>VXBJ01007216.1:207222-356246 GCA_013400055.1 Nycticryphes semicollaris
AAACCCCAAACAAACCAAAACCAAAAAAAAACCCCCACAAAACAAAAATAACCCTGAGAAATGGTGCTACAGGTCCATGCTTTCCTCTCACATTAAAAAAATCTTCAGTGGCCAAGGACTTGTGGTTGGACTCGATGATCTCAAAGGTCCCTTCCAACCACTAATATTCTGTGATTCTGTGATTCTGTGACTTGTCCATTACCACCTTTCAAAACTCCCCTTTATCAATCCCATCAAATGAATTGCAAGGAACAGTTATCTACAGCTATGCAAGAGCACTACATTTCCATGACTCCAAGTTGAATGAGAACAGTAATACTTGGTTTCTGAGGTACTTCTTTGATATTTCACATACTTGTAAACTTTTTTCAGAGGAGTTTTAACTCATGCTCTTTGTACATCGTATGTAGTCTAATGAGGCTCTCAGTGCAGACGAACTTTACAATAATGGCTGTAATACAAATGATAATATAATTTCTCTTGTGTATTGCCCTTGCACACCTCAAAGGCTCTCTGTATCACTCAAAGAAATGTGATTTAATGTGATTTTACCTGGTGCAAAATGAACAATCAATGCTGTGTCAAGAGACAGGAAGCTGTTGTAAACCCCTGGGCTATTGCAGCTATTGCTGTGGCTGAAAGTGGGCTTGATTGCTTCACTTCACAATTTTTGGTTATTTTTTACTATTAATCTTGGAAAGCTTCCAAAATAAACCTGATAAAATCCTGAACATCACAAAAGATGCATTCTCCCCCATACTTGTAAATCATCTTTGGCACACTTCCCGATGTTAGTAATTATAGATTTCCCCCCAAGCTCCCTGCACATTGCTCATAGATATAAAGCTTTGTATGATCTATCTTCTAATCCAGAAAACTTCAGCAAGCTACCGCATGAACCCCATATTAGACAGTAGAGCAATTCAACACTAAACCACTGTTTAGATCTCTGTATGGTTTTCTTGATGGATGTTACACTGCTGATCTATTTTTATGTATTATTTATACTGGGATAGTGCCTCAGAGGCCCCAGTCAGGGGCAGGACCCCATAGTGCTGCACGTACTATGAAGGAGGATACAAGAGGCTCTCTTCCTTGCAGTTTATTATCTAAGCATATAATGAATGACACCAGACGGATAAAACAGTGAGAGGGAACAAAAAGTGAGATAATTGTTCATAACAGTAACAGGCAGAGCACAACATCTACTTAGCTATACATAGGCAATGTGGTGTTCCTGTCACTGTTGTCTGCTTTCTCTCTGTCCTCTGTATTGCGTTTTACAACCTGCAGTGACCTGTGGATAAGCACTCTTACATAGAGTCATCCTCTGTGTGTTTGAAGCACCGAGCACTTGGAAGACTCTTCTACTGCCCACATCAGGCATCTAGGTGAGATTCAGAGGATGTAAACCAGGAGAAAGATAGGTACTTACAGATGATGATTCAAAGCCCCTTAATTAGGACATAAAGCAGATGATGTGAATTCACAGGTTTGGTGTCACTCATGGGAAGGATTAGGACTTTGAAGTTTCAAGGGAGATCAGCAAGAAGCTGATCTCAGTGCAATTCACATACCTCTGCCTTTATTACCTTACATATTGACAGTGTAGAATATACATGTGTGTGTGTGTGTGCTTCTATGAAAGGAACAGCCAAGAGTCCTTACAATGTTCAGGAACATAGTGCCTAGTTCAAGAGTTCAAGGCCATGCTCTCTGGGGAACCAGCCAATAGGTGGATCTCCCATCTAACTCACTAACTAAGTCTCGCTCAGGTTGAAGATGGACTCCTTCCATTATTTTTCTGAAGTCACGGCTAACTGGGGAGGTCCCGATGGACTGGAGGGTAACAAATGTAACACCCATCTACAAGAAAGGCAGAAAGGAGGATCCAGGAAACTATAGACCTATCAGTCTGACCTCAATACCAGGAAAGGTCATGAGCAGATCATCTTGAGTGTCAACACAAACCATGTAATGGACAACCAGGGGATCAGGCCTAGTCAGCATAGGTTTATGAAAGGCAGGTCCTGCCTGATGAACCTGATCTCTTTCTATGACAAAATCACCTGATTATTGGATGAGGAGAAGGCTGAGGTTATTTTATACCTGTGCTTTTGAACAGCATTTGACACTGTCCCACACAAAATTCTCATGGAAAAGCCAGCTGCTCATGGCCTGGATGAGTGTACAGTCTCCTGGATAAGGCACTGGCTGGATGGACAGTCCCAAAGAGTGGTGCTCAACGGAGTTAAATCCAACTGGCAGCCAGTCACAAGTGGTGTTCCTCAGGGATCAGTATTGAGACCATTTCTGTTTGATGCCAACAAGGATATGGAGTGTACCATTAGTAAATTTGCAGATTGCACTAAGCTAGGTGGGAGTGTTGATCTGCAGGAGGGCAGGGAAGCTTTACAGAGAGAATTGGCCAATGTCAATGAGATGAGCTACAACAAGGCCAAGTGCCAGGCCTGGAGGACAAACCTTATAAAGATCGATTGAAGGAGCTAGGACTGTTTAGTTTGAGGAAGAGGAGGCTGAGGGGAGACCTCATCACTCTCTACAACTACTTAAAAGGACATTGTAGAGAGGTTGGTGCTGGTCTATTCTCACAGGTAATTAGTGATAGAATGAGAGGGAACGGCTTCAAGCTGCAACAGGGTAGGTTAAGGCTGAACATTAGAAAAGATTTTTTCCCAGAAAGAGTGGTCAGACACTGTAATAGGTTGCCCAGGGTGGTGGTTGAGTCGCCATCCCTGAATGTCGTTTAGATGTGGTGTTGGGGGATATGGTGTAGGGGAGAACTGGAAGCTGGAGGTAGAGGACAAGAGGGACAAAACCTGAAAGCAAGACTTTTTTTTGAAGAGTGCAAACCAAAAGGAGTAATCTAGTCACAGAGATGTTGCTGCCCTACAGGGTAATGAATGTAATAATACAAGGGAGGACTCTGTCACTGAGTCACACCTACAGCAGGATAAACTAACTAAGCTCAACTTTCTTTGAAATGTGAACTTATGCAGTTGCATGGGTTAGGAGGAACCTCAGATAGGTCACCTTGGTCTTCCTCATGAGTCCATATAGCTCAACCTTTCCTCAGACCTGCAGCATCCTACAGCTGCTTGGCACATGGACTTCCAGCAGCTCTAATAGAAGCTCCTAGAATTTTTGTAGCTCTCCTGTGAATAACTTTCATTTTCCACCTTATCTTTTTCTTTTTCTTTAAATTCACAGTGTCTGTGATTGTATTTTCTCTAAGGATCAATCATTTTCGGGAGGTAGCTACCACTTAGAGGTAACATGGTATTTCCAACTAGCATGAGGCTGCTGTATCAAAGCAAAGAGATATCAGGAATAGATTTCCAAAAGAGTTGAGCTCCCATTTAGCTATTAAGGCCTAGATTTTCAATTGTAGTATTAGGTAACTTGGGACACGTAGGCCTTGCTGGCTACAACATTCATCAGTAGTACGTACATCATATCACTTTTGGGAGGTGCTAGTCTGCACAAGGACTGCTTCACAGAAACAGAAGTGGGAGCTCATTTTTAATAAAAGACTTCCTGAATGTTTTATGAGAAATAACAGGAGGAAAGCTCAAGTTCTTTGAGGTGGTTTCTGTAATTCTTTTAAAAGAACATTTCAGAAAATAGACTCATTAAAGATTTTTTTTTCCTTAAAATCAAGCTGAGCTGATTTTATTTGATCCTTTTGTTCTTAAGGAAACATTTATCTTGCCTAATTTCAGACATCTAAAATGTGGGCATTGTCTTGGCTCCCTCCAGAGAGAGTGGAGACAGGCACTGCTGGGGTGAATTCTTTCCCCTGTTTCAGATATTGTCATCCAATCAGGATCATTGCCCTTTGGAGAACCTCATCTCTGTACTGAAAACAGAGCAAGATTAGGTGACCACCTTACACTACAGACAAGTGAAATAAATCCCATCTTAATTAGTTTTTCTACTCAGTATACTTACATGGCTCCCATTGATACCACAATTGAACACCCGTACTTTTCTGAACCTATTATTCTCACACTCTTTCTATTACAAAGGGCAGTTTTTACCCATTAACAGACATATATAGCTGATGCAGGTAGAGACCAAGATCCAGACCTGCAGGGGTATTTAGTAAGTTAATTGTCTAAATTAGGTGGGTTTCAGTCTCAGCTGACTAATACTCAGTGATATAGACAAAGAAGTGGCAGTTGGGTACCCTTAGGAATTTGCTAGGATCTAAGCAGAAACAACTTGCCTAAGGATGTATGTCATGGAATTGACCCCAGGTCTCCTGAGCTGCTGTCCTAACCTTTGGAATGTCCTTAACATTAAGCAAATCCTCTGCTGTTTTTAGAATTAAACTTTTGAAGTATTTACAGTCGTGTCGTCTTCTTTGTCAAGCTCAAACAAGCTATGCACATGCAAATCCTTTCATTTTTCCTCATAAATCAAACTTGACTCAAAGCCTCCCTTCTCATTTTTATTGCTTTTCTCTAAGCTCTCCTTAGATGTTAATTTACCATTAATAGCACAATGAGGCCAAAATTCCAGGTTGAATCTTTAGGTGTTACCTCAACATAAGTATACACATGAACATAAGCATAAAGTTGGAGCTTTCACTAAAATCAGTGAAAATGTTATATTCACTCCAATGAGCACAGAATTCTACTCTGGTATGTCGCATCCGAACTGTCTCTATCATGGCAGAGTGCGCTCATATTGTCTGTTGCATTTATAGAAATAATTGACTAAGACCTTAAAATTGAAATACTTAGGGCTTGTCAACTTGAGAGTCCAGACACAGTTAAGAGCAGTATACTGACACACATAATCACTGACATTGCAGTCACATCAGACAGAAGTGTGTATTAGAATTTTAATTAGAAAGCCGTTTACTTGACTTCAAAAGCAGCCTTAGGACATACACCCTGTGACTGGTCGTGCAGAGAATTAGTTGAAGAAGATACCACACTGTACACTGTTATTCTACTCCACCAGCATGCTGACTTCCGCATGTAGACAAACCTTATCAGACCAGAGCAGGCTTCAGTATTGGGCGATACATGTTTCTTAGAATAATCTTGGGGAGAACTGCTGAATGCTAAGTGCGTCCTCTGACTTCCCTGGGACTTGCACCTGGGTTGCAGTAAAGGCCAAGTTATATAACAGGTTCTATTAATTTCATCATTATTTTTTTGGGAATTATCTCAGTAAGGCACGACAGAAAAGCAAGTTTCTGAAGGGAAATTCTCACACTATTCAAACAAATGACAAGGTGAAAACCTATTTCTGGTGCTACACAGGTGCAGTTCTCTCCTTCTAGGACAGCAGCTTTGATCTCTTCACTAATCAAAACAATCATATATCAACTTTGAATTATCCTCAAAGCCTACTCATGGTGGGTTTTATTTTTTAGAAACAGTAAGTACAGACTATGGACAGCTTGTGGGAAACACAGGTAAAGTATTGTGTTTTTCAAGAAAGAAGTTTCAATAATTGTAAAAGGTTTTCCAGACTTCAGATAATTACAGGCACATTTGATCGATTCCTGTATTAAACAGACCACAGAAACCTCACACAGTTACCCTTACACTGAATCCAGTAGCTTGTTTATGGACTAACACTTATCGTCCAAATAGGATTTAGTTTCTGAGGACATCAAGAAAGCAAGATCCTGCAATCCTTCCATTGAACTGCCTTGCCGATCTTCTGAAATAGAAAAAGATAAAACTCCTACACCAAAATCAGAAAGTTTTGCCCAATCACCCAGCTTCAGAATAAGGAAACGTGTTTGTTCTGTGTCAGGGTTTCCAACCTATGTCTTGTGAACCACAAGAGGAACATGATACTTCAACATTTCTCACAAACCAAAGAATCCCACACTCCACCATATCTCTGTAGAGAATGAAGAATAAGTACTTAGGCCTCAAACACTGCCAAAAACTCAAATGCCTATTTTGGGACTTTCTCCCAGCCTAACAGAGAAGCTGGAGGTGGAAATGACAGCTACACAAGAAAAGACACCCATGGGACTGAGGTCACATCTTCAACTTGAGCATGTCCAAAAAGAGCTCTGAGCAATTGCTGCTGATGTCATGGTACAGCTGGGGTTTCTTTCTGAGTGGTGGCGTATGCAGGCTAAGGCTGGGAAGCTTTCCATAACATAACATACTTGTACCTCAGATCAGATCCCACTGGTGGGATCTAATAAAACTAGTTAGAGAAAAGCTTCTGATCTAGGAGAAAACACCGGAGAGACTGAGTATCCTGAATTCATCTGAACGTAATGCCTACAAAATCTTGGTGGCTCCACAGAACAAACTGTTTCCACAGTGTCAATCATTAATTTCTCCATCCTCTGCCAGCACCTTTTCAACTTTTCTAGCTGCTTGTGCTTATACCTCTTTTCTCATGTGGCTCAAAGAAGAATGAAGAGAGAAAACACGATTTAAAAAGGGTCGCGCCTTCCAAGCATCAAAACATTATTTTGTTAAGAAAAGAATGAAAACAAGTAGTACAGTGCCTACTGCAAGGAAGACCTTGTGAGATTCCCCCAGGGCCATCACAGCAGACTGTGGTAATCTCTGCTGATTCTTGCACCAGAGATAACAACACTACTTATATTCAAAGCCACTGTGTCCCAGTTTTTCTGGCCGTACATACAATTTCACTTACAAAGATGAATGTAGGGCTTTAGAGATAGTCTAATAGCTTATCTTGGATAAGCTATCCAAGGTGTTAGATCCCACTTTCCATTTTGTCATGTGAATTCCTGGATGGGAAAAAACCCACAATGAATCATAATGCATTCCAAAATGCTCTTCTTGTATCACTTCAGTGGCATTTACCTTGTTTGCAGGAAAAGGAAGGAAGGAAAGGACAGAAGAGATGGAAAGTTCTTTCTTTGTTTTGTTGGGGTTTTTTTGGGATTTTTTTTTTTAATCCTATTCGTTGGAGTAGGTTTTATTATACTTAAAGCAGGGTGATAACCTAGAATAAGAATAGAAATAAAGCCGGTCTTCATTAAGAAAATTACCATCCACATTTCAGCACTGACCAACTGCAGAACAGCTGTGCGTGTGGTATCAGTGGCATAAACACTATCATATACAAAGGCATTTTAACTATTGTCATGAAAACTTGACACAAGACCTGACATTTGCTTTAACAGCTTAACCCCCAAAATACAAAATTACTAATGAGTAGAATAGCCCTAGGGAGTGAGGCTTTTTCAACACATCAGGAACATTTCTGGGGATTGACAGGATACAGCATAACTGTGCCTGAAGTTCTTACAAAAGCACAAGAAAGAGTTAAACTGTAGGAAGAGGTTGAAATTTCAGAGGGGAGAAGAGTATGGAGACAGGAGCAGCTTGCCCTGTGCCTCAGGAGGACTGCTGCAGCAAAGAGGTGAGGATGGGCAATTCCAGCTAGGAGAGACCAAGCCCCTGTGCCACAGGACATGCTGGCAACCGGCACAGACCCAGCACAATGGGAAAAACAGGCATAATCCATGCGGAATCTCACCTTGGGTGTTAAACTGAATATGACAATTCCATTCTACTTTATTTCTTTTTCCCCCCCCCTCTTGATTTGAAACCAGATGTTTGGGATTAAGAGAGACAAGCTCCCTGCACCGTTTGCTGCACGTACCTCCTGCTTTTATGTCAAGCCGTGAAAAGGTACAGAAATTGGCACCGAAGCTTTCAGCAGTGTTTTGTGCCTAAGTGTTTATTCTTTATCCTTACACATCAATGTACAATAGGAACAAATTGAGGAAAAAAACCCAACCTTTCCATCACTGTAAGAACCGAAGCACAATAATTCTTCTATCACCAGCTAGCCAGGATTTGCTTTTAAGCACCATCGAGGAGATCAATGTTTGTGCTACAAATTTCATAATGGTGATCATGTTGCCATTTAGGAAAGCAATGAGCTGTAGCAAAGTCACAGGAAGCAAAGGACACAGGCGCTTCAGGCAGCATAACAATTGATCTTTACTTAAAAGTGTAAATCTCTAGGGAAAAAGAAAAAAGAAAATCAAACCCCAAATATATGAATTTTCAGAGGAATACCATAAGGATATCAGTCTACCATTTCTACCCTCAAATATATTTTATTTTGTAAGTTTAATCAATCTTCAGCCTAAGCAGTCTATAATGTTTTTATCTAAAGGTGGAAAAAATCCCTTAGTTTCACTGAAAGGTGCACAGGTTGTTGGAATGTTATATTGGTAAATATATTTCTTTGCCATAGATTCATTTCTCACTTTTTTTTTTTTTTTAAGCTGAGGCACTTTTATGAGATAATATATGTCTGCTTTTTGTGGATGTCACTAGAGGACTATAAACATCAAGTCATAACTTCAGAGCAAATCTGTACACTAAAAAAGGTATTACCCAGGACAACAGAGAAGATAGCACAGAACAGCAGAGGTAAATGCACCTTTTCTTATAAAAAGAGGACCTAAAAGACCCTTAAGGCTGAATGATGTTAGTAACTTTCTCACATGCATCAATTCTCTCACATTTTCCTCTATTCGGTGGGACTGATATTCCAAAAAAATTACATCCAGTCAGCTTTTCCTTAAAGCTTTTAAAACTGAATTCATTTTACAAAAGAGTAAATTGGGTCTTAAGATAAACACCTTGGATTTCATCAGGTCTGGAAAACCCTCAGTTCTGACAACTATATATACAGTAGAAGACATCAGATCTACAGACCACAATGATTCAGGCAGTCATTATGTAAAACATCCTTGGCTACTAAAATTGTTTTAGCCAAATATTTGATAAATAACAGAGATTTATGATCTTGACTGCCTCTTAAGTCAGCCAGCTTCAGCATTAGAGACCAGCATAAAACTCGTCACCTGCTTTGAACAGGCTTTGCATGTACCCAGACCTGCTCAACAACAGGTCCCCCATGGCACCCAGGCCACTGAATGTACATACAGCAGAGTCAGGATCATTCCAAACTGCTCAGTGCTGTGGCGTTCAAAAGCAGGCATTTCTCTGCCCACCTAAATTGCAAAGCCAGAGTGGGCAGCTCCAAGCGTGTCCAGTTCTCCCACAGACTGAAATCATAAGATCCGCCTTCCCCAACACCTTTAGCAGCCCCAAGGTTAGTGCACTCGTTCAAGAACAGGTAGGATTGGGCTCCTGATGATCAGTTCAATAGCGTTGTTCAGTATCAAATTGGAAATATCAACACTGATACCAAAACGTAAATTGGAGCAGGTCCAGTAAGAGAACTTTTATCCCTGAGAGATGATGCTCTAACTATGGCAAGCCATAGTCCCTTTCTGTTTGAGAGCAGAGCACTCACAACCAAGTGGAACAGCAGTGGCTGGGAAAGCTACACTCCCAAGCCCCAGCAACATCACTGCTCAGCCATGTGTCTGAAAAACTGCCGTTCCATGTCACCTCAGGCAAGAGGTGACCTGAACTACTGAAATATACGCTGGAGTTTTGTTTTGTTTTAATTTGGACACAAGGAAAAGACTGACCTTACATATGTATCTATCTACTGGGAGAGTTCATGGCTGAGGATCCTAAATTAATTTAGGTGCTTAAGCCTGCAGCTCGAGGCCTAAACTGCAGAGTGCTCCTCTTAACTTTCTGCTGGCTGGCTTACACAGCCTTTCCACACAACTTGTGGCTTTTGGGAATCCCATCACAATTACCCAGTCAACGCACAAGAAGTGATAACACTGGCTTAGTACTTCAGTCCCTAGCTTCTCTTTCCACCTCTTCTCCCCAAAGTGATTTCAGTGTGCACCACTAACTTAAGTCTCTGCTTTCCTCTTTCAGAGCTGCTCATTTCTTCCAAAGACATAAGATATAGCTAGTACAAGTCACTCCACTCATTTCAGTTATGTATCTCTGACTTACACCAACTGAAAGCACAGCTCATCTTGATTTTTTTGGAACATAACAACTACCATCATTCCCATGGACATTCTTCACTTCCTCAGTGCAACATTTGTATCTACAAGCTGTAGCAAAAGTTTGCCCCTCAGGTCCAACGTACATCACATTAATGAAACACATCCAGCAGCTTGTGCTAAATTAAAACACACCTATTTGGATGGTTTTCCTGTCATTAAAATGATCATTAGGAAACCCCTGACCCAGGACTACTTTTGCAGGATCCCATTCAGGAAATATACCTTATTAACCTCAAACTCCAAAATGAAGACACACATATTTAAAGATCTATTGACAAAAAAAAAACCTCCTTACCCAAAAATGATACAACATTTCATCTTTAAAAAGAGGACAGGTAATAAAGATACCTGCCTTTATTAGCTCACCCTTTACACTTGGATTTCTGTTCCTTTCAATTGACCTGTTTCTACAAATTAATGACTTACAATATTTTGCTCTTAGATAGCAAACTGGATGACATCAACTGTCTCCGCTATTAATGTTAATGAATTAACATGAAGATCAAGTAAGAAATGGTATGCCTGCTCCCTAAATGAAAAAAACCCAAAAAAACCCTGAATTATGTTTTCTCCTTGGTAAACTTGTGTTTATACATAGTATTTCTAGCAGATTTTTTATCTTTCTTTTGAAGACAAGAGTCCTGCTCCAGTTAAAAAACAAAGACTTAGAGTCTCCGACTCAAAGTATAACATGGCTCAATGGATCCAAGAATTCCAGATTTGTTCATGTGCAGACTTTGTGCCTCTAGAAAATCCTCTAATTTCCTTATAGTATACCTCCCCAGAATAAAGTGCATTCTTTGAAGCTGCATTGCTCAGAAATTAATCTGCTAAACTAAGGAGGTCACAGAAACTAAAAGTCAGGTTAATTCAATTTATTTAATTTATTGAGGCATTAGGGCAAATTTGCTATTTATCTTTCACATTTGGGGCTCTCATAATACAAATTCAACTTTGCCCTGATGCTTATATCATTCAACAACAGAAAAACACACTTCTGCTTATTCTATAAAATAAAATTGTTTTTCTTACTTGTCTTCTTGAGGAAACCACATCTTTTTATCTTCTGTACTTGCTGGCTCTTGCCCTATGCTATGGTTGGAAGCGGGTTTGGGGGGTTTTGTTTAGATACATCACTGGTGCTAAACACAAAAGGATTTTCATTTCTAACTGGGACCTTTTGATGCTACTGCAATATAGCTACTAAATTAATAAGAACTTATCTGAAAAACAAAAGACTCACTGCTTGCATCTAACGACTATACAACAGAAGTGACAAACCATGATTATCCATATCTTACACATGCTTCCTACTAAAATCAAGATTTTAAGAAATATGGAAGACAAACAAGTTTGTTCCTGTGTCTCCTCTGATTTCTGTTAAGCAACAATAGATCTTCAGAAATGTTAACCTGTAATCACCCTGTTAGCAGGACATAGTGTAGTGGCTTTGAAGATGTATTTTTGTCTTTAAAGGTTTTCAGGCACCTTCTTAAAAAAAAAAGAAAATAAGTAATGAAATTAAGCAAATGATTGGTATTTTATACACAGGTGGAACAAGTCTTTTGGAAGTCAGAGAATGTTACATCTTGCAGAGGTACAGAAAGAACCTTTCTTAGGAAGAAAGTCAGAAAAATAGTGTGGAGAACCTTACAGTCAAGGCTGTTTCTTGCTCTAAATCTTGTAGAAAAAGAACTGCATTTGCAACAGTCTGTCACTTCTTGACATTGCCCTTCATTTTATTTCTCTCGCTCGAAGCATGGCTCTTTAGCTGTCTTGATACCAAAGGATGTTATGAACAGTTTTCCTTTATTACACAGTTCTAAAGCCTTTTAGTACAAGTCTTCATAAAACCTCACATATGTACATTACAAAATTACATGGAATAAGTTCCATATGAAAAATTCATCATATTTCTTACTATTTTTAGGTAGAGATTCTGACATTAAGCATGAAAGCAACAAACATTGTTTTAATTCTTCATTGTGGAAGGAAAAAAAAATAAAAATCAACTTTTTGCTTTTGGTTGAGAAGGAATTTTTTACATACTCCCTATTTGCAGTCTCTCCCTTGCAAAACCAAAAAAGGATTTTAGACAGGCAAAAATTAACCACAATTACATGGAGTGTGTCATTGATAAATTCCAGGGGAATATAACAAGCTAGGTAGGCACATACCATTAGATCTAGCTGTTCAAAATGTAAAATTCTAGCCAAGATTAAGCTAGAATATTTGGCCACATCAGCCCTCAGGACTGCACTTAACTTTTAAAAGCCTTGATCTGACTCTAGATTTAGACTTGAAGAAAGTACCTCTTTCAAGACACCATTTTGCACAGCATTCTATAAACATTTTTAAACATGTGCTTAAGTCCCTTGAAGTCAGTAAATACAGATAGACTGAGAACAGGCACAAGTCTTCAATTTCACGACAGCCTTAGTTTTGTATAATTTTTAGTTAATCCTAGGCTTTCTCTTTCCAGTGCATTTAGTCCTGAGTTATGCTGACTCAAGATGAGATCAGAGCCAGGGCTGCAGTATCCCCAGAATTTTTGGAAGGGGACATTCCAGGAAAATCAATAACCTCTCTCCTTCACTTCCTCTTGGGAAAATAAATAAGAAAACAACAAAAACAAATACTCAAAAGATCATTGTAGCATGCTCAGATGTTACAGAACTTTTTAGCCTCCCTTCTTCTGCGTGACATTTGCTTCCTACAAGTCTCCTGATTCACTGACCAACTATATTGGAAACTGTTCAGTTATAGATATTTGTTCTGCTTTTGTTTTGACCACTTGAAAAAGCTCACACGACTCTTCTTTCTGTTTATAACAACACAGGAAGAAAAACACGCAAAGATGTAAAAAAGGATCCATGTTACTGAAAGCTGAGTATTACATACAGCGTGAAAACCATGCAGTGCAGGAGGTCCTCACGAGTTACTAGGTCTCCATGTACATATAAGCTCTAGAGGATTAATTTGCCTTTAGCCAGATAAATATCCTGAATCCTTTAGGAACCTGAAAATTAAGGTTGCGAATAAATTCCTCTAACGTACTGTCCTTATCGTTAGCCTGACCAGTGAAGCTGCCTATTAGGCGAAGTGCTGGGTACCAGCAGAGCTCTGAAACTTAACTACTCTTTCCAGTTATGCTGCAGGGAAGTGCAATGATTTAGTTAAGGCCAGTATAAAGTCCTAGCCTTAAATACCACACCCATCACCCTGATAGTCAAATTGAGTCAATGATTCAACACAGATGGAAATCCAGGTTCTTCTTGGCTTACTGTTATCTCTTCTGTCCATTAGGCTATATGACTTCCATAAATTATTTTGGAGTTCCTGTTAAAAGAAAATAAATCCACATGATGCTAAATGCTGCCTCCCAACTGTAACGCAAGCTGGAATTTTGGACCACATCACTGCTCCCTGACTCATCCTGGATCCCCTCCATGTGACGTTGGATCCATCTAAGCTGGGGAAGGGTGGAATATAAGGGTTGCATAGGGTTTTTTTTTTCCTTTTTGTTTTTTTTTTTCCTTTTTTTTTCTCCTTTTTTTTTTTTTAATCACCCACTGTCAGATAGCACATGGAGGTTCACTCAGCGTGTCTCTGGGATGTGACAAATAACAATAGCAGAGAGGGACCTTTCTGAATACACAAGCATAGAAAAGAGAAGATAAAGGGACTGAAGATTTATACAGGGATAATTTAAGCATTGACTCATTGCCATTGCTAAGTTTATAAAATACATGAAACCCAGACAGAAATGTTGGGGTCGGGGGGAGACTGTGTTAACAAGTACAGCAGAGGTGCAGCACTATAAAAAAGATAAAAATAGCTCACCCGTGGAGCAACAATTTCCTTCACACACAGTTTAAATACAGCCACCACCCTTCACATCTCATGGGCACGGCTTTACCATGAGCTTCTCTGTTGCCTGTTTGTAGTTGGAGAAATTCCAGAAAGCAAGGGAAACTAACACATCACACATTCACCGCGTCAGTTTGATTTACCGACTCTCAGCGAGCACCTTAAGCATTTTCCATGGGTTAAAAAGACAATGGGCCGAATATAGCCCTGGCTATCCCACAGGCTGCCTTGCCAGGAGAGCGTGGTGGAAAAGCCTGCTTACCCAACGTCGAAGGATTCCCTCATGCAGGAAACGTCAAAGAGTATAGAGGTGGCTCAGTGACCAATTCCAGCACCAGGGGTTTTAGCCAAAGAAATGCCGGCATGTGCTGGGAATTCAGCTGATTCCCAGCTGATGACTCAGCCTCTCCACAGTCACAGGTAACCAGTATGTCTACATTGCAGTGGCACAAAGGGAAGAGATACCCGAGATTACAACTTCTGTATTTTTAACAGCAAAAAGAAGAACAAGACAAAAAGCAAAATAGGGATTCAAAAACTGTCCAGACATGCATCATTATTCTGACCATCCTAAACTGACAGCATTCTCACAGAGTGACCCTGAATGATTATGACCTTTTGCAGATTAAACCATAAAGATCCTGACTCTGTGGGGCATTTGCACTTTCACTTTTTCTTTGATAGAGTGGAAAGAGATGCTGAGTATATCCCAACTGCTAGGACCAAAACTGGGACAGGTTTTCTTGGGAGTGCTTCATTCTTTGGCTTTGCTTTTTAATTCCTTGGTGTTTACAGTGTTGATTTGCCTAATTATCATTATTTAATCTCTGAGTAATGATGATGCAGTATCCTCCTTTTAAAGGGCTCTTTAACAATGAACACCATCTATTTCCATTTATTCTGGCTTAATTAAAACTTTTTTTTTTTCCTAGGGCCTTGTTTCATTTAATTCTACTGCAAAATCCCAGTAGAATCTCATGGGTGCAATATAATTCGCGTAATGAACACTGTGGTATCTGCAGTGAAAACATCACCTCTCAGAAAACAAACCAAAAAAAAAAAAGGAGAAAAAAAACCACAAACAAACTAGTGAGGAGTGAGAACGGGACTAACATAGTGTTTTGGAAGAGCAGCTGATGGAACAACCTGCCGTACAGTTGGAGAGAAGCAAGCAGAGGCCGGTACTTGGGAGCAGGATCCAAAAGAGGTACCACTGTCCTGGGAATCTGACGGCAGCTTCCCACCACACCAACTCAAAATTATATCTTTCTGAGACTTGGTCACCCTACTCAGCACACTGGAAGGCACTTCTCCTTTTCTGGGATTATTGTCCTGAAAGCACTTTACACCGGCTCTCGTAACTGCAGTTGTCCTTATATTTTGAGACACGGCAGAGGTTACTGGTGAAGCTGCTATTTCCATTTCTGGTTAAAACGCTGCCTGGGCAGAGCCCATATACTGGCTGTGGGAGACTTTGGCTCAAAATCTTACTGCCCAGTTTGGAGCTCATCTCTCTGTACTTGGAAGCCACACCTAATGGGGAGTCTGCTCTGTTCCCCTTACCCTAAGATTCCCTGTTGGATTGATCCAGTGGTAAGTAGAGGGAAAGTAAATTTAGTTCCTGGATCTCAGGCTAGTCTGGATGTCCAAGCCAAAATAAAGTTCAAATAAAAGTGAAGCCAAGCTGCTCAGCCTGATCAAGGCTAAAGCACATCTATTTATGAGGCATCTCAGAGCAGGACTTGTCTTGGAAACTTAAAAAAAAAAGTGTGACACCTGCAGAATTTGGGACCCTCTATTTGACAGTAGGATTACAAATATGGATTAATATAACCCAATTCCTCTTTAGAAATATATTTAGACACCCAGCTTTCAGAAATTTAGTAAAGACCTTGGCCCTTTCAAAACTTGCAGGAGATGATGAGCAGTGCTTTTCTGGATCAAGCCCATAACAAGCTAAACAAACTGATCAGAACACAAAGATGAAAATTACATCAACTAAATTATTAAAGGTTTGAAAAACAGTATTAAAATGTTGTACCATATAATACTAATCACCTCATAACGGTAAACAGTGAAACCAAGTCTCTCTACCTCCTCCCAAATCTGCAAGTGAGCAGTAAAAAAGAAAAAGTGACATGCTAAAATTCTTGCAAAAGTTCTTGCCTGCATCTTCCTGGCCTCTGTCAGAGCCAGAGATGCAGCCTTTAACTGCTACCTTCTCAGCCAAGTGCTGTCTGCTTATGGTCAGACTGCCCTATTGATTTCTATTGTTCGTGGACAAATTTTCCCAATTCAGATGAAAGTGGAGGTTTTTTTTCAAGAAAACATAGGTGCCTGCTTTATGCTTCTTCAGTACACAGTCACCAATTACCTAAGGCGCTCAGGAATGTTTCCTTTCCAGAAGCAACAACTTTCATTTTGTAATATTCACTGCAAAACAAGGAGCTTTACCACCCTCTGTGCTATTGCACAAAGCAAAGTAGAGGTTGTCAGTGTGAGAAGATGAATAATCCCATTTCAGTGAGCACCCCAGGCCAACCAGGTGCTCTGCACCTCCTGGTGATGGACACGTTCAGCACAGCCCCGCTCATGGCAATGCTGGAGGACTACATGGGAAAGAAGGAATTTTGCCACAGCTCCAGCACGCAACAGTTTCGCTGATGGACATGGGCGGACTGTGCCCATGCTGTCCTTCCCATCGCCCTGAGACACCTACGGGAAGCAGCAGCAGGGGCAGAAGTGCCGGGGCTGAGGGAACGAAACACCTCTCCCTCCGCCCGCCCTGCTTCCATCTCCCCAGTCTTCATCCCCCACCCCATCCCCCCACCCCGTTCCCCAAAACGCTCGCCTCCTCGCCCCTGACACCCCAGACCCACCTCCCAGAACTGAGCCGCGGGATTTTCCCAAGCCAGCGCACCTCACCTCCTTGATGACAGCAAGGCAGGTGGCCCGGGCACCGGCCGCCAGGTGCCGGGAGCCGACACACGCCCCGCCGCGACCCCAGCGGCTGTCGGGGCAGAGACAAGAGGAGGGTCCGGGACAAGCAAGCGGAGACCCCATGAGCTTTTCCACCTCCCTAATCCCCCCACCCTAACCCCTCGCCCCTTCCAGCCCGTCTCCGCGGCGGCGGAAAAGTGCTCCGAGACTCCAGANGCTCCGAGACTCCAGAGGAGCGGCGCAAAGCCGCGGGGACCCGGCGGGGGCTGGCTGGTACCTGTCGGGGAGCCGGAGCGGCGGAGAGGTGTTGGGTGAAGCCGGTGCGGAACCGGGGCCGGTGGCCGGGTTTTGGGAGGCGTTTCGAGCCAGGCGGGCTCCTCCCCAGCGGCGGCGGAGGGTCTCGCTCCTTCTGCGCGGAGTGTCAGACTTTCCCCTGGCTTCCCTTCCTCCATCCCCGCCACCCCTTTCCACTCCCTCGCACGCACATGCACACCCCTCCAGCAAATGGGCTGCTTCGTGTGCGTGTGTGTGTGTGTGTGTGTCAGCTCAGACACACACCCACTCCCGCCGCTCCCGCTGTAGGTCACAACCCGGCCGACGGGAGACATTCACTCCGCGAAAAGCAGCGGTGCTCACACCCGGACACACAAGGACAGGCACAGTCTGTGACAACAACATGCCCACCCTGCTGAGACCCGGCACCCGGTGCTCATGTCCTTTCCCCTGGACCACAGACCTCTCCTGTTTGCTGCCAGATCACACACCTGTGAGCTCGCACAGGGACATCCCAACCTAAATAAGTGTGACCACCCTCCACAGGTGCTGCTCCGGATCATAACGTCTGAAGCAGCCACAGGTCCACTCACGTTATTCCTGCAACACATTCCCGCTGGGGCTGAACCTCAGGTCACTGGCTGGTTGAATGGGGGTGAGAAGAAAAAAAAAAAAACAAAAAAGAAAAAGAAAAGGAAAAAGAAAAAGAAAAGGAAAAAGAAAAAGAAAAGGAAAAGGAAAGAGAAAAGGAAAAAGAAAAGGAAAGAGAAAAGGAAAAAGAAAAGAAAAGAAAAGAAAAGAAAAGAAAAGAAAAGAAAAGAAAAGAAAAGAAAAGAAAAGAAAAGAAAAGAAAAGAAAAGAAAAGAAAAGAAAAGAAAAGAAAAGAAAAGAAAAGAAAGAGGAAAAAAAAAAAAAAAAGCCAGCTTGCCACACTTACTGATAAGGAGAAAGCAGCTGGGTAGTGGCCCAGTGTTAGGGGTTGGTGCACGTTCAACAGCAGCCCGTGTGCAAAACTGTAGCTGCCAGGGATACGTCTGTCGTTGCATTTATTTCTTTTGCCCGTGGAATGTGCTACATCGGTGGTTCTCCAGCTTTTGCATGCTGCAGACCACTTCCTAAGAGAAACTTTCTCCTGGACCAACCCACTCCCACACCAAACCCTTCTCTCCAACATGTTTCCTTCTGTGGCTGCCCGAGGAAGAGTCTTTCTGCCCACAGGCTGAGAGCCATTGAACTCATGGCACAGATAATATCAGACACTTCCAGACAAGACACACTGAGGCTCTTTCAAAAACTGTGTTTCCCTTAGTGAAGAGCTCAGATTGAAAGTCCTCAACTGGCGACTTGGTTGCAGAACAGACCCTGACTGTTGTTGCTCCCATGAAATAACAGGAGAACCAAAGAAGTCTAGAGTAATATATCGAACTTTCCACCATGTTACCCACCTCATCAGAGCTTCATCCTCACCTACCATTCACACAGAAATCAGATGGGTGGTCTGGGTCTACAGGATAGCATCTAAACATGGGGTGTTTTCTAAGTTCACCAAAAGCCAAATTCACACTTTTTAACCTATGTTTTTTAAACAGTTTGTTACTACGGTACCAAGCTGATGATGTTTTTATAAACTCTGCACACGCAGACACACAGACTCTACTTGTCTACATGTGTCTTACATTCCCACGAAATTGAACAATTTTAAAACAGGTTGTTTCACAGTTGCCACCAACTTCTGCTGCTAAAGGCCTTCAAAAGGGCATTTTATACCTGATTTTCCACATTCATTTAATTACCATTAATAAAACTTTCCATTGCTTTAATCCCTGGATGGCACTGTTTAATAAAAATATCATTGTGATCAGTATGATACAGATTAGAACACAGTTTGTGGTTTAAATTCCTGTGGAACGATTCCTGCACTTTGCCTTTTTTCCCAGATTCCCACTGAACATTACAGGCACTCTGCTGGTAATGACTTGCTGCACCAGCAGAAGCTAAAAAAAAGAGCAAATGAGGAGCAGGTTGATGGAGGAAAAATCCCTGTTGTTTTTTGAAGCATTCATTCAAACTGCAGAATTGGGCTTTAATGTCTTCTGAAAACAGAAATCCTGGTAAAAAAAGAAAACATACGGAAACCTACTGCTTGCTTCATGTACTGGAGATGCTTCAGGCTCCTGAGAAAATGAAATCAGTCTGAATGTTCCCTTTTCTCATTTGTGGAACCAGCCTGTAGTCACTGTGAAATGTAAAAGAAATTATTTTGGGAATAGTTTTATTCTAGCAGCTATTTTTTTCTTCTTGCAAATCACGAGAACACTTATTTTTTGGTGGAATAAATAGCAGAAAATTCATCTTTCAAGACTTACAAAACATAAATTGTGAAATTAATTAAGCTTTTCATGTCTTGACGTGGAAGAAACCAAGAAAAAAGATGCCCTCTTGTGGCTGTTCGCTGAATGAAAACCGGGAAAGTTCATAAAATTTCTGCGCAGAGAAGCAGAACGAGCATGCCTTTTTATTTCTTGCTACTAGGGCTTTAAAACAAGGTTATGCAAGGTCATGCCATGGACACAGACTGAGGAGACATTCACCATCTGCACGGTATCATTTTAAATGATCAGTTGATGCATTCCTCGACATTGCATTTGAAAACACTGTTTAGAAAATCCTGGAGCAGATAAGTACAGCTTCACTGGGAGACACTGGAAGGAATTTTACCTTCTCAGTGTCTGCACTAATGTTGTCTCTTTCAATGACCTATTTGACCAGCACTGCATTTGCCTCTTATAGGGTGTTCAAAATGCTCCCAAAATTATAGGATTTTCTGCCGTATTTACAGAAATCTCCTAAAGTTTTAATAGAAAAAAAGAAGGGTTTCTTTCAACATTTTGAAGATATGGCCATTATATGGTATTATAATGATGGCAATGACAATGGAAACAGAAAAGACATTGACTATTGGGTGGAAGAACTATTCAACAGGTTCTTACAATCATGAATTTGAAAAGTGTTTCTTTCTCCTCTTTTTTTTTTNCCTTGAAACCAAATTCCACACCCTGGAGAACTGTTCAAATTTTCTGTAAAGCTGAGAGGCTCGTTAGAGAGCAGAAGTCAAACATCAGAGATCTGCATTTTTCATTTCTCATTGAACAATAATACAAGCATGTATTAAATGATCTTTGGCAAATAATTAAAATTAAGAAGCAAGATAAGATGGGATTGGTTTTTTTCCTATTCCCTTTCTGCTTGATCATAAGTCTGAACACTGTCCAGATACTGTAATGCCAAGCTGGCATATTTCAGAGGAAACTATTTTCATCTGAGATAAATTGTCAAAGCAGATAGATGTTCTCTTAGTAAAGGCTGCAGAAGAAACTGGAGACAGCAGCTTGCTGCCACACGATAGGCATTTATCTTTATGTTGAATGTTATTATTCCTTCTGCAAGTAGTGACAGAAGTGCCTGCAGCGCTTTGCAGTGCAATGATGCTCCTTAAATCTCTTAAGGAAAGAGACTCTTTTCCAAAAGTAAAGCTAAACTTTTCACTGCCTAGTAAATCTCTTCCAACTGAACAACTATGCATTGGTTTTCTTTGAGGCCCTTCATGAGAAGATCTTGTAAGTCATGTCCAACTCTGAAAATTGTCAAAAAGACCTGCCCACTCTCTACTGATACTACCAAGAAACTGGGTGTTGACTTACAAACCTGGATGACTTGAAGTCTGGCAGTGCTTGCTCACAGCCACCCATCCCTGCCGTACTCCCAGCATCAGACAGGAAAATGTCAGACATAGAGCAACCTCTGTACCTGAAACATTAAGTAAAGCCACTGAAACACCAAACTGATTTATTTTAATCTATTGGACTGCAAACCAGAGCTGTGAAGGAGATGCTATATGTGTTGTTCAGCTTCTCACACACATGAAATGGGAAGAGCTGGAGTCTGCCCATTGCCCTGTGCTGGCTCAGCTTGGTTGACCTTTGGGGGTCTCCAGAGCAAGACAAAGGACTCCGCTCACTCCCTCTCCTACCAGTTTGGGAAGAAGAAAATCTTTTTTATCCCACTGTAGATAATCATAATGCAGCACCTACTCAGTCGCTCACTCTGATTTCATGTCTACTTCCACCCCAAAAAGCCTCAAAGCCAGGGTTGGGATCTGCTCCTTTCTTTTCTATATAATATAACTTGGATAATGCCTTGACATTGCTATTTTAATCTGATTTATTCATAGCAGTATTTCTTCTTAAATAGCTTTTTTTTTTTTCCTTTAGGATAAATATATACAGGTCATCACAGAGAACCAGGCATCTGTACTACATCCTATTTCCCACCACACATTGTGCTTCAGGAATATAAAGTTGCACACTCATTGAGTCTACAGACCCTTACTGACAAGGGTTTCTGTAAATTCTATAATTTTATTTTTCACCTGATCATCTCAAAATCTACCTGATCTAAAGCACTGAGGACAAGAAGCAGCAGACTAGAAACACAAAGTCAAGGCTCCTTCAGTCTACCAGCTTGTTAAGATGCTCAGCATGCACTGTAGATTGCATTAGAAGAAATCCTGCTGGGGGTTACAATGCATGAAGGGAGGAATTTCTAGCCCTTGCAGCTCCCAAATAAGAGCCAAATTTCTTTGTATGCTATAAGGTGTAAAAGAAAATGTTTATCCACTGAGTTAGAAAAGTCTAAGATATTCATAAAAAGGGACAAAGCCTTCCTTAAAAATATTG
The DNA here is from genome assembly GCA_013400055.1 of Nycticryphes semicollaris. Classification (NCBI taxonomy): domain Eukaryota; kingdom Metazoa; phylum Chordata; class Aves; order Charadriiformes; family Rostratulidae; genus Nycticryphes; species Nycticryphes semicollaris. Next base: position 228,985 of record VXBJ01007216.1, read on the forward strand.
GGTAAAAGTAGAATATCCATATGTGTCTTGCTGCCAGATTCCTGACTAATTATCAAAACTTAGTCATAAAGGACCTGATCCTTAATTAATGAACATGTTCAAACACCATTGGTGCTCACAATGTTTAACTTTGTTCAGCACACCACAGGGTTAGATACAAATTGTGCAACGTCACATCCCAGGCACTTTCTTGTCCCTACTTAGTCCCTGTCCTCTCAAGACTCAAACTGTCTCATGGAACACCTATAATTTTCACTGAGTTTAGTTCAAGCTTTCATGCACAGAGCACATGGCATCTGGCCCAAATATGGTGAGAAGAATAAAAATTTTGTCTACAGATCATGGTATGATAAATTATATTAATTCAGTCTCTACAAAATAAATAGTACAACAAGAAAAAAGTTTGGTTTGTTTCTATGTATGTCCTGGATAGGAAAGGAAACAACTACAGAGAGTCCATAGTTTTCTTTGAGTCAGATAAGAAATGAATGAAAAATTAACGGAGACTCATTTTCCTGCTTGTAAACATTGTACTTCCATATTTCTAAGGAAGAGCATTTTTACCTCCTGTGTCTTCTTCAAATGAAACCAGTGACTGAACTAATTGGTTTAAGGCATTATCCTGCTCTCACTGAATAGCAACAACTTCTGCACTGATTTATTGGCTTCAGCACCAAGAAGGGGAAGGTTAGAATAAAATCAGCTCTGAGCTGTGTCCAGAGAACTCCAGTTCCCCTCAGCAGTGGCTGTAGCAATAATAATAACTTCCCTCATTTTAATAAAACATGAGTGCTATTACAAGAAAAGGTTCCACGTATTTTCTTATCTCTGAACACAGGATATCTAGTTCTGTTTATCCTTAGCATGAACAAATCTTTGTGAATGCCTGAAAGTCACTTTTTTCTAGTGAAAATATGTACTTGTGGTTAACAGAAGACAAACATCCAAGCAATGGTTCTATAGATAGAAATGTTCTTTCTGGCTCTAAAACATATCTTTGTCCAAAACACACCCTATTTATTATTTATTCTTGGATATTTTTGTTTCCTACCCAGTTTAGGGCAAACCTTAACTCTAGGTGATCACTTTGCAAGCAAAATAGTGTTAAATGGAAACACATGCCTTAGTGATTTACGGCATACATTATGTGGGATTATGTTCTGTCCTCAATAAATAGCTATTTTGATTGTATTATAAGATTGTCTCCCTTAAACTGTAAACATAAAATTTGTTATGTATTCATCAGTGAGACAGTAGTCAAAAGGATGAGAACAGTAATCTGGTATAGTACATCTGTTTACATGTTCCCCCTGTTCTGTTAGTATTCTGTTTAAATCCCTTCATGGCATACCTGTGCAACAGATTTGAAGGAAATGGACTTCTAACTTGAAGGTCACTCCATCATTTCTAGAGCAGACAGACATATAATCATGGAAGCTATGGAGCTGGGGAGCTCTGGAGGGAAACTTCAAAGACTTAAGTCTGGGTTTCTCTGTACAAGAAACATAGCCCAGCCAAAAGAGGTTAGGGAGGCATCTAAATCGCAGTGAATAAAAGCCATATCCCAAAAGCTTAGCAAAATTGCTGCAGCACACATCATCATTTTTTGAGTAACTCTACAATCCAGTGAGCTACATTTTTAATTAGGAATGTATTTTGTGGGGAGCTGTTGGGAAAACAACTTGCCTGTTTTTTGCTCCACGATTCAATGGCACTTTTTTATAGGAGCACAACTCCCTGTTGCCCACATGGTCATTTTATGGTGTAGATTTATAGCAGATAAACTGTGGGTTTTTGTGGGAGCTGTAGACCCCCTCACCCCATTACTGTGGTTCTGGTCCATATGACAAAGTGAGTCCTTGCATTTCCATCACAGTTGCACCCAGGTTTGATTGCATGTTCTGTAGACTACCACCTTTCTAGCCAAAGGAGGCATACCTCATTACTAATATATGGCTTATGCTAAATAAAGTGATGAATATTGCACTGATTGGTTGTCTCCACAAATATCTCAGTTGACTGATGTATGGATCCCAGTCTTTGCTCATCAAACACACATACACTCAAATTTGCAAATAAACTTATTTCCCAAAAGCTAGCTTTCCAATCATATAGGCTCCTTATGCAGTCAACAGAGGTTGATGCCAATCTCCCTCTATGATCATACAACCCATCACTGAAAAGAAAAATTGAAAAACGCTTCAGACAAGGAGTGCAACTTCTTCCCTAGTGCTTTCTATATCTCTCCTTTGACTGCAGAGGGAGCCTACATGTCTGCTTCTAAATGTCGAATATTAAGTGAGTGAAACCCACCCTGAAGTAGTACAGCTGAAGCCAGTATAATTACATACAAAGTGTTTTCAGGATCAAGTCCAGAGGTTATTGAGGACTGTGTTATGAAAGGTGCTATTCATCTCAGCGTTATAACCTGGAAACAGAGTGACCACATGTTGGTGTTCCTTGTTGAACAAAATTACCTTCAGTCTGACAGAAAGATATTTTATTCAATGCAAGCAAACAGATTTTTAATTAATTTTGTTTATTTCTTCTTTCAGTATGAATAATTTATTCAGTTTTATACTAGATTTAATTTAGTTTACATCAGCAACATTTCTAGATGTGGCTATGCCTGGCTGCCGTTCAGTCTTCAGGGCTATGGCTTAAGAAATTTAAAAAAAAAAAAAAAAAGGAAAAAAAAAAAACAAACTAATAAGTTTAGCATCATTGAAACCATGTGCATCTATATAAAATGCATATATATTCGGTGGCTCTATCAGCTGAGAACACTGTAACTTGAACTCAAATGTGAAGGATCCCAGTGCATTCAAGAGTCAGCATTTGATGTTGTGGTTTGGGTAGATATCTTCTGTCCCAGTGAACTGCAGATAGGATGTGAAATGTGGTGTATAGATCGGTTTGGTTGGCTAGCTCTCACATTTTATCTTTCAAACTTTCTCTTTTTAGTAAATGGAAGCTTTTGTCATTAACTGCAATGAACCTGAGGCCATAGAAAAGAAGCTGCAGTGAAAGCATGTTTTCCAAAACAGTCTTGCGGACCAAGTGTATTTATATGAGGTAAACTACTGTATCTACCAAGTCAATGCATAGCTCCAGGCATTTCAGTTCATGAAGAGCCATAAGTAAAAGGAAACCACTGCTGTTGATTCAAAACAAAGACTGAAATTTTTTAAACATCAGGTACTTTTCAGCAGTTTTGTTGAGCATACAAAACAAAAAATTAAAAAAAAAAAAATTAGCAGTTTAATTTGTCCACAGTTAAATATTGATGAGATTGACAGCATGGGAAAAAAAAAAAAAAAAAAGAAATTAAGGTTAAATAATACCTTCTCTCACTGATACCAATAGACATATTTCCATAATTTATTATTAGTTTTTAATTATTGCAGTCTAAGATACTTACCAGCTACACATTAGTGTCAGTCAGATAAGAAGACTTAGTTTATACAGAGAAAGATCTTAAGACCAAAACCACAATTTGATCATTTATCTCTGACCTGACTCTAGAATTTCAGTGGATGATATCTGAGGTCAACCTTCAATCTTGGGCTGAGCTGAAACAGATACATAAGAAAAATTGCCATTCCTGAGCTAAGTAACTAGCAGGAAGAGAAATCCCTGGAGAAATCGTGTCAATGGCCAATAACTATGACTATTATCAAGATGACTGATATTAAAAATAGTGTTAAAACAAGCTCCATTGTAACAGTATGTTTCATCATCTTAATTTTTGGAAGGCAAAGGTACAACAGCAAATTATTTTGGCATGTTAAGGTCTCTGAATACATGAGACCCTGTAGGCCATTTACCAGACATTAATGTGTTGGCAAAACCAAGGAACAGAGCAGGTCCAGATGTACGTTAGGGAACTCCAGGTTATGTCTAAGCAGTGCTAAAAATACCTGATAACTTCTAAGTTTCTCTGGGAGTATTGACATCTACCCTATGTTTGGATGTCAAAAGGCACCAGAGAATCACACTGTGTTGTTTGTGAAGCTATTTGTTGTGAAAGGAAAAAATAAAAACAAAACAAAACCAACAACCACGATTAAAAAATCTGGATTTCAATGGAAGATAATAAAACACAAATAAAAAAGAATGAGGGAAACAAATGAAGTGATTGTTCACAAAAGAAGCATCTGCAAGGTCATAAAGAGCTCAAATATATATCCAAGCTGTAACTTATGTGACTGAGGGACAGAAACTGATCCAGCTTCTTACGTTTTTCCTGGATAAATATTGTAACAGTGAGGACTACTGCCAGAATCACTCTGTATTAGGGCAACCCTTTTCTAGAGGAGACCAAAAGTAAAATAAAGGACGAATATTTTCATTAAATAGGGCATTTTAAGAAAATACCAGTGAAAATGCAGTTTTGTTTCCTCACTTCCTATTATTCAGTCTGTGACCTCTTTTCTTCTGTTCCTCTCTTTGGGATACTCCTTGGTCATGCAGAAAGCTCAGCCATGCAAATGTGAGCCAAAAGTAAGGCATTGATTATGACCCAGTCACCTGAGACTGCTAATTAGTCCAAGAAGGGAAATAGACACCTCTAAAGAATATGTGATCCCCTCTGTTCTAGACAGGTCGGGTGACTTCTTCTTTGGAGGACCCTCATAAAGACAACCTACGGTGACTATTTCATTGTCAGAACTTTAATCTTATGCTATGTAAAATCAGGTGAGATGACTCTTACCCATAACTAAACCACAAGTGACCCTTTTATATATACTGCCATTCTTATAATTTTTGATCATCAGTTGCTAGTTTCTGATTAAAATCAGGTGTAGCCTAGAAAAGAATGAATTTTCCTGTGCATTTGTGTAATGTGATAAATAGATCTAACTCTTTCTGAAGTCTTTCATTATGGTATCAATATTTATGTTTTACATACATATAAGTGAAAGCAGATTTAAGTGGCAACTGCTTTGAAGAACAGAGAGGAAATTTTCACCTGCATATTTTTCTGACGTGAGAAAGTTTCAAAGCAGTATGTTGATGATTAAGCTGTTGCTGATTAATGATGGGTTCAATGTCTTCATTTACACAAATTAGGGAATATATATTTTTATTTAAGTTACACTAATATAACTCTAGATCACTGAGGAATTACATTCATGCAGTTGAATTACTAGGTGTTAACTCAAGGATAATTTTTTTAGTGTGTACATTTCTATAATTCAAATTATGAGGGTGGTCAGTCTGAGTTATCAAAATCTTTCTTTTGGCTTTAACTGGTGAATGAAATCCTAGTCTTCTGCCATCAGTGGTAAAAGGCTCCCCCAGATTCAAAAGCCAGAATTCACTGAATCCTCTCAATCCCAAATATCAATTAAGACACCCATTCAACATAAAACTTTCAGAAAACATAGGCTCATACCTCTATTGTCAGTGACCAAACCCAGTGTAGCAATGCTTCAAAAATCTTAGGAAATTTGGGTGCAAAATGAGGGATCATTCTGTCTCAGGAATATTCACAAGCCTTTAGCTTCTGGAGCAGGACTAAATGCTCAGGTTGGTCCCAATGGTATTTGCTTTTATATTCTCTGGGGTGAATTTTAATACAGTTTTTTGGTGTGCAAAGCCTGTTTGGAACTGCAGATCTTTGATATTTTTATTCATCCCTTACACATAACATCATTCATCTGCCTGGCTTTATAAGATGTTGGCTGTCTGAAAGCACAAAAGCTATTTCTCTTGGCAAGATTGTTCAGGAACTAAGTTTCAAAAGAGGACCATAGCTAAGGAATACACACTTTGTGTACATGTAATGTAGGATTTTACTTTTCAAAAAATCCAGCAAATCTATATTGCAGGTGCAAGTTGTCAAAACTTGTGGTTCTTTCAATTCAGCCTGGAGACATAATTGTATCCATATTTTTATGAAACACCAGTTGCATGTTCTAATTGAAAATTACATAGCCTCTGTTTGTTTGATGGCCTTTTCTTTGTGTTTATTGAGTCTGGAATTAAGCTATAAAGAAAAACAGACTTGGCAAAGATCTAGGTGGTTTTGGAGTGCTCTGTAGCAACTTACTCCCGGGTTTTGTGGTGGTTGCGGCAGAAATGAGTTCTGTGCTCTTGGCTTTATGAAATATCTTTGGATTCCTATACAGACATACATTCTTCCTTTTCCAAAACAGTTAGCCTGGGGTTCACTGAAAAAATCTAAACCTGGGTTTGTGATACTACACCTCTGGCAAGGCAAAATACAAACTATACGTCAAATTAGTACTTTTGTGATGGACAATGTCCATTAGTTTCACTCTTTCATATGTGGCCATAAGAATCTAGTCCTGTGCATCAAAAGAAGAAGCTCATGCATATCAGCCTTATTTCTGGGATAGAACAATGAGAGGTTTTGCAAATCCTACACAGAAAAAGAATTAGCAGAAGTTATAATAATATTTTTTTTAATGTTAAAACAAACACACATAAAAGCAACCAAGGAAGATTTTACAGAGAACAGAATTTTATAATTTACTCTCATCTAAAGGCAATCAAGAGAGACAGACAGAGATTCAATCGCTACCACTCCTAAATCTCTGCAAAAAGGAGGTAAACTGGGGATACACTAACGTCTAAGCCACATCTAGAAGGACTAACTGAAAGGCACGTTGTGGGAAGGAGCATGAGTACCACGCAGCTGGACACAGATGAAGGTGGTAATCTCTGCCTTGCAATCACTGCACTATGAACAGCCTTCAGGCACACTCAAGGCTGCTGCAGAAATTTGCCTTGTATCAAGATGTCTACATAGTTCTCTTTCACCATAGATACTGCTGCAGCAGAGGAATAGGGCCCTCAAGATTTTTTTAAGCAGGGAACATCATAGTCCCAGAATGTCACTGTTATTCCTGCGTAGTCCAAAGGAGAACATGGGCAGGTTAAGCATCTACAAAATAATTAAGGTAAGATAGAAACCTTGAGGGAAAATACCCAGAACCAGACAAATTTCATTACTCCCTTGAAAAACAAGGGAGGTGAAGACTTGTGGTGGGCTGAAATCTGAGGTCCCATGAGTCACAGGATGGATTCTTCAGCTGCTAATCTCAGCTTTTAGGGAGTGACTCTAAAAGTCTTGAGTAGTCACATCTTCAGGATAGTGGAAACAGCCGATGATTATTCTCTCAGGATTAGCCACTTAATTAAATATAGAAAATCCACTCAGTTATAGCCAACCAGACCCATTGACCTCAAATTTTAGTCTCACAGTATTTCTTTAAAATGCAGCATCCTGTCCATGAACACTCAAAAAGAAAAATGTGTTAGAATTTACTACTGTCATATTACATATGTTCTCCAAAGAGCAGATAATCTTCTGGCAGACATAAACTCACCAATTTATGAAGGAAACTGTAGTATGAAAACCTCACATATTTTTCTTAACTGATATCCCACAATGGCACCAACATTTTTCATTTGTGATCTGATATGTGTTTTGAAAGATGATGTGTGAAAGTAAACTTAAGGTTCAGTTCTACCATTTTTCAGTGAGGGCACCATTCAAAAATGGCATGTATTTTTCTGAGTCGATCTCCGCTTCTAAGAGATTATTTTGCTTTTGTCCTTTAGAGGAATTCTTGTGCCTTTCTCTGAAAATTGAAGAAAGTGGCATCTGCTGCAGCCAAGATGAGAAAGGCATTTGCTATTGCTTTAAACAGTTTTGTTCTTTTTACATTACTGGAACCAGAATTCCAGTTACAGAACTGGAAAGAGGGAATTTTACTTAAGTGCTTTAGGTTCTTGGATTTGACAAATGCAAACACATATGTTTAGTAAAAAAAAAAAAAAACCAAAACCAAAATATTTGTAATTTTTCTTTTTTCTTCATGCCAAACCTTTCTTCCAACATGAACTACAGACTCCTAGGAGTTTTTTTTTTTTTTGTTGTATTTTTGGTCTCTCCCAGGTAGCTCCACTGATTTCTCTATTCCTGTATTTCATTATATCTCTTTGCCCCTTCCATGACCCTTAAGCTATGTTATTTTCTGTATCTTGTATATAGAAGCAAAATACCCCAAATATCTAGTATGGCTCAGTGAAGAGTGAATTGAGAGCCAGTGAAATCAATAATAACCATAAAATTTGTTGATTACAGGGGTTTTCTTGACTAGGGACTCAAGCCTTTGTTCTTGCTTTTTCATTACGATTTTTCTTTTGTGTCTCTGTATGTTATACACTAAATTTGCATCTCAGTTTGATAGCAGATCTTTGGCTGATGTAATTTGTTGCAGCAGCACTGACCTCAGTGAAGCTATGCTGAAACACTGCAATGCGTTGAAAGCATAAACTCTGTTGTGTATTGCACAATATCCTACTGCTTACGCCAAGTAATACACAGTTTTCTCTGAAAAACCAAGTGGTGAAATGATTTATTTAAAAAAAAATATATAAATTACTCATTTTCCATTGCAAGAGACCTAAAGTCTATTAAACTAAGTTAGTCTTCTATGCTGCTAGTCATAACTTAAGAGATCAGTTTCAATGGTTAATTTGTGTTAGCTGTAGGGAGACCCCACTTGACACATGAAGTGAAAGCCATAAAATACCTTAAAAGTGTCAACATTTTACTGTACGAGGGGTTTTGTTGGGAGTTGTTTGGCTTTTTTCTTAGAACAATTAAAGCATTTTTACCTTGATAAACTTTATCTTCCTTGGGGTGATTTTAGTCTTTGTCTTTTGTTCCTCATTATTGAATTGGAATTTGAACTGTCTTCATTCTACACAGATCCTCTTCAAGCTGTGAGCAGGCAGAAAGAATTGTGAAAAATCGGCTGTGTTTACAATCTATTTCTTATTCATATACAAGCATTTCCTAGGGGTTCATGGGCATAATCTTTTTCTTGTTCCATACCAGTTTGATCTTATATTTGTTTTACTTTATTGCTGTTTTTTTTTTTTGTTTGGGTTTTTGGTTTTTTCTTGTTTTTTTCAGAAAAACCCACATTGTCATCTCAGTTTTGCCATTTGTCATTTTATTTTTCTCCACACTCACATGTGCACATGACTCAGAATTTCTGCTGTAGACCACTGGAACATAAAAAGATACCAATAATGAGAATAAAACTCTGTGTAATACACAAAGGTTTTCTCATAAAATCATAGAATCATATAATAGTCTGAAAAATGGCTTTTGAGTGAAGTTTCCACTGGCTGAACCCACAGTTTAGTTCCAGTCACTGGTAGGAACAGCAGGTTGTCTTCCATGGACTCTGCAACCATGGGAAGGAAAGATATGCATGCACGTTGCGCAGATTATTGTCATCACAAACAAGTGTTAACAGCTGACACTTGGCTACACCACTCACCTGCTTGACTAATGGAGAGGCCTCTATTCATAGATAGATATTTTTCAAATCCACTACCAGTCTCCATTATTTAAAGGTTGAAAGAAACTCTGCATACATTTATCCTGCTGTGCACTACCAAAATGCAGAAATTCAAATAAAGTAGAGACTTGCTGAGAAGCCCTGCAAACTTGTGTCTTTTCTTCCAAATAAAATAATGTGTAAAATTATACAAAGCAAATAAATTATACATGGATGGCTTGTCATTTTTCAGCCAGTAGGAGATCTCTTTATAGCAAAGATGGAGTTAAAAAGGCTTCCTGAATATCTCAGCATATACATTTTGAAATATTCTAAATAGCCTTCCCCAGTGTCTCACTAATTTTAAGATTGTCTTACCCTCTAAGTGACCTGATCGAAGCCACTTACACAGCCAACTAGTTCCCTGACTTGTTCATTAAGATTATTATTGAAAACCTTAAAAATTCATTATGTGTGAGCACAATGAGAACAGGACAAGTTTTTGGCTCACTGCTAATAAGAGATAAGTTTATGGTTTACCTCAAAAGGGAAAAAGAAAAGATTATGTATTTCTCAATTTAAACCTTTAAGAAAGATGATTCTTCAATATCTTAAATTTATGCACATAAAGGACATCTAATTCCTTCATTCTTCAAGATTTTTATTTATTTTTTTTTTGAGAACCTAAACATGGTAGAAAATAAATTCAGTTTAAATTGTTAAGTTTCAAGAAAGACCTGGAAGAGGTGGAAAATCACTTGTTTACTGTAATAAGGATAGCCACATAACTACCTTGTTGCTGGTTAGGTATAGTTATTGCTGTATATAGGTACAGTTATGAAAGAGACTATGCACTAAGTGCATTAAAGGGCATTGCTGGAACTTTGAAAGGCCCTGAATACTTTCCCCAGGTTTCTTTCATTTTTATTATTACTTTTTACATGGTTACATATGTGCTAGTTACAAAATTGTGTGAAACACCATGCCAAAACAAACACACAACATGAAAAATCATAGTAGTTTACTAAGGACATTTTTTTAATGCAGTGATAAATGAAATGTTCGTTTCTCTAGATCAAAGCACCTCCTGTTGGAAACTGTGTAACAAGTTGTGTTTAAATATATCACTGTTGCTGAAACAGCCTTTTCAGATGAAAAACTGCTGACAACATTTTTATAACCATTTCTAGATATAACAGTTCTCACATGCAAGTCATCTCCACTATTGTCTTCTGCCAAGGTGGAGATTGAAATGCCCTGTGCAGTGTTTTGCTGAGTTTCTTGGATTAGTTTTGCTTGTTCTGTCTGTTAATTAGGTAAGTAAATTGTTTTTTCATTTTCAAAGCAAGCAAGGTTTGTGGTGTCCCTGACTTCTCCGGAGCCCATCTCGAATGCTGCTCACTTCTTTTTTCATCAGGCTTGTGCTTGGTAACAGCAGGAACTGAGTTGTCTCTGGATTAGTATCTTTGAAAATAGGAGAGAAAAGGACCCAGAGAAGTCGTCCAGTTCACTGCTGCATATCACACAGTTTCTTAACAGTTTGGGCTTATCAGTCTGTTTCCTTCACTAAGTTTCATTATTAAAATTCCTTGTTCAGCCTCCCTAGTGAGAAATAGCCAGCTCACTTCTGAGCACCCTTGTCTGCTCAGCTGGTGGGGCAAAGCAGGACCAGCCCACCTTGCTGTCTGGGCCACCCCAGTCCTGCAGAAAGAGACAGCTTACATCTGTTTCATGGCAAAGGCCTTGGAAGGGGCAGAGGGAAGGAAGACCCACACTGGAAGTAACAGGTCTGGTACTGGAGCATTTCTGTGAGGAAAAGGAAAGGGTTTGGGAGGTGTTTAAGGAGGATAGGCAAAGCTCTGACACCTGGGAAGGGGAGAGATGACTGCTAGGTTTGTCCCTTCTAAATTCAAAGAGCAGTTGCAAAATTTCAGGAAACTTGCCCTTTTCTGAAAAAAAAAAAAAAAGAAAAAAAATTATTGAAAATACCCTAGGTTCTGTTAAATATAGTTTTAGAAAAACTTTCTCCATGTTTCCAGCTTGTAGGAAATTTTGAAAATAAGTCTTTTTGATTTAGATAACAAATTTTCTTTAAGAAAAGCCTTGAGCACACATCTTACCTTGATTTTATATATTTTATAGCCAATTCTATCAGAGACAAACAGAATTTAATAGAAACCTACATTCTGCTTGTCTCTGGAATAGTCAAGTATTTCATACAAAATGAGTCTTGATCTCAGGCAGAAGAAGGAAATCTACAACCTAGAATAAACTGAGTGTGTGGGATGATACCAATGTTGTGTTTATTGCTCTGTTTCACAGTTAGACATGCTGTAAGCAGGTCTATTGAGCCAGGTCATGCAGGTGGGATAGGCAAGACAGGAGGATGAAGTCATGCATGCAGATGAGGGCATGAGTTTAGCACCTTGCTCCTGGACATCCTCAAAATAGACATTTCCTGCCACAGAAATTCAAATGTCCTGGGCTGCTCCTAAACTGACCTTTAGCTCCACACCATGGAAGACCCTGCAGTGTCTCAAAACAAAGACCTCTTAAAAGTTCACCATAGATGACAGCCAGCCTGTGCCTCAGTTATCTTTCTCCAGTAAACAAGATTTGGGAGATGTCTGGGTTACACTTAAATCCCACTTTCATCTGGAGTTAGGACAAGCTAAGATTTACACTCAGATTGGGAACCTTCTTCTGCTCTGGAGTTTCTCAGTTTAGATATCACATGAGAAATTATGTGGAATAATCACAAAGGATAACATGAGGGAGACTAATGTCCACTGTTTCCTTTTTATTCCCTGCTGAGAAAAAGGATCTGCCATGCAAAGCATTTCAGAGCAGAAGCCTAATGCAAACCCTTGGAGTCAGCCTGTAGGAGCTACTTTCTGTCCATTAAGAGACGGAAAATCAGCATGACGCTAAAGCTCTGTGACTCTGCCTTAATCTGCTAAATTAGGCACTTAAGGTACCTACAGAGTTAGGTGGGAATTTGATGAATGTTAGTGGCAGCTAAATTATGGCTTGGGGGTCCTTAATGCAGAATTTAGACCCTGAAAGTGTCTTCTGAGATCATCTCTGTGTAGCTGTGAATGCCAACTATGGTCAAACTTATTTTGTTTCAAGTTGTATAGGGAATTTCCTGGCACACACTTTTTCAATCTGAGTGTCTGCTTCCTTATAATCATTTAATAATAAAAGGACCTGTTCTCAGAATTTTGGTAGAAAATTTTGAAGATTTCATGTTTCACATATGGGGTTAGAAACACTTGGATAAAATAGAGGGGAAATGTTTAACACCTGAAATGAAGTCACATTTATCACATAGAAAACTTTCTATACAGTTAAATAAGGTCAAGACTGGGGCACTTGCTCAAGTTAAAGAAGGGAATATGATTTGTACAAGAATGTGCTCTCTTTTTAGCAGGAGATCAGTTTGAAGCTTCACAAGTATGCTCTACTTCAGAAATACTGCATGCGGTTACTTCATGGTTCCATACTCTCATGACACTTTCTTTTCTTCTTGCCTTCTAAGCCAAATGCACTATTCTAGCATTGAGATTACAGCACCAGATGAGGTGGTTCATATCGGAGCACTGAACCCATAAACTGTTATAGTTAAGTGGTCAGAGCATGCTATTTGCTCCAGTAATGCAAAAATAGGAATTTTCAGAAGGCCTACTCCCTTCATCTCTAAACACCACACTAGCAAGCTTGGGAAGAAGGGCAGAAGGAAACTTTTCTAAATGGCCAACTTCCTCTGTTGGCAACAGTGTATAGTGGCCATCTGTTCGGGCTGGTTCCCAAGGACATGTCTGGTCTACCAAACAGCCCACATCCAGGCTAGCTTTGTTTTACTTAATTCAGAGGTTGGGTTAAACTACCATATGGCTCCATGGAGTCAGAATTTCAAGTCAACTTTTGACTTTTTACCTGCTTTATTACATCTTCCATAGCTCATCTGAACAGGAAAGCCTCTTATGATTTAATACATTGAAAGTCGTGTCTAATTTAAAGAGCAACACTCCTGGAACAGAACAAAGACCCATCTGTATCAGTATCTGGTCTCTAACAGTGGGTAGTCACAGGAAAACAGGCAAGCAGGTGGTTATTTTATGCAAGAACACTCTTGAAGATCCCATGCCAAAGATGTAATTTGCAGCTAAAGTGGCCTCCTCAATCTTGGAGTCATGTATTTATGTGAGAAAACCTTCCACCAACCACTCCTTTAATGAAATGGTCAGTTAGTGGTTGTCTGTAACATTTCGTGTGTTACATTTTTTGGTTATGTTAAGACAGTCACTCCCTTTGATTGTTTGAGCGTGCATTCTGCTAAAGTATTTGGTGCCCCAAAGCTCTGATATCATGATAACTTGTCACCATTCTCTCCCTTTTCACCTTTTCTCATACTACTTATGGTTTTTCAGAACTCAGTCATAATCTGCCCTTCAGTTTTCTGATTTTCATGATTTCAGACACTTCTCAAAAAGAAATCAATGATCATCAGCTGTGCCTCTGCATTTTCTCGAGTATGACTGTATCTTTTTTGACGTTATATTCAATATATCCTATACTTTTTGCATATCTAATATAGAATCGCTTTTAAGTAACTACACAAGGGGTAATTATGTCTCAGGTATTGATTTTTGGGGTAACACCTTACAGATATAAAGCATTTTTGCAGTCATTTTGAAGTAGATGGTCTATCAGAGACTATGAACAAGTAGGCAGAGATCATGCAATAGAAACATGAAAAAAGTACATTTTTTGCAGGCTGGTTAGATTTAGAAATGCATCTAGAATGTTCACTTTGCAAATGGATTTAAGATAGAGATACTTATAAAAACTCAAATATTTTCTTTTACTTCACAGTAGAGGAATACATTAGTTTAGAAAGCTTCAGCTGTCTAAACCCCAACTTCATTCTTCTCACATTTTTACTGGATCAAAACTCAGACCAGCGTTATTGTTCTCAGTATATACTTCTGTATATATCTCTGTATACTGTTCTTGGGACATATTTTTCAGTCTTTTTGGTGTTTTTTTTAGGAGTTCCACAGAAAAGCTAACTTACTTTCATTCTAGCACCCAGTATGCAAATGTATAAAGATGGATTTAGCTCAGAAATATAGAAGCCTGTGAAAAATAACAACTACTCACTATATTATACTCCATTGCACTCTAGAAAAAATTGTTTTTCCTTCATACAATGCGTTCTTGCAAAACACACTTTGTACACACAGCTTTTGCATGCATATGTCTGTTAAACCTTTCTAAAACAACTTTGCTTACAGAGTCCTTCAGAATCTATGTTTACCTGTAAAACTTGTCAGCCTCCATTGTAGCACAGCCTTAGCCTCAGGAGTAATGGAATTAGCTTTAATTATGTCAAAACAAGTCCCTGTTAATCTTATCGAGAACTAATTAATAGCTTTGTTATGTAAAAATGTCTCATTCCATCAGATAAAGGGGGAATGCAGATAAAGCTGTTAAAGGCAGAATCCTTGCTGTAGCATGGGAGCTTGCTGTGGGTGGGTGGCACCAGGAGCAAAGCAGACTGTGACTCTGGGCAACCACCACCCGTTTCAGTTGCAGCATTTCCAAAAGCAACATCTTCAGTCCAAGGACTGTGATAACCAGACCTGGTTTACTCATGGTTACTTGCAAACCTGAGCTGTCTTTTATGCTCATCTGCTTCAGCCTAGGACCCCTTCTGCAGCCTATATCTAAATCATATCGGTAAAGAGATGCTGAACACAAAGTTTCTTTTCCAAACTCTGACCCCATGCAAAACCAAAATCAATTTAATTGTTTCTTAAGTAAGAAATGTCTTCTCAAAGTCAGCAAGGAAGATTACTACAGGCTGTAGTGGGTAGAGTTATATGTTTGCAGAGCCCAGCACTTTTCCAGTAACATGCATCTACAAACAGCATACTCTGCTGTGCAAAGGTAGCTGAACATTTTTCCGAAAGAATCATATCCTAGTTAACTTTTTTCACTCAAAATATTTTAATTCTATGAGTAACGTGTTGTCTGACAGTACTATAAAATAAACTATCAAAGCAGAAATTAGCATATTTTCACTTACTCAACCCAGGGCTTTTATTCAATATTCTTAAAATGCTCTAAGAGTTGCTATACCCCAGTGTACCCACTTCTGTTTTCAGATGCTAAAAGAAGTATCAAAATATTCATTTCCTAACACATTCTTTTAAACTGTGTTGCCACCCTGTAAACAAGCTATAAGTGGGGGATTTTCGTGTTTCTTTCTACCCTTACTTCTCTCTTTCATTTGAACTGACAAGTTACACAACTATTAATGTTGCAAAATTAAATATAGGCCTCTATTCTAGGATAGTCTGAAATGTTTTTTGTACTCTGGACTCTATACAGTTGCTTAAATGTAGGAATGCTAAGTGTGCTCTAGTACGCGTCTGCATGAGCAGCTGCAGTGGCAACCTCAGCACATAGCTTCACAAGTAGGGATCTACATGTAGACATCTAAATTTAACTTTCGTCCATGAGCTGAGTCTCATTCTGAGAGACTAGATTTTATCCAAAGTTTTCCAATTTGAAAACATAATCTACCTATACTTTATAATCCTAACTCCTTAAGTATAGGACCTTAAGGATGCTGAGTAAGCATCCTAACAATGTCAGTAGCAAGTAAGCATCAATAAGCAGTCACATTCAGTGTTTATCACAAAGGATTTACACTGAATCCTTTGCTATGGAAGGAGAAAGTTTCACTTAAGAAGAACATGCAATGGGAATCAAGAAGCCTAGATAACAGGTTAGTAATCAGATTGGAATGAATGTCAATCAAGAACATTTTATAACCATTCTCAGGGAAAACGAACGTCTTTTCAAGTTTCATAATAATATGCTGCTTTGCACTAAAAGTCACTACAGTTTTCAAAGTATCGTAAGCAATAGAATATTTAATAAACAGTTTGGAAACTGTGTGAAGAAAAACTGATGCTATTAAGAGATACATATTGAACATTTCTAGGGAAAGGCAATGCTGCTGTTTACACATTGTAGCACATGTACAGGTTTGTCACGGGTAACCTGTGAGACATTCTGGGCTGAGGAAGAGCAGGGCCGATATCAGGCACACAAAACTCTCAGGACTCTCCCTCCTGTCTGTAGCCCTCTGCACTGACAGAAACACATGGAATAAATTCAGCAGGGATGAAAATGGCAGGGGAAATATTTGTTATAAATGAACGCTACTGAACATCACTAAGTGCTCATACCTTACCCGGCTGGACAATCTGGAAATTACTCTGAATGTATTTTCATAGAAATTAGTGATATGCCTGCCATGCTGACCCAGCTGGCATGGGTCTTCATGAGTAGAATATCTAGCTCGTATCCCTACAACAGCCAGATGCCTCTGCCAAAGCATCCACCTGCCTCTTCTCTGCTAGACACCTCAAAATCATTTCATGTGGTTTACAGGTCTTTAACTTCCTCCTCAGTGTGTAGAATATCCAAGAGTTCCAGCTCTTCAGGCTGTTAGGTCACAGACAAATTTAAAATAATGGTGCTGGACAGGAACAAATTTTTTCTGAAGTGAAAAGCTAAGAGAGCAAAGGAATATGTCAGTGGAGTTCATGAACAATGTCAGAAGATTTAACAGAGATTGTCGCTTCTAGAAAATGAACTGATAATACTTCTGGGTGAGCTTTCTGACATAAAGGTAAGCTGACATCTTGCTGATGTTTGCTTCCAGTTGCTTTTGAAGCTAGCAGTTGTCTTTTTGGTTCTTTTTTGCATCTGTACATCATTCAAATCAAACTGCGCAACTCATGGTTTCAGCAGTCTCAGGTCCCAACAGTCAGGGAAGCACCTGCTCACACAATGCAGAGTTAAACTGTGGGATACACTATAATAGGCTGTATTGGATGCCAAAAGCCTACAGGAATTAAAGTAGGGATTAGACAAATGGGGAAAAAAAATCATAAAGATCATCCTTATATCAGAAAGTCCCTGTGTTGCAGGAAATGCTGTAGACAGATTTGTATTTCCACACAACACTCCTGATGTAGTTAGGGCACTTCCCTGATTTATTCTGCAGTCTACTTCCAGAAGTTGAGAAATAAGAAAAAATATTTTGCTGATAGAATAGTTGATAAAATGCTGATAAAATGATGATACAGGTTTGTCAGTGGGATCCCAGGTCTACTTGGGATTTTTCAGTATCAATATAAACAGCAAATATCAAACTTAAATTCAAATTCACCCTCTCAAAGCTCTTATTTTGACAGAAGCTCCAATACATACCATACTTTTACTGAAATATTTAGCTTCTCTCCTGATTTTTAGTTAAAAAATCCAAGTCTGAGCTGTTTAGTCCCAAGACAATGATTTTTGTGATGATGAAATTTCCCCATGTGCCTACAAACAAATCCAGTAACTTGCATGTTTCCTTTCATGGTTCCCAAAAGCGACAATGCAACAAACTGCTGTGTTAATAGCATTAAAAATTAGAATCATGCTAAGCAATCCAAGACACAGTTGCTAGGAATGATTAAATCAAACCACTGTGTAAAAACCCAGTTGCAGCTTTAATGTTCAAAGAATGCAGTCTTAACAGTCTACTGTTTGACAGTTTTCTTACTAGCCTCAAACACTGGAGAATGAGATGCATTCCTTTTTTTTAAATGTACATTTTAAGCAATTTTCTGTGAAAGTGCAGAATTTTACATTGTTACTCATAATGCATTTTAGAGATTACCCTTTTCACTAGGTATGTAAATCCAATAGGTATTTGAATTACAATAAAAAGTACAAAATTATTTAAGCTATAATCTTAATACTGAAATGTTGCATTTGTCAGTACTTTTTTTGACAGCTTCATAAAACCCAATAACTACATTATCATGAAGACTTGCATAACTTTTGATTGTTTCAACCTTTTCCCACTATTTCTAGTGATTGTTTGATATATGAAGAAGTGGTAAAGGAGTGCTGAGAAACATTAAATAAATCAATAATTTAAAATCTGTTTCCTTTCTCCTCCTTGGATTAAGAAAAACTGTTAAAAATCAGTTCTACAATGGTGGGCTAGATAAAGTATTTGAATGTGCAAGGAATTATTGCAGGAACGCCAGCTAAAATTGTCAAAGTTAGATGCAGAAATCTGGGAGCTCACAATAGATTTCAAGGTAGCTCATTCAGAAATTTGAGTGTAATGACTAGGGGTTACAATGTACTTTTAAGCATTTTTCACTATTCACAGAGGACTGGTTCTCTGCAAGCCTTTTTGCTCCCATATAATAATGGAGTCAGCAGAACTTCTCACATGTGCAAATGTTCAGAGCAAACATCAAAAAATTACATGTCGTGAGGGGAAAACAAAAAATAATAATGCCCCCTCCACACCTTATGGTCAAATGTGAAAAAAATTCAAACACCAAGTGTAGGCAAAGGGGGCAAGGAGATGCTCAACCAAGGAAACTTTTTAGAGTTGAAAGACTTATTTTAAAAGATAACTTTCCTCTTATAAGATGTAAAGGGCACCCAGAAAAAATTGCAATTGCAAGGTAAGCTGTGTAAGAAGAATAATTTAGTGGGGGTTGGTGGGGTGAGCGGAAGGGGAAAGAGGTGTAAGGAATTAACTTTCAGATCTCATAAATCTGTTTAGTTCCACTCAGCTCAACTGAACCATGTCACAGTGTATGCCAACCAAGGAAATTACTCTGTGGTTATAAAAAGATTTAGTGAAGAGATAATGGAAGTCAATGTAGTCAGATGTCTCTTTGGTACTCTTCAAAAATCCATCCAGTGCCTTTGTATGTTGTCTTAGAATAGTGGTTACTATGTATTCTGCATGTCTAATTGATTAGCTCTAACCTAACATCAATTGCTCTAATATAGATTCATATAATTATTTTCTTTTATTTGCACTGCAGCACTGATTTTATGGAATTATTCACTCTTCACATTAACTCCTATGATATTAAATATCACTATATATTCTACCCAGATGACCTCATACCTGGCATCGTGCATATGTTGCTACGGCAGTGAAAATGGGTAATGTCCTCAAATTGTTTCTGTTTTTCACTAAACTGGGTTTTTATAACAACACTTATTCCATACAAACAGTAATATTTAGAATCAGAAATGAAAGATGGGATTCATCTCACCTACCTCTATGTTCCAAACAATTTAACAGGAGTTAAAACGTCCAAGAGTTTGTTGCACCTCCTGATTCCCCGATACAAGAAAACATGCCCTCTGAACTCTACAGCAGATCAAGACATGACAAAATTAATACACCAAACTTACTACTGTGATGGCTTGGAAAATGCCTCCCTGGTTTATGGTTTTCTTGACATACAGCCTCAGGGTTCTGAGTGGGCCAGAAGAACTGAATCAGAAATTTTTTAAGAAGCTAGGATAGGATGCTTCAGTGAAAAGATTCAGTAATACTGAATCTCTGTAAACCTGTATCATTTTCAATAATGTATTTTTAAGTAGGGTGGAGTATCTTATCAGTAGTATGCAGTCTATCACGGTTAGGTGATAATCAAAAGTAATTCTATAGTTAAATCAGCAGATCTCCACCTGTGTAAACCAAAGTAAAATGATCATAAGTGGGCTTTATAATGTGCATTTTAAAAACAAAAATATCTACTGTCTTCTAGTGAACGTAACATTATGATCATTTTGCATTTTCACCAAAGCCCAGATGTAATTTATGCCATCTTTTGCATCACTGCTGACAGTGACCTAAGGACCTTTTTTTGCATTACAGCTGAGTACACAATTTCCAGTTTCCCATGACTGGAAATCCTTCATCTTCAAACTCTGTAACTGTAGGGTTTTTTTTTTGCCAAGTTAGAATATCATTTTAGTCTTGCTGATGCCAGATGGAGATGAGAAATTCAGGGATGCCCTATGACAACAATAAAAATATACACAAGTCTTACCATAGGAGGCTGGGATTTGAGTCACAAAAAGAGTTTGTTTGTCATCAAGTCTTGGCATAAGAATTGTTGTATTGATTCCTTCATAAAACAAATGGGACTCCTGTCATTCTCTACTACATCTGGAAACAAAGCTCAAAGCTTCCAGTAGAATGTCCTCCCTCAGAGAACTGGCAACACAAGTCTGGCTGTATTTGTGCTCTCATTGTTTACCCTAAAATAACAGTCCAGAACAGAAGGCTCTGAGGTGACCTTATAGCAGCCTTCCAGTATCTGAAGGCAGCCTACAGGAGAGCTGGAGAGGGACTCTTTCTCAGGAAGAGTAGTGACAGGACAAGGGGTAACGGCTTTAAATTGGAAGCGGGATTTAGATTAGATACCAGAAAGAAATTCTTTACCGTGAGGGTGGTGAGACACTGGAACAGATTGCCCAGGGAAGCTGTGCATGCTCCATCCCTGGGAGTGTTTAAGGCCAGGCTGGATGGGGCTTTGAGCAACCTGCTCTAGTCGGAGGTGTCCCTGCTCGTGGCAGGGGTGTTGGAACTCGGTGATCTTTAAGGTCCCTTCCAACTCTAATGATTCCATGATTAATTTTCCATACAGATTGAAAAACAGTTATTGGTGTTATTGGTATGTTTCAATTGTTCCAGTGAACAGATGTTTTTAGCAATAGACACTGAGCAAGAGATAAATAGTTGTAATTTTAAACGTGGCAGGGTCATTGTAGAAGACGTTAGAGACATAGAAGGAAATGTTCCTCAGTCTCTAAAAAGTGGGAAAAGGGATCAATCAATGAAGAAGCGACATCATGGAGGTCAGAATATGTAAGGATGGAATAAGACCAACTTTAAAAAGAAAAAAGAAATCAAGACATAGCAAAGGCATCAATCTCACACAGCAGACATGCAGAGGAACAAAGAACAGGGGCAGCTTTGCAGGGCAGACTAAGCTGATGTTAAAGGAACAGCACCCAAAACCCTGTCAATCTTTATGTTTCAGCTGTTACAACGTTCATAAAGCTGGAGTGACTAATGGAAGAGTGAAGTCATAGAATCATGACCCTTAAGATCATTGAATCCAACCATTAAAATGGGAAATAGCATGTGAAGGGGAAGGAAAACTCCGTGTTAGTTGTTTTGACCTGAAGGAGCAGTGAACAGAGGAATAATAATATGCATTCAAGGTTTCTGGAAAACGAAACAAATAAGAAAAATGCTGATAAAATAAAAGCTCTAATATGAAGGAGTTCTAATGAGTTTGCCAATTTGAAGTGTCATCATATGGTGGGAAACCTAGTAGTTGTATATTAAAAGGTAAAAAAAAAAAATTAAAAAAATAGACAAGGTAATTATATTCAATAGTATTGCTCAAGGCTTAAAGAAAGTTTTGAAGAAAACACAAAATAAAATCATAACAAAATTAAAATATAGAAAAAAGTCAATAGAAAATATGACAAACACACAGATTGTCTAAAATGTCTTATGTTAAATATCCCCAGTCTTCTTTTGATAAAACACTTCAGTTTCTCATGAGGAAAATGCAGAAAATATGGTCACATATCTGGACTTCAGTAAAGTATTCAAGACTGGGTCACAGGGGAAATTTCTTGGGCTGGAGACAATTAATGCAAGAACTGGAGCTTGGCTAAAGAATTGCTTAAATGGGAGATGACAAGCTGTATCTAAACGGGAAACCTTGGATCACATAGACATTGTACTGGAATTTGTCAAGGATCAAACTTGGACTAACTTCATGCGATGTTTTCATTATAACTTTGGCACAGAAACCTAGAAGTGATCTCATAGAACATGACAACACGGAGTTGGAAGTCATTGTCACTGTAGTGAAAGATGAGGGTGCCATAGAGAAAGAACTGGATGGCCTTTTGTTAGAGAGTCAGAAATGGGACAAAACTCAGCACTATGAAAAGTGAGAACATTCATTTAGGCAGTACTAAAACTTTCTTCTGGAAGAGCTGGATGCTGAGGCCTTGAAAGTAGCAAACAAGAAAAGAAGCCTGCATATTAGAGACTCACAGCCTGACTATGAGCTGCTAGTGTGGAAAGGCTTATGTGATCCAAAGAGAATGAGGGAAAAAATGTCTGTGTACAAGGTAATGGTAATACCTCATCTGGTGGAGTGCTCTCTGATACTCAAACAAAAGAAAGATGTATTAAAATGGGAATAAAATGCCAGGCAGTGCTATCTGTGATTCTATGATTCTATAATATGGAAGTAATTTTAAAATTTCCAAGTGCTGATTTTGGTTTGTTTCTTATTGTGAAAAGCAAACTATTCATAGCCTGTGACAGTAGTAACTTTTGTGTTTTAGATTTTCTGTCTCTGCAGAGCCATGGCCAGGTGAGCATACATTTCATAGCACAGCGAACCTAAGGAAGCACTGATCATTAGTGTTTCTTCAAAGATACCACATTGTGTTGGAGAATGAGCAAGGAAGGCTGAAAAAGAATGTTAATCTCTGAATAGTTCTCACTGGGAGATTTTCTGTACGAGCTGCTTCCCAATCTCATTGTGTCTATGTGCTTTTCATATGCAGCAGTATGATCTGGTAAGATCTCACTCCATAAAAAATAAGTTAAATAATGTGGCAATAGTTCACTCCAGCCTTGCCTGAAGTCCCATTCAGTCTTTGAAAACTCAACCGTCTCTATGCTCCTATTAGAATTGCTTCTAGTTCATTCCCAAATTGGACAAACAAATGTAAACTTCTTATTTATTCTTGTCTATCTTAGTTATAAAGATTATAAAAGTTTTCCACTCAAATTTATCTGATTTTTTTCTAAATTAAGAAGTGAAGAATTTTAACTTTGGCAGCTAGTGAACTGTCAGCTCAACACATAAAATTCTAGTCCCTGGATAAGGAAGTTAAAGCAGCTTAGTGTTAAAAAAAACAACAAAACAACCAAAAATAAAAATAATAATAATTTAAAAATCAGCTGAAGCTGTAATACAAAATGTAAGTGTCTGGGAGAAGCCAGTTAATGAGGACTTTAGTATGCAGCTATTTCTTATATCCTTCTTTTCACCAAAGGGTACAAAGTCCTTAGTCAGCCTGATTATTAGATTAGGCTATTGTAAGGAATTGAAGTCTATATTCTTTATGTTTCTATTCATCTTGGACTAGGATATTTGCTAGTTCCTTCTCAGTGTTTATAGTGAGAACATTCTTTGTTATATCCATTTCCAAAGTGATTTCCCAGGTCTGGGATAAGCTTTTCAGTAAATATTTTATTTTTATAGTCACTTAAAAATAAATTTAAAAAAAAACCCAAACCCAAACTTCATGGTTACCAAAGTATGAAACAGAATCTGAGAAGTAGTTTCAACTAAAACAAAGAATCAAGGAAAAAAAAAAAAAAGCAACCACCAATTTATCTTTTTGAAGCATATGCAAATATGTTTCTAATTCCACTTTGAAATTATATTCTACATTTCAAAAGCTGAATTAGATTTAAAGAAATAAAAGAACAGTTTTTGAAAAGAGTTCAAGAGCTAAGCCAAACTTTCCTGGGTGCCCCATAGTGGAAGTTTTTGATCTCTGTATTTTTCCTATTTAACCTGAAATTCAGATCCTGAACATACATTTTTCTTCATTTTTTATATTTGGATACTAACACCGAGACCCCAGGGTTAGTTTGGCTCCAATGACTTGGAGTCTCTTCAGCTGTGAGCAGTGAGAATCAGTAAATACTAGGAGTATTGCGGCCGGGAGGATTACAGTCGTGCCACTGTTTCCCAGAACAGCTGCTGCAAGAAGTTTTCTTAATACCTGCTGCCTGTAAAAAGAATTAAGCAGTAAAAGAGGACTTGCCACAGGACTTGCGTCCAGGTTTATTGAGCTTGCCTGAAGAAGCAAGAACACAGGCATTTTGCTTTCTTCAAGGACACATAGGCCCTTTATCTGGAGGTAGCTGTGGTTGCAAGAGTAGGTGTTTAAAGGTTTAGAAGATGCAAGGAGAAGAAAACTTGCTCGCACCACCGGTGTTTCTGTAACCTATGCATGAACTTTTAAATTAAGTAGCTTTGTTCATAAGCTTTAGTTATCTGGCATAGAACAGCTTCATCGCTAATGCCAAAAAACCCCATGTGGTTTAGAAAAAACAGTCAGTCCCCTCACTCCTCACAGTCCTTAAATACACTAATTCAAGAAATAAATATATAAATGCGTTGTAAAAACTCATATTACCCAAAATTTGTTTTTCAAGGCCCAATTGCTGAATAGTAAGGCTTGAGGGTCTTTTTCATTGAGCTGTTTTGAAGGGATAAAAGAGAAACAGGTTTTATGTGTAGAAAGCAAATGCCAAGCAGGAGTGTTTCAAAAAAAGTTAAGTAGTTTGGTTTTATTAAAATCTTTTCATGTTTGTCTTCAACTTAGAAATCACAGTGGGTCAGTTTAAAAAGTCAGGCTACTTTCCTGGTAGAAATAAAAGGCAGATTAAACTCCTTCTACAAACTTAGTGTCTTCTTTGAGAGGAAGTAAAAGTGCAGTTTAAACCCAAAGTATAATTATAAGGAGCTCTTTTTTCGTGAGATAGAAACAAAAAGTGAATTCCACCTGGCTGGGTGAGGAAGAAGTGTGTGGTCTGGTGATGGCCCAGGTTCAACTCTTTTGAAGACTTGTCCAAGGTAATCTGATCTCTGTATCCTGTCTCCCAGTTTACAGGAATATCTAATACCAAGTCACAGAAAATCATCAAGAAGATAAATACATGAAGACTGTGTGATAAGGAAGACATCCTATAATTACTGTAGATTCCTAGTTCTTAAAATCTAATGAAGGAAGTGCAATGCACTTCATAGATCATGACCTTTTCAAGCATCAGTCTTGCAGTAATCTGCTGTAGTACCTCACACATTCTGGTTTTTATTTCTTCTCTTCCAGAGAGAGACAGACAGCGACACTATTAGCTTACTGTGATTTAGCACTACATAACAACACGGTTTCTGGTGTTTCCCTGTCTTGGTGTAACCTTAGCCAACAACCAGGACCATGTAGCTCCTCACTCACTCCCCTCCAGTTCAGATCAGGGAGAGAATGAGCAGAGTAAAAGTGAGAAAACTCATGGGTTGAGATAAAAACAGTTTAATAGGTAAAGGAAAGACACACACACAAGCAAAGCAAAACAAGAAATTCATTTACTGATCCACCTTAGCAAGCAGGTGTTCATCCATCTCCAGGAAACAAGGAACATGTAATGATTACTTGGGAAGACAAACACCATAACTCTTAACATCCTTTGCTTCTTTCTTCTTCTCCTAGCATTATATACTGAGCATGATGTCATGATGATATGGTATGGAATATCCCTTCGGTCAGTTGGGGTCAGCTGTCCTGGCCATGTCTCCTCCCAGCTTCTTGTGCACTCCCAGCCTACTCACTGGTGGAGTAGTATGAGGAGCCAACAAGGCTTTCACTGCCTGGCAATAACCAAAGACACCAACACCACTTTCATCCCAAATCCAAAACATATCCCCACACCAGCTACTAGCAAGAAAGTTAACTTCATCCCAGCTGAGACCATGGCACTCCATCAGCCAGAGCCACCTTGAATAACCAAGTGAGAGAAAACACTAAGAAAACCCGGACAATGTAGAATGACCCAGGTACAAAGCAAAGATCCCAAGAGTTGCTTTTTCAGGCCCTTCTTTGCCAAACTGTTATGAGCATGCCTTTTGTGGAACAAATTTTAGGCTTTCCATTAGCACACTGGGGTTGTTTGGGAAGGGAACCTCTCAAGTCATCTCTGAATCAAAGCAGCAAAAAAAAAGTGTTGCTTCCCACTACCAAATGCCAACCTGATGGATTAATTATTCACTTGAAAGAGATCTGGGGTTATTTTTTAGAGAGTTGAATGCAGATACCAAAAACTTATGACATTCTCAACCCTTTACCTGCCTTAGAAACCCATTAAAACACTGCACAGAAAAGCCTTGCATATTGTAAAAGTCTTTTTCATGCAGACTTACCAATCTAACACAGGGCGTCTTATGCAGTAGATTTTCAGTGTGAAGTGGGTGGCTTCTTACCTGCCTTTGTGATGCCAAGTCTTATCATATTATCACAAATTTTACAATAGTTGAAGGATTTCTGGAAATTTACCTCCAAACTTTGCATTCAGATGAGATCTGTTTCCATTAAAAGTCGATAAAGCATCAGCCTCCAGCCTGTGGCAGAGAAATGGTTGGAAATTCAAACCATAGCAACTTAAAAAATAGAAAGAAAATAGAAGATGAGGAACAAGCTTGGAAATCATTGTGTATTTTCAGTCTCTCACGTAAGCCAATGACTGATGTTTCAAATGTTTGGGAATGGTAATGATTAATTTTGCCTATAGAATTCCTATTAATATTATGCATTTCACGTTCCTTTGAAACTCCTGAGGGATATCTTTTCATCCTTGGAATTTGTTCCTGTTCTTTTTAAAAATTTCTTCAAGTCTAAGCCCTGACTGAGCAAAGCAGACATGAAATGAAGACTATATTTACACAGATGACATTGCAACACCCATCAAATGAAATGCAAATCTTTACATTAAAAACAATTGAAGATATAGGAATATTTAGACAAATTCAGCCAGGAGTTTGTAGGGTAGTTAATTTTCATTCTGCATACAGATGCCTCTGACATTTTCTTTTTAGATGCTCTAAAAGCCTCTTTCAAATGGTTCCTTAAATTCACATTCAGGAACTAGATTAGCTGTTAAATCTTGGCTGCTACTTGAAAGGTATGTCCTAGATTCATATCAGCCAGAAAAACTAACTTGTGACTTCAAAGCAGAAAAACTGGGTGATGGCTGACAATCAACCTCAAATCAGCTGTCATGGGTCTCCGTTAACTTAGGGAATGAGAAATCACTGTAGGCAAGAACTTAGGTCATCAAACCTTTTCAAGGACTGGAGCAAAAAGCTCCAAAAATTGTAGTTCAATTTGCACACAGATTATATAAATCCTGGTATCTGCATTTAGAGTTAACAATGAAATCGATGCCTGTAACATCTCAAGGGTGAATAGAACTAAACAGAGAAACCTAAGCCAAAGGCCAGTCTTGGAAGGACCGTCCTTTTGTAACACACATGTTTTCCAGATGCAACACTATCTCCTCTAATTTCATTTAGTATTTCTGACTGAATTGTTTGCTAAATCTATCCTTCTTCATCATGACTCATGACTTTTTTCTTTAAAATATAGTCTGTAAATAGTCCACAAAATTTCTAAGACTAATAGACTTTGTAGACACAAAAAATTTCCACATTTTCTAAAATGAGCAGCCATATTTCTTTATTGGAGGTATGATATGTGAAGCAGGTGATCATACAATCCACAAGCATTTTCATTATGAAAACTGAATTATGAAAATAAATTCTACATCTGTATATGACAAATATAGACAAATATATAGGCAAATGTATACCTATCAGATATATTGTCATAAAAAATATAATATGTTTTTAAATTCTAATCCTGTACTTGTCTAAGTCTAGGCTATGCTCCGACTGCATTTAAATGATTAATTTTTGACCTGTAAAGTGTCCTATTGAGCTCCTCAGGTTTGCAGAATGATGACATTTTGGAGTGGATAACTGATCCAGGCTTGTTCATTTAACTTTCCAGACATATTTATTGTTATACAGCCCTCCATAGTGAACGACGTGCATCAGTTCTCTTGCCTTAAGGAGCTCCAAAACTGGAGTGTGGTCTGGAGTTCAAAGATTTACTCACTTTAATGGGACTTTACCATGCTTAAAACTCAGCATATCAAGCAACAGGTGAAGAGATGGAATTTGAATCGAGCATACTGCAACAATTGAACAAGGATATGTGTAAAGAGGGGAGAAAACCCAACAAACATTAAACTTAATTGTGGATATTTGGATTGGAAACACTGTAAGAAAATTAGTTGGTTTTAAAAAATTATGGTTTTCACCCTGAGCAGGTCCTTTTTCAGCTCAAAGACCTATATAGTTTTAAAACTATTTTCTAATATTAAATGTATTCTTACTTAGCATGACAAGAAGCAAGTAAAAGCTGTCTGATGTGCTCAGCAAGAACTTAATCCATCTGGACTGCATGAGGTACAAATACAATTAATATCTTTTTACCAGGAAATATATTATGTTTTATATGGTCTTATATTTTAGCAATTATTAAAATGAAACATCATTCCGTCTAGGAGACAGAATTTTTTTAGCTGTTAGGAATTCTCTGAGCAATGCAATTCCCATTTTGTCGGCTCAGGTGCTAAAAATACCCAGAGAATTTTGGTGACACCTCTTAGATATCTGCATTGGCAGTTGATATTCCAGGTCAGTGCTCAGCACTCCTTCAAATTAGGACTACATTAGAGTTACACAAGCTGGACTCAAAATCTACCTCTTTCGGGATGTTGATTTTATAATCATAAAAACAGCCCCTTCTACACTAAAACAGCTCTTCTAAAGATAGCAGGGACACTGATGGTCTTTTTTTTTTTTACACTGTTTTGTAAAGAACTCAAGAACTGGAAAGATTTCCGCCTCTGTGCAAAAAAGCAATGACAAAATGCCAAAGTATGCCAAAGATCAGCAATTCATGAATAGAAGACTATTGCCTATCCTGTCCCTGTGGCCTCCAGAGTATGGAGGTTTTTTTCTGTCTGGCTTTTTTCTGTCGCTCCAGCTACTTCGTTAGGGAATAAGGTTTAAGGACGTTGAACAGCTTGAGAAGAAAGTTAATACTGAGGAAGAAAGAACGGGGAAAGATGATCTCTACTTTAAAGCTTTGAGTGTCTTCCACTTCTTCCAAAGGTCTGGATGAGACCTTACAGAATTGAAAGGGCAAAGGCCACTTTATGTTTGTGCTGTTTCTTTGTGTGTTTTTTTAATTCATCTGTGTCAGACAATAGTCTCTGGATGATGAAAGAATAGATGTATCTTTTGTCTGATCTGTAATGGTAACCTTCACATCCTGATTTGGCAGGTTCAACACACTGTTGTTTGATATCTGTGGAGAAAAAGAGTAATTTTTGCCAGGCAACGGTGAATGCTTTTGTTGTTGGTGGTGTTGTTGTTGTTGTTGTTGTTGTTAAATACTGTTTTAACAGTGCATCATATGTTCACCAAACATCAACAACATAGCTCCAGAAACAAATGTAACTACAGGAATTTATATCAGCCCAGGATTCAGGCATCTTTCTTTCTCCATAACTTCTCTGGGAAGCATCTAGACATATGGCCATAAAACTACAAGCCAGGGGTTTATAAATACTAATTATCACTCTTGTCCTCTGTAACTTTGTATATTTTGAGGGAAGTAAACCTTTAAAATCAGCAGTAAGTTTCAGATGTTATTACTCAGGCACTGAATATCAAAATATGGTTTGTAATTCCCATGCTTTTTAGTTTGTCAAGCATACAAAGGAAAGCTATATTATACAAAACCTTATACCTTCCAGCCTCAATTCATAAACCACAGATTACAACTATATGTGAGAAAATATGTGTATTCACGTATTGTATATTGTATTCTACACACTTTCCATCTTGTTTGCCACTTGAGATAGGGTTTCAAAGTCATGCATAACCCTTCATTCACAGGGCTTATGCATGCTTGCATTGATGGATGAAACTCATACTCACTATGTGTATGGGAAAAAGCACTTTATGTAATCCTCATAAATCCTGTAGTGATGTGAGTGCTGTTTCAGCTGAGACATTCCAAGGGGAAAGGAAAGATCACACTCCAACTGCATGTGTTAATTAGATAATATTACTTTTTGTACTATTGTTATCTCAAGGGACTTGTATAAGAATAGACAAATGTGTAGTTGATTGGGATATTAACTAATCATCTCTGGAGGCCTAAGTTAAAGTCCTACTAAGAGTCACATGTGTCTAGTTATCCCTTTTAATTGTCCATTAGAAAAAAACATGACTTAATGTGGTAAAACTGGTTCTTTTTGTTCAAGGAGAGGTCAAGGGCTATACTGACATAATACTGCAGTTCAGGGCTGAAATGTGCTGGAAGGTTTGGAAGAAGGAACCCAGCCGAGCTTCTTCTCAAACTATGCCCTACTTAAGCAAATACATCTCCATGGGGTAGCAAGGAGAAAAACTGGAAGCGAAGCAGGAGCTATTTACACAACTGGAACCATTCCATCCTCAGTCAAGTGAAGCAAATAGCTGTAAAAGCGGTCTCTAATTTCAGCCATCCTCAAGCAACACAACAAACTGGACATCGTGAGAAGTCAGTTGCCATGGGCACACAAGTGTCTAACTGGGAGTACATCCACAAGCACTGAACTTTAGTTCAGCAAATCCTAACTCTAGTTCTTTTCAGTGCAAGCATTGCTGTCATTGACCTTTAAAAGCAACTCAGGAGCTTCAGGGGAAGTACGGGGGAGCCACTGGATAGGTCCACCTCTGAGATGAGATAGGAAAGAAGCAAATACAACATCCGGCTGAGAGAGAGGTGGGATATCTTATTTTCTTACACCAAGCATACGGACACCTGTTCCGCTTGACTAGCTCTTCAAGTCTGTGTACCTAACCCTTCTGAAAATACAAGCTGCTCAGTGATCATATCTCAGGTAGTCCCTGGATAAATTCTCATAAGGATGGATAATTCTTGTAGTTAATTCAAGTATCAGCATCAAAAACCTGTGTGAAAAAGTCTTTGGAGGTACACAGAGTTTGTAAAATCTTACTTACCCAGGGTTGTTCAGTTTTGAACATGGATAACAGGTTTCTTTCTCTGCTTGACAACCTCTTTCTCTGTTCTTGACAACCCAAGAACAACCGAGCACAATTTGGCCAAAGTAGTTGGACAATAAAGTCCTGCTTTTAAACATTTTTAAAGCTGGAATAAATTAAAAAGGTAATTTTCCTTGTGGATGCTCCTGCACATTCTTTTTATTTTAGAAACTAATTATTCAGGCTTTTTCATTTGAATGAGGTATGAACATAAATTCCTGTAACGACACAGCCATACAGTGCCAAATGCAGTAAAACCTCATGACAACAAAAGAAATTATTATTCATAGGTCATAATTTAACTCTGCTGCCTCCCTTGCTCCCAAACTTCCTCCTGTCTCTGCAGTGCCTCCATCCTTTCCTTCCACCCTTCACAAAAGAAGAGATTGGGAAAGCGATTCTTAAGCCATGGCCAACACCTTTCCTCAGGCTTTTTTTTGGACTTGAGTCTTTCTGAAACACAATCCTTTGCCAAACTGCCAAAGCGGAGGTTTCATCTCAGAGTTTAACCTGGAAAACACTTGCCTAAACAATGTGCTCCACAATAACCTCGCACAACAATTTTAGGACCCTGCCAAGACAGGTCAGAACTGTTACTTTTTTTGGAAAATAGAATCTGCAAGCTATATTACTTCTAGATGTGATCTCCAAAATAAGCAGTTGAAGTATTTAACCTAGGAACACGTAGTTACCGTCGGTCATTTTTTCAGTTCAGCTGGGGTTAGGCTTCTCTCTAAGAGAGCTCTACATGTATATTCACTTTTGGTTGTAGGAAACATTGTGCCACGGGAGCTGTATTTCTTCAAATAATGTATATCACAGAAGACGCAGTACAGAACACAGTCTTACTGTGATATCACCAGGCATTAAAAATAATAACCTCTACCTAATATATACTTTTTCACTCTCTGATCTTGTTCAAATTTCTCCCTTCTTGCATTCCCAGAAAAATCCCAATGTGCCTCCCATTAGGCATTATTGCCTCACTCTATCAGGAAGCCCATACATCAAATGTTTAGAAGCTGCAATATGAATCAGAAGATGCATACAATTTTCAGAATAAATAAATGACTCAATATTGATGTGTGGACACAGTAATGAGACTCTGAAGTGTGTAGTGCATCTGAGAGAATTGAGAAGCTTGGATTAGGTTAAATTAGATTAAATCTAAGAGAAACATTTACAGTGAAAGCTGGGAATTTTTAAATTTCTTTTGCTTTTTCTTCTTCTTCTTTTTAAAAAATGGCAGCAGTCTTGAGTTATGTGTCCAGACTATTTTATGAGGTCAGAAGGAAAAAGGGTAGTTTCTTAAATTTGCCTTAAACAGAAACAATGTCTCCTTTTTCATTCAGTCATCATGGAATTAATCCAAAATTTGGAAAACACAGGATCAAATTTTGTTTCTAACAACAAAAAATAATTCAAATCTTCCTTCTCCCACAGCAATCCTTTCATAATTTGATAAACCAGGTTATGATTTTAAGTGAATATGGAAATCTTAAGATGTCATAAAATTTGGAGGTTTCCTCCAGTCTCTCCTTTGAGAATTTTGAGTTGAATATTCACTATCCCCTATAAAAATATTAGCGCTTGTTTTTCCACTTACTTTTTTTGAGATCCTCACCTAGGAAATGATGGCTGTGCTTCACTCTTCTGAATGTTTGTAGAAAGTGGAAGAGCTCAATAATGACACTTCCATGACGTTGCACTTAGGGAATTTTTCTAGGAGAGAGGAAGTAGGTTCAAATGTCCTCAGGCAGAGTGATGCATTGAACCTGAACCTGACCCTAAAAAAACCCCTCAATCCTGTCCAAGGGTTTGATAGCCTCTACTGACAGGGTATTGAATCAGAAAGAGGATCAAGCTGTTTTTCAGTAGCAGTTTTTTTCAGAAGAACTCTGTTTATAACTTTTTTTTTTTTAGGGTGCATTGTTGAACAAAAGAACAGGTTTTCAGACTTTTTGCCTTTCAACTCCTGTACCTAGACATATCCCATCATCTTTTTTTTTCTCTCTCTCTTCTTTTGATTCAGTTGTGGAATTAAAATTTAAAAAAAATAAAAATTACAGCTTTATTATTTTCACAGCTCCCTCACAATTTATGTCAACTATCTAATCATTATCAAGTTTTGTGGGCCCCACAAGTGAGATGACTTCACAAAAAAATGGAGGAAGGAGAGAGCAAAGACTAGCTGTGTCCATCAACACACAAGGGTAGCACAGGGGATCACCCCGCATTATGTCACTCGGGACTGAAGTGACAGGCAACAGAAACAGACTGAATAGGGATAAAGCTGATGCTTTGACAGCAGGAAAGAGATAATACACAGGATGACCTGTCTGTGCTCCATCTTGCTAGGACAAAAGGAGGCTCCTCCATGGATGTCAAAGGCCCAAATCTCAGCTTCAAGATAAGGGTGTGTAGTTTTCTTGTCAATCATGTATAAAACAGGTTTTCAGAGAAACAGTCTAGTAGCTCCAAAGAGACTACACTGTTCAAGAATAATATGTGATATGTTTTACTGGTTTGGGGTACTTTTGTAATTCAATTCTCCTCCTGTTTTTATTTAACATTTACTGGCTGTTTTCCCTTCTCCAACACCAGAATGATTCATATGAGAAAGTCAGCCAATTTTTCACTATTAAAAAAGAATAAGGGTTGTAAGAACCATAAGATCATGTAAAATATTTAGCCAAAATGTCTCTCAGTGATCAGTTAAAAATTGTCCCCTCATTAAGGAAACACATATCTTCAGTTCAGAGGAGACAACGCACCCTCTGATAGCATGCTTTCAAAAGATGCAGAAGTGCTAAATTAGACTTGCTTCTTATACTAACATGATGTTCACATTACATATCTGTGCTGCAGTAATTCCCACAAGTTGGCCTTTAAATTGCTTCAGCTACTGTAGCAGAATAAAGTAGTGCAGAGGCAATGACAAATTTTCACATACTGCAAGTCCAATGACTGCAGCAGCGCTCTTGTTGCAGAAACACGATGAGATTATGGTTTCATCTGAACAAATTTCCCAGTTAATACCATTGAAACTACTATCTCTGCCAGAGAAGACTGAGTGGTTATTTAATTTCATTTTATTTATTGTATTTTATTTTATTTTATTTGGAAGTTACTGGGAAGACTATAACAAATCCTATCCCATTGTTACACTGTCATTAAGTCACAGAGGTCTCAGCCAACCCTGGGGAATTTTTAAGAGCATTGCTGATTCTGCATGCCTGACTGTGTGAACAGACATTAAGAACTTGGGTTTCATTTGGAAAAAAAAAAATGCTTTTCTCCCATAGTTTTATGTATAATTGACTTAGGGGAAAAGAAGACTTCAACTTTACAAGACTTAAGTGATTTAAGAAAACCACAATAAATATATTGAGAAAAATTATCTACTCCTGATAACTGCAATCTTGGAATGTTCTTAAGTACCCACAGTCTGAGTAACTTTGCTGGTCATGTATTAAAGCTTTGTGGAATCTGCAAGCTATGCTTACATTTTTAATGACTGAAAAGTCAATATTCACACTATATATATACAAGATAATACTGAAATCATGCTTCATTTTCCCTGCATCTTCACAAAAGTCTCAAAAGAGAGTAAAACGAAATTTAAAAATATTCAGTGTCCTATTATTTTTTCTTGGAAAACAAAATCTCTAGGGGAGGCCATATTGTATTCTCTTAAGGCCCATCTTTAATTCACTATGTTTGGGCTCTACTGGGACTGTGCTGGTTTTGTGTGATCTTACCCAAGTTGGCTGGTTTGGAGCAGCTGGAGATGGTGTCTGCAGAAAGATACGGCATTCCTGTTAAAGTTCATTTCTTCACCAAAGAGTGAAAAGAAAGACAACTGTCTGCAGGTTCATGTTAAAAAAGGAAAAAAAATTAAAAAACTTTATGCATCCATTTATAGTTTTGGGATCATTAATCCCTAATTTTTTTTCCAGGTAAAATATTTATGGTGGTGTAGTTTTGATCTCTTTGCA
Organism: Nycticryphes semicollaris; assembly: GCA_013400055.1. Taxonomy (NCBI): domain Eukaryota; kingdom Metazoa; phylum Chordata; class Aves; order Charadriiformes; family Rostratulidae; genus Nycticryphes; species Nycticryphes semicollaris. The sequence continues at coordinate 264,007 of VXBJ01007216.1, forward strand.
GAAGAACATTACAGTAGTAAAATCAGAAAGAAAGTTAGTTTTCTGGAGGAAGTTTTATTTTTCATTTGCACATTACAGCGACCTGACACTCCTCCTTCACATCTTTGTCATTCAAGTTATTGCTCTGCAGAGAGCATAGATCCAAATTTAGATGATGTATTTGATTTACTACTTTGTACACTTCTTTACTATTTTTATTCCTTCCTGTTGTTTTCAGAAGTACATTGAATACAATTTGCTTGTTCATATTTTCAAACTCTTGTCAGTATATTTCTAAGCTTTCTCACATCCCAAAGACGATGCCAGTATATACCATAAGGATGCTGTATGGTAACCAATTTACCAGTTATCATCTTTGTAAAATTATCTTTCTGGCATTATTTTGAGATTTTCCAACCCACAGAACAAAAATCAACATAATAGAGAGTACTGAACACTCTATGGGGTGTGTATGAATGAGTGTCTGGGAAAGGTCAGGCTTCCACAAGGTGGATCAGGCACCAGTGGAGTAGGAGAAATGAGTTCTTTCTTTCATCTTGACCATCATGTTCTTGAAGAGCTCCTTTTAAACATTGTCAAGGCTATGTCAATATAGACAATATTTCTCTAGGTGATGCACTGTCTCCCAAATTTTTTCTTTTTGTGTGCTGATATTGTGTTCGTCTGTTGGCACTTTTCTTGTGCTTCAGCTGCAGACTGCGTTTGTCTTAAGAACAATGGACAAAGACTGTTCTGTGCTCCTGACCTCCAATGACATGGCACGGCCTGCTTTCACACACACTTCATCTTGCTTCTCTCCAAAGAAAACCAGGATGAAACTATCCAAACTTCTCATGGGAAACAGACACAGACTTGTCCTGTCTCCTGAATTGTGCCCAGGTATTGTCTGGACAACACTGAATGGCATAAGGCAAAACAGTAGTAAGGAACACGGCAACTGTTAAATAACATAGATATTGGTGTGCCCATGCTCCAACTTGCCCCCTGCTCATGAATTTTTATTCTATTTACTAGCATAGACATAGCCTCTCAGGCTGGGACCAACTTTTATTTTCGTTGGTGAAACACTGTTAGCCCAACAGGTTCTTTGTTACTGAGGAAAGCTCTTTGGAATGATGAAAATAGTATCCTATTACTATAGTACACTTCTGATTTTTCTGGGAAACTTAGCTTGTGAAACTAGAGTAAGATGAAATGGAATTTGTAGGAATTTTTTTCTGCATCTTTTAAAATTATTAGCACTTTTATTTCTGTAACCTGAAACAAAAAGACTTGGAGTCTTCTGACTAAAACTACTAAAAATGTCCATAATACCTTCTGTTCTACTGGAAAACAGGGAATCATTTTTCTTTCTGAGTACCATCGAAAGTGTGGCTGTCCACACAGCCCCTGTCAAGAAATAATATGGATGGTCTAAGAGAAAGAAAAGCAAATCAGGAAACTGCCTGCAGAGATAAGAGGGAGGAGGATTTAAAAGGATAGTGTTTCCATAAATCAAGGCAACTGGTGACAGCTTTAAAGTAAGGGTCAAAAACATTGCGAGAGGTGTCACTTGGATAAAAAGTTAATCCAAGTTTCCATCTCTCTGCTTTTAGTGCTTGTTCAAGTGGAAGTTAAAGATCCCATGACATTATTTCAGGATCATAAGAGATTAATATCCTGCCCAAATTCTCTCTTTCAGGATCATCAGAGACCTCTGCACCAGTATCAATACACATAGATTTATGTGATTGCTGTAAACAAAGGAACACATTTGTCTGCATACCATTGTTACAGTTTATTCAGCTTGCTTGCGTAGCAGCAGAGAATGTTAAATCTGTAGAAGAATGGTGGGTGGTGTACATAACAAAACCCATCAGGATGGGTTTGCAATGAGAAACAGAGGAAAAAATAATAAAACTCTATCGCAGAGAATTCCAAGAAACCATGAAAACTGGGCATCAGAGCATTCCAATACCAACTAACCAAATAAGAGGTTTTGCACAGAATTCTCAAATTTTATTGCAAATAAATTCAGTTAGTAGGTTTTGAAATGGAAAGCACATAAGATAATTGGCCTGAAAAAGATGAAACTGTTGATTGTGTTTCAATGAAGCAGGAGTCAAACACCCAGGTTATTCCTACAGCTTGTCATCAACAGCATAGGTAGGAGCTCTGATGTAAAAATGTAAAAAAACCCCTCTTCAAACTAATCTGAAGAGAGCAAAACTCCAGTTTAGGTATGACCAATTCTTATTCAGCCTTCTTGAGTTTTCCTGGAAGTCAGTCAAGTTGCTAAAGAGCTTTCATGAGTAAGAAATCTATCAAGTGAGCTATTTTTGAAAGTAGATAAAAGGGTTTCCATCTTATTTTCTTAAAAAAAAAAGGAAAAGAAAAAGAAAAAGGGATTATGTGTTAGTATTGTTTACATAAATAATTTCATTAGATATATACAAACTAGCTAGTGAAGTGTGGTGCTCAGGAATGGGAAACTGAAGGCAGTGCTGATATGATTTCATTTCTGTAAAGTTGCCACGAGTTTTACCCTTCTATTTTGATTATCCAAATGGAAAATGTGGGGAAAAAAGGTCAGGGAAGTGAAATTTTTCAGTATTAAGAGCAAGAAGGAAATTAACTCAAAGGCATATAACAGCTGGAAAAATTGAAAATTCTGACTCTGATTTTCCTCTTACACCAGTTTTACACCAGTAGAAATAACTCCATGGGATCAGGCTGTTGGACAGGTCTCAGGGCATCCTTCCCAGAATGATGATGAAGTGGAAAGGAGTTTCTTTAGGTTGCTGAGTTCCTGTCTAAATGACTATTTGAATACTGAAGAGATTTTGCTCTAATTGTACTGTAGATTATCTGCAGTCTTGCATAGAAGCCTTTATTATTCAAATCTAAATATAATAAACCTTTTTGGAAGACTCTTTTGGCCTCCATTAAGTTAATTCTGACATATCCCAATGGAATGAAAGCAGTTCTTTCTAAGGGGAATAATGTTGCAGGTGGAAGGAGGAATTTAAGTGGCTGCCTTAAGGGAACACACAAGCTGGAGAGGTTACAATGGGGGAAAGAAATTGTGTATGCCAATTTGTACAGTCCCTGGGGTGGCAACAAGAAGGTTTGCATCTGTGTGAGATGATTTCAGCTTTAAATTGAAACACATGTGTTAGTGAGTTTGAAGCAAACTGACAGTATCTTCTTAATGGAACTGGAAGCTATGAGCAGCGAGAATGGCATGACCCTACAGACCACTAATGTCTAATCTATTTATAGAGATAACAATCAAGGAAGAATCGATAACATAAAACCAGTGGGGTTTCTTCCTAGGTAACAAGTAAATAAAGGGGGAAAAGGGTTTCCTGATTGATGCTTCAGTGATTCCCCAGATTATGGTAACTGTCTTTGCTTTGATGGCTAATTTCTAGGGGACACTGAGAGGTTGCTTTTCTGAAAAGGTATTGAGGTGGCAGAAAGCCTTAAACATTTGAGCTGTGTTCAGCTTCAGTTGTGACAACTAAATGTAAATTCAATACTGCATCCAATTAATCAGTCTATGGTTTATTACACTGATGAAGCTGTTGGGATTAATTAATCAAAATAGCAGAAAACATTCAAAAGGGTTATGACTGGTGCACTGAATGCTGAGTCATTTGAAAGACAAATTAAGCATATAATGTTTTAAAATAGGCAAATACCTACCATTAACAGCACTTCTGAATTATAGTTGAAGATTATTAGTTTAGTCAGGGAACCTTTACAATGCATGCAGATTATAACGGTTTGCTGTCGCATGAATATTGTAAAGGATCTTTAAAATAGTCATGGGCAGCACAGCTGTCTGTTTGGGAATTTACTTAAGCTCTTGTGTTTGCAATGAGTATCAGAGTGGCTACTGCCCCCTCACTGATGAGTGAAAATCCCCTGTAATTTCTTTATTGTTATTCTGTGTTATTCAGAATAAGGAAAGCAAGAGTGTCAAAATGTCAGTGAGAGGCAAGAAAGAAAATATCACCTGTCCCTTCTAAGTAAGTAAATTACTTTCTATAGAAATTTCATATTAAAAACTGACTCTTCAAGTAAATTACATTTATTAAAAAAAATTCATTGAGAGTTGATGAGCTGGAAAAAAAATTAAGTAGATGTTTCATATGTTTGAATAAGTGAAAATAAATAATAACGATCCCAAAAAATATTTTTATTTGGGATGAAGCCAAAAAATGACTTGCTGATCTGAGAAAAAGTGTTTTGTTTTGAAATGAGACTAAGAGCTCTTTTGAGTAGTGAACAAAGAAATCAATCATTCACAGTTAGCCACAGATCTCAGAGCACTTTAAGCAAGAACCGTAGTCCCCACATTGCACATAGGGAGGTAAAATTGACTTCATTGCAACTGCTCTGCAAGACCAGGACCAGGGTGGGAACAGAGCTGGAACACGTTTGGTCTCCCCAGGAGAGTGAGACTGAGCTGGCTTAACCAAGCTGCTTTCAGTGCATCAAGCTGTCTGTTTTCTATGACAGGGAGCTCTTTGTGGGTTAAGTTACCCAACCATGATTAAACTCTTGCAGTTCAGAGATCTCCCCATGACATACTGCAGATGACACTGTGGATTTCAGGTTTCACTTTTGAAACTTTGGCTTCAAATCACAGCCTGGTGCTCTGTAAGTCTTCCCACAATGCTACTTCGTCATGTTTTGTGCAAACGTGGGTCATGGAGCAACTACATTTTCAGCTTTACCCTTGAGTTTCTGCCTTCAAGCTTGTGTGTGCTCCTGTCTGACATCTAATGAGCACAAATCACTCCTGCTGTCCTGTGCAGGAGGACACTGGTCAGTGTCCCTCATGGGGCTGTTTGCATTTCTAGAAGCTAATCGGGGCTTGTGATGATTGAAAGTCACAGTTTGCCTTCCTCTTCATCAGATGAGCGTGAATGGATGGCAGGCAGCTCTCGTTTCTAATAGCCAGGGCTAAACATCAAATAATCAGTGCCTGTATAAGAGCTGGCATGAATTGTTTTCTTGCTCTGGGGGAAGATGTGGACCAGAGTTTGATTCCTGCCCTGCCCAAGAAACAGCTATGCACTACTTCTTGCTCACACAAGCTTAACAAATGAGCGGAATTCAAACTACTTGGTTTTTTTTAAGTAGCATCTTTTGTAAAATTTTGTGCTATTCCTCCAGTTCCTGTTTTCTGGGACACTTTAAGTATGCTGGCTGCATTACTGAAGTCAAGCTTTGGTCGACTGGCATTTCTGTCCCTGGGGTGATTTGCTGGGTTACTCTTCTAGTGCCTGTGCTGTTACACTGTGGGGACTGAAAAGTGCCAGAACAAATGCAGGAAGATGTGCCAGCTCTTTGGTACATGCTGAAGAATCCTGAAGCAACAACAACATTTGGCAGAAACAGAAATATTGTTAATGCAGCAAGCCACTAAAATCTGTATTTAATCATCAGAGCATCATCTCCCCACACTTGCAAGAGAATTTTCAAATGAGAAGGGAAACCAAAAAGCAAATTAAAGTGTCACACAGGCTAGGAACAAAATATGTGCTCAAAGGTTTAACTCCTTAAACCCAAACCTCTCTTCTTAAGCCACTTTGTTTTACAAGTGGGAAAGAGATCATGCTTGGATGTACGTGTTTTTATTAGAATGTGAGTGGAATGACCATATTTCAATTAAATCCCTGGACACTCACTAAGCCATGCTTGTGTTGAAAGAATCAGAAAAAAAATTGAGGTAGAAGAGACTTATTAATGTTACTTCTGCTTGTTGCTCGGCACCAAATTCTTTCAGGCAGACCATTATCGAGCATTTTGGGTGGGATAGTGGAGTCTCTGACAGCTCTAATGAAGACAGCTCCTTTTGCTGTGAATAGAGAAATTTTCTCATCTACGCTAACACACTGCCCCAGATTTCTGTGCATCTGTCTATAGGTCTAATTTGTACCTTCCCACCGCACACCACTGAAAAGGAAGTTTCATATTCAGAAATTGCTGCAATAGCATAGGAATGTAAAATAGTCAGCAAGATATGACAAAGGGCATACTGCCTTGATTCTAATTTTCCTTTCTTTCACAAGAGTCTTTTGAGGGATTATTGTTTTGTTTTGCTTTATTCTTGTCAGGTTAAGTAAGTCAGTTGTTGATTTTAAGGTATGTAGAACACATGGCTACTGGAGATATTGATGTGCCACTCTAAACAGAAATGTGAACCCTAGTTTTTCATCCCAAGTCAGCAACACTGCAAACACAGCTTCTGAGAACACAATAATGATCTTGGTTAGACACTTAGGCACATAGTCATCAGGGATTAATCAGTGTTGCTCACTGAAGATTGGTGAATTTAGAGCAACCAAGGATGACTTTTTAGACATTGGCAATGCAATGATTGCTTTCCACTGAAAAGCGGTGGGCAGTTGTGAAATGTTTGCCAGGTAGAATTGAAAAGAGGAAATAAAGTGCTATATATGTAACCCTTCAGCCAGGAAGTTTTCTAGGCCAGGTTAGGTTTCTAGGGATCATTAATAAAAAATAATTATATTCCCCAATGAGGATCTGGGTAAAATTACAGTGAACTATCTAGGTGCTTAATAAAGTGTATTGCAATCAAGAAACCAAATAAACCGTGTTTTGAAGGAGGACTTAGAAATGATCAACAATGAAATGAATAGGATAACATATGACAAGAAGTTGTTCTTTGCCCAGAGTAGTTCCCAAAAAATTTTAAGTCTTCTCCTTTAATTTCTTGGTAAGACAACTGCTCGGGCAACTGGCTGCTTCCCACTCTATATTAATGCTCCATTCACAATTTACAAGTTCCAGGGCTTTGACAACAGTCCTGAACTTCAGTTTCAACTGACCCAGAAATGTGAGATGCCATTCACTGTACTGAGCTGCTCTTGCTCTGCTAATCATCTTTATTTTCCAGTCATTTTTGTATTTTCCTGAGGGTCCATGTAGGATGAAGGACCACACACAGTTTTTCCTGCTAGAAGGAGACTTAACAGCCTCTTCAATGTTTCCCTGTGGTTTGTGACTATTGCACCTCTAAACCACAAAATGTTGCCTTAAATTAGAGTAACACCTCAGCCCAGGCATGCTTAAACATAATTAGTTTGTTCAGGCTTTCACAGATTATTATTACAGTTATAATTTTTTCCAGGTTACAACAAGTTGCTTGAACAGAAATGTTCCCAAACACCTTAGTGCAAAAAAAAATGAAGATGGAAAATTATTCAAGCTTTCTCTTTAGACCCTTTAGTTTAGCTCCCATCTTCACTATTAAATTCTAACAGAGAGTTCCTCTGTGCTTGGGTTTCTTTTATTCTGAATGTGGTCTGCTGTTGGGCTGGGATTTTTTTACTTTTCAAGTTCCAGATAACAGAAGTACATGTCTAGAAATATCAAGCACTATTACAAGGTAGACAGAAAGAGGTACACAGTAAATTCAAGTCACATCAAAGATTTCCAGAAAGACCAATGTCAGGCAGAAAATAAACATGCCATACCCACAGTACTCAAAGACAAGCTTTTATTTCCTAAATATAACAGAGAGAAACACCAAAAATTATTGCCCAAGTTTTTTTATTTAATTTCATTTTTTTTTCCCCCAACGGACTCTGTGGTCTTGCATTCTGAAAGCTGTGATTTTGAGGAAGAGGGCAAAAAATAAAGAGAATCCTGACCCTTATAAGCAGCCAGTGTGATTGTAAAATTCAGACAGTAAAGGATAAATCTTGTTTTGTTACTAGAACAATAATGTTCATTGGCTTTATTGAGTTGTCTTGGTTTAAAAAAAAAACAATCTAATCCAACCTTTTTGTGAACAGTTGTCTCCCAAGTACGCACTTTGCTTTCCAAAAGCTGCATTGTGTACTTTTATATAATGTTAACATTTCTCTTACATTGGACAAATACATATGAACGGAAAAGGTTTCATGCAAATGAAACTAAGAACACATGTTTTATTAATGCAAAAATTGTGCTGGCCCATTTTGTTGCCAAAGGGCTCTTTCTACACCTGCTATTATTTTCTACCAAAACTAAGACCAGCCTCCCATCAGGTGGCCTAAACATAATTCCATTTGGAACTGCTGTCTAACCAAGTCATTAGGCAGCAAAATGCAACACTTCTGGACTGAGAACACTCAGGAATGTTTTTTGACTGTGAAGTACAAAGCCAAAAGCAAGGGTCAGCTGATCTCTAGGCTATTACTGTTGAGTGCTATCAGCTGCCCTTGTTCACTGTGAACTTGTATCAATGTACTATTCACTTTCAGTGGTATTTTCCTGAATCTGTATATCTGAACGTGGTTAGGTGGAAAGACTGTACCTCTTCAGGACTATTTAGAACTATCAAAGACTGGCATAAGTAAAAATTAATGACAGTGCAGATCCATATTGTCTAAAATGTGTCTAAATTTAGGAATATATATTCAGACTTTTAAGTATTCAGTATGTGTCCAAGATCTTATAATGATCAATGGAGATGTCAGTAATACAGTTGACAGCACCCGGAAAGCTATTCTGCTCCTTTTAGAGTAGACATCTATGGCAGGATTTCTTCACCCTGATATAAGCATGTAGTACCATTCAAGACATGCTGGCATATAAGATAACACAGAACAAGAGGGAGATGTATGCTCATACAGGTAAGATACTGTAAAATAATTCAAATGACATTGAACTCCTCTGTTTAGACAACATGGCATTTGACCAGCTGTGATGTCTGTTTTTCGCTGGATTTAATTAACGTATCTAAATGTAGATGTCTGACATCCATTGAAATGCTCTTAGGTAGTCTGAGACTGCTACACATGACTGGAAGAGACATCAAAGCACTTACAGGAGAGCTGTGTCCTGCTCAGTTGGCAGATGGAGGCCAGGCAGTTGCCCTAAGGTATCTCACCTTTTAAATTCAAAGTAAAAATTTGCCTTATTATTTGAGGTGATACGGTGCAACACTATCCTGGTTTAGGTCATGGAAGTGATTGCACTGGTAAAGAAACTTCTGTGATTTCCATTCAGAAAATCTATCTATTAGCCCCTTGCAAACTGAATTTCCACTTACCATGTTATATATTTTCCTTCCTATTTTGTCTGCTCGTTATAAGCAATACAATGATTTTTAAAATGCAAATGTAAAAGGAGAATATCAAGATAATTATTCAACATTCTAACCAAATAGGAATGGTGGTGAAACGCAGCAGATGACAGCTGACAGATTCACCATGAAAAAAATGCAAATGTAGTCACAATCACAGGATGTCTACAGTTAGATGGTGAACCTCATACACAGGGCTATGAATTAAGTCTAGCAAAAGAACAAGTTCTGAAATGAAATGAAAAAGGGTGTTGGGCTGCTTGTCTCCAATGAGGTGAAGAGGGTTAATTTTACAAAGTTTTCTTCAGTGGGTCATCACCAGTGCAAAGATACAAAAATCAGGAATCTTTGCTCAAGATTAAGTAGTCTCAATAGCTACAAGTCAGAATGATCTGAAAACACTTTGTCTAATTACAACAAAGATTGTGTCTTAAGTTTAAATTATTCTAATGTTAGCTATAAACTTGCAGTATAGTCAAATGTTTCCCATGAATATTCTTTGTTTTGCTGAACCCCCATCAGTTGTTCTCTGTTCTGTGTTATAGTCTAGTTACAAAGCAAACTTTTTTGCTAAGAAACTGCAGCTAGTTCTTGTATTATGTAACCACTCTGAGTTCTACTTGCACAAAGTGAAAGTGATGTTTACTGCCACAAATTCAGCTTTATTGGAATAATTTTCTGTGGGTTTTAGTAACAGCTGGGTTTATGTCCATAGCAGGAAAATGAACACAAAAATATGGATGGGAAGAAAAGAAATTGTCTAAAGCTCCCAGTACTTTAACTGAAATGTTGTTTGACATAGCAAGCCTGCTGATGCTGTACATCCCATGCAATGCTTCTCCAATTCCCATCTGTTAGTTCCCATTTTACTGAGGTATTATTTTGTTTTGTTTATCTTAGATTGGATTGTATGGAGTTTTATCTGTGTATCAGATAATAAAACTTAAGCTTTACTGGACAAAAACCAGATTTCCAAACTCTAGTCATCACCACTGACTGAAAATAGTCTCTGAGTGAAAAGAACGGAATGGTTGTTTCAGGCAAATGAAATATGAAGATATTAGGCTATTTGGCTCTGCCAGATTTCAGAGGACCATATGAAACAATCTTAATTTAAAGAAAACAAGCCCTGGTTAGTGAAATTGCTTATCCAGTGACTGATAAGAGTTTTGGTTGACTCTGGGGTTGTATAATAAGTGATGTGAATTTTCATTGTAACACTTAGATCTCCAAGTCTTTCAGGTGTTAGTATTTATCAATCATACTTGCTTCTCTGTGAACTGATAATATTTAATATTAAAGTAAAGTAACTGAAGTTTTCTAAAGCCTCTGCACTCAGGGAAACATAATGGAAAAAATATCTGCCTTCATATTTTCAAGACACTTTTGGCATTATTCAGGCAACAGGAATGCTAAAGAGTAGTGTTATAAACACACACATTTCTATCTATTGTCTGGAATCTTCATTTGCAATAATCAGCCTAATCAGCCTAAACTCACTTTATGTTTTATGGACTGCACTCAATGGATAATACTGCAATGGGGATCCTGAATCACCTTCTGGACATGTCACTGCACAGAGGGAATCTAGACTGCAGTATCTATATATAATTCCACTAGGTACATGAGATGATCAGGGCAAATCTTATTACCTCCACTCTGGAATTCAGGCTTTTTCAATATTAAAGGAAACCCATCACACCTGATACTCTCAAAACCCATTAGTTACTTTCATTTATGGCATAGAATATTTAAATACTGATTTTACTTGTGGGTGAGTCTTCGGGTGAAGGTCCATACATTTAGGATTATCTATGGAGGCAATGTTCTATTGCGGGTCACTGAATTACCAATGCCCAATCTTTTGAAACACTAACCTAGACATAGAGAAAAATACAGAGCTTTGGAAGTCATCAGGACATAGCAAAAGTAGGTTATTCTCTCACTCATAAAAGAGAAACTATATCAATGCTATTGAGCAAAACATTTAGATAATGACAGACTCTAAGTGCAGAAAAGGAAAAGTCAAGCTGTTACAGTTAAATGGCTTACACATAGATTTCAATTAATTTGACCTTTATAGGGCTTAATAGTTCAGCCTTTTCTCATTAACTTGTGTAACATTTTGTTCTTGCAGCAGCGTATTCAAGCTACTGAGTTACCGCTGGCAATACCTGAAGAGGCATTAACATTTTTATTCCAAACATTTAAATAACCTCTGTAATGGGTCATTTGTTAGCTTACTGCTCAGATATCAGCCTTTTCCATGCTCTAGTTATAATGAGAAAGGATTTGTTTTCCAAGATTTTACTGGGTCTTTGCTATGTAAAAATCTTGTCAGACACACAGTGTCAGAGACATGCACTTCCCAAACTACCCATGACAAATACACTTGATCACATGACATAGAAAAAAAGACATTTTGTAGCTTTTAGAATTGTTTTGTTGGACTAAGAGGTTAGCTTTTCAGTAAATGAGGAAATTGTTTTGTCTCTTATTACTTCTTGTGTTAAGAAAAATTCAGCTGCTTCAGGACATTGAATTGTTCATTTAAGCCTGCTTTTTGCATTCTTGAAGAAGTGCCAAATGGACATCCCAGAGCCTGAAATACTCTGTTTATCCACAACGCATACAAAAGCTTCACAGGCCTCTTCAGCCACATGCCTCAGACTTAAGACCTCCTCCCCTGTAGATGTGTCTTTACTGAAGTGGAAATAAATATATAACTACTTTCTGGACTGACTGAAAGTATTTTGGGTGTCAGTGGTAGCATATCTGTGGTATCTTAACAGTGTGTTGAGATAACTTCTGTCAATTTGAAGCCAAGTTGCCTACACTGATCCTGTTATTGGAACTATTTAATTTAGGGTGTGTGCTGTTGTATCTAAATTGGCACTTCAAAGAAAAAAGTTCCATGACCCATTGTAATGTCTGCCACTAAGGTATTAGACTATTTCATTGTTTTTACACAAAATAGAAACACAAAGAGAGTGTGAGAGATCAATGCTACTAAGCGTAGAACCTGTAATATCAGGTAGGGGGGCCATGATTTCTTTTATAATTAGATGGAAGAGGATAAGTTCCTTGAGTCTTCTCAATCTCAGAGGTCTTTTATCCAAACCCATTACTTCCTATATATGGAACTTGAAAGTCTTCCTAACGTTCCTGAGAAGATAAAAGTTTAAATAATTCTGAAGAAGATGAAACAACCTAGCCACATGCATCCAAATTCCTGAGTAGTGCTCCAAATGCCACCCACATTCTAAAACCATTGTTGAAAAAAATTGTTCCATTGTCCAGCCTGATGAAAGAAAAGGATTGTAAAATTCCTCTACATGGATGCTGTGAAGAGATAAGAATATTTCTAAATGGTTCTATAAATGCAAAGTATTGTCGATGACCTTATTGGTCACTTCTGCTCATTACAGTAAAAGCACATCTAGTTATATACATTAAGCAGAAAAAGGTCTTTAGCCTGTAAGATAATATTGTTCAGTCACTGAACCTTTCCTCTGAGACTTTTAAAGTGCTTGGGGCACATTAAGACCCTTAACCTTTCGCACTGGTGATTATATGAGCATTGTCCTAAGTGATTAAGGCTCACAATGATGCAGGGAAAGGGACGAATAACATATGTCAGATTGGAAGAGAAAAAGTCTGGGTCTGAGGAAGTTTCTTACCACCCAGCTCACAGTCCTTGTCTGAACACAGACATCGCGTGCCAAGCATCGGATTCTACAAGAGGTCTGCTTTAGAAGTATCCTAGTCAAGTAATGAATTGAGTTTTCCTTTTTTTTTTCTTTTTTTCTTTTCTTGTCTTTTTCCATTTCCAAGTGGTTATTATACATTTGAAACTTGTGTGGCTTATGGAGGAACACAAAGAAAGACCAAATGAACTAAGAAAGATGCTTTCCTCATTTCCTCCTACTTTCACTCACGGGTAACCTGGCTGGGATGGTACCTTGCAGAGCAGATCTGCCTTTGCAAGGAAATACACTAAGATAATCGATATGACATGCCTTTTTATTTATGCAAGGCATCTTCAATCCCATATTGTACAGGGCAACCTATTAAACATTTCATTGAATGTTAGACATCATGGACATTCATAACCTATGTCACCTTCAATACTTGAAATTTTGCTCTCTGACACACCAATGTAAGTAGGATCTTTGCCACAATTTTTAGCAAACCAACAAAGGACAAAATTGTTCATGTTGATTAGAAATTCTGTTAGTGGCTGAAAGAATGTCTAGAAATAAAAATGCTTCTTGATTCAGAAAGCAACACAGTTGTGATGTGTTAGATGCTCAAATATACTATAAATGCGATCAAATCATAGTATTTTTTTAAGAGAGCTCTTCCATTTTGTTTTAATATTTCCTACCTAAAAAAAGAATCCTATTTTGCGAGAAATCAGAACATATAAACCGTGATTTTGAACATGCTTGGATGATAAAGCAGAATGCACTCAAGATGTATTTTGTGGGAAATATTTTAACATATTGGACTCTAAGCTAATTTCAATGGATGTATGGAGTTTTGTTTATTCTTTTGTGGATAATAACAAGAAAGGTGGATGGTGATTTCAGACTTGTATCAACCCAGAAATCCAAAGCAGTTGTCTTCTGTGTAAATCCTCAGGCAAAAAAAAAAAATGACCACAAAAGCCAAGTGTTTGGAGCTAGACTGACTACGGTGGAGATCAAGCACACTTCCCCTGTTTGGGAATCTTTAGGGTAATTTCAATGGATATGAGAGGACTTGGAAAGTTTACCTGCAGGGCCATCTTAGCCACATAAAATAGAATCAGTTTCCATTAATAAAAACAGCTATTTCAAATACCAGGCAAGTCAGCTCAAACAGATATTGTAGACGCAGTAGAAAAAGTAGAGAGTATTAGTGCATTGTGAGCACTGACTGAGTATTTGGCAGCAATATGAGAAATAGTCATGTGTGTCTTTCATTAGATTACAATTCAGTTGTACCAAAATTAAGGTTCAGTTAATAAACTATGGAAATATATTTAAAGACAGCAATTAAAACCCTGTTGTTTGAATTTTCTTCAATGCTTAAAACTAGAAATTCTCAGTTCTGGGATTTTTGTTTTTCAGTGCATGTGTTGCCATGGCTACACATCCTATTACTCATGTGGCTTCTTGGTAATTAGGCATCAATAACAGATTGTTCCATCTCCACCACCTTGCATGACCATCCCATGCTGGGATTGACTCTGATCCTCATCCCTGATTTTGATCCTGAACCTCACCTGCAGGCCAATGCCCCAGACTCATCCCTCTCATCTCATCCCCATCCCCATGGAGGTGTCTGGTGCCCAGGTCTGCGGCTGCCCCAGCTGCCCTCTGGCTTGCCCTGCTCCTGGTTGACAGGAACTGCCCCTGGCTGAGATCTTCTGCACTGCCACCCTGAGGATCTTCCTCATCTCCTCTGTCCCATATGAAACAGCTGGCCCTCAGTACTCCATGATAAATCCAGTTTCCTTGGCAATGCTTTCCAGGCCTTTGCAATCTTTTGTTCACCATGTTTTTATGGAATTTCTTTTCATGGAAATATATGTGGACCAATTTTTTGAAGTGTTTTTCCCATCATCTGTGAACAGGTGATAAGAAGTCATTCTGATGCTGTTACTACTGTCATAGCTCATCTGGACTGTAGCTTTTGGAGTAAATGTAACAGACTAGTTTACTTCTATAACAGTCATTTTTACTGCAGAAATTTTATAACACTGCATTGATGAGATATTCTGATGCTCTGGAAGTCTCTGAGTACCCTAGATCTACCTCAGAAAAAAAAAAATAATCTTCCCAGATGCAAATCTACATGGCAACAAAGTGCTTCTACTCTCTTTCCACTTAAGTGAAGGGTCTATAGTAATGATACCTGGCTGCAGGTGATAATTTTTTTGTCACAATCTTTAGACATTTCTAGAGATATTCTAGAATGTATATGGTATATATACATTATATGGTATAATGCTTACTGTATATGCTCAATGGTATATGCTCAATGTATCACCCTCCCACATGGCATTTGTCTTCCACATGGCATCCCCACATTCAAGTCACACTCCTGCTTTTTAATTCTCCAATTAGAGTTCTTCTATGCTCTAAGCTCCTCCAGTGTCTACTTCCATTTACACAGGATGGACTTCACCTTGTTGAATTCATCTCCTGCACATCTTCACCTATCTAACATAATTTCTGCCTGTATTTCCTTTCTAGTCTTCCAGCTTCAGTGCTTTTCAATACAAAGAACGGTTCAAGCTTTATTTCCCTGAGATAGTGTAATACAAAGTAATTAATTGGCTAATAACTTCTAGGAGGAATTCTTGTTTCTTTCAGACCATAAAGCAAGCACTGCCTTCAGCAAGAAGCATACCATACCTTCTCATCCTCTAATTCCTCTAAAACTATAGGCCCTACAACAAAACTACTTGCAACAGTGATTTATTTGAATTTTTTGCTTGAATGTGTATCATGTATTTCCCTAGATTTATTTAATCAGTTTGAATTCTGGGCTTAATATGAAGACAAATTGTATTCCAGCTAAGCAAAACACTAAGGTTCTTAATTATAAAATTGGAAATAACCTACAAAATAAACTGATATAAATAAGGAAATTATCTCAAACTGTGTCTTGAGACGTCATATTTTAGCTGTCAAATGGAAGGGTATTTCACAACTAGTGAACTGAGGAGCCTTTGAATTTATGTTTGCCTTTCAGTTGCATTTGAGCATTCTGCTAAATGCTGACAAAGTTTTGACCCATGTCTTAGGAATTCTTCTATTTCTCTACCATTTGAGAGCCCTGGGAATATCATGACCTTTCTTCCCGCTGCTTGCTGTCTATCAGAATGCAGAAGGAATGCTTTTAAGCTTATTTGAGAATAAATCTCTTTAGGTACACAAGGATCATAGAGTGCTGATTCTCCTGTCTTGTTTTTCTCTCAGGAAATCAGCTGAATTGCAGTGTTAAAAATGAATTACAGTAGTAAACTTACAATGTACCATTCTGTAAGCAACATATCATGAGATTTATTTGGCACAAACAGCCATTTTATTTCTGGTTTACTGGCATATTATAGAGACTACATCTAATACATTAATACACCTTTGGGGCCAGGTCACTGTGTCACAGTCTTATTCAGGGAAGAACTTAAGCATCTGTATAATATGAATCATGTGCTTAGGGCCCACAGGTGCCAACAGAAATTAAGCAACTACTCCAGTGCTGTCTTGAACAGAGATTCATTCTCAAATCACATTCCTAAAATAAAATATTCTCCTTTAATCTAGTCAAGGCTGGAATAATCTAAAATTAAACACTTTTTATACAGGGTTTTGGTTGTTTTTTGTTGTATGTTTGAGTTTGGGGTTTTTTTAAAGATGCTTGCTTAGACTATCATTAATTTTCTTATTTATTAAATGTATTTGTCTGCAATTATGCAAATATTAAAATTTACTTAGAGCCTTTGAGACATGTAACTGTAGCAATTTATTCAGAGATGGATCTGATAAGCTTTTGCCAAAATATTGCCACCTTTATTTCTGAAGAACATTGATCAACACATAGCAAAGGAAATTTAATTAGTGTCACCCAGGGAAGACAAAACAGCCATATGTGCCATAATAGTGTAATCAAGGTCTCAAAGTCAGACACTCTTCAACACCATGCACATCCTTTTACTACTCCTCTTTGTTTTAAAAACCTGAGGCTTCAGGAGTTCACCCTTAGTCTGTGCTCAACTCTGTGTCCAAACTTGTCCCATCTCCACTGTAAAACTGACTTGTGACAGCAGCCCAGCCAATTTGCTGTGAGAGATTAGGCCAGAGAGCATTTCTGTCTTTACTTACCTTTCCAAACTTGCTCCTTTTGTAGTGTGCAGGATGCACTCAATGCTGCAGAACATGAGCAGAGCAAGAACAAAGTCCCAGAAAGAGCAACCCAACAATTCTCTAGTCTTCACCTTACAGCTTTCTGTGTTCAGCTTTCTCTTTCTACTGATGTCCCTCTTCTTTCCACTGTTCTCCCTCTCTCCTTCTCCCCCTCTCTCCTTTCAGACTTAGGGACCTTTTCCTATGAAGCTTCCATCCAGTAATTGGTTTTCTTATTCTCAAGAAACAAGCAGCACAAAGTTGGCATTCTTCTGTCACATCACCTCCCAGTTTTAATCAAAAAATCTTTCAAGGAAATAAAAATTAAAGGGAAATGAACTATGTTTCCAACCAGAAGCCAGAATTAATTCAAGTTCTGTACTGGAGAACTAGGTGGTTCTTATTTCATTTCCAGGCTAACCAGGAGCCTGGGTCTCATTTCAGAGCTGGTAATTTCTAATGCTGTTGGAAAAAAACAGAGAGCCTGCTGTTCCCAGTCATCTTTATAATATTTTCCAGCACTGGAAATTGTTGACTAGCACGGCCTTTGAACAAAAACATTCACTATGCTAAATTTAGACTACAGTCTTGTAGCAAGTGTGTTTTAAAAGAGCAATTACTAGATCAGTACCAGTTTAACCACCAGCTGGATCTGAATAAGTCTTCTTTAGAAGTCTTTCAGAAAGACTGGAAGTCTTCCTTCTCTTCTGGAAGGAACGATATAGGCAATCATGGGGCTGGGGCACCTTTCCTATGAAGACAGGCTGAAAGAGTTGGGTTTGTTCAGCTTGAAGACTTTATAACAACTTCCAACTATGTGAAGGTGGCCTACAAGAAAGCTGGAGAGGGATTTTTTAAGGGTATGTAGTGATAGAATGAGGGGTAATGGCTTCAAACTGAAAGAGAGTAGATTTAAATCAGATATCAGCAAGACATTCTTACACTATGAGGATGGTGAGACACTGGAACATATTGCCCAGAGAAATTGTGCATGCCCTGTCCTGGGAAATGTTCAAGACCAGACTGGATGGGGCTTTGAACAGCCTGGTTTAGTGGGAATTGTCCCTGCCCATGGCGGGGGGGAAGAGGGGAGTTGGAACTACATGACCTTTAAGATTGTTTCCAACCTGAACCATTCTATGCTTGTCCAGCTGGTACCTTTTATCTCTACATGGGATCAGTGGTTCAACTGTGAGGATATTCAGAGGATCACTGAAAGCATCCACAGGAGTATCTGCTCTAACTTTACTCAGTTTCAGGACCTCAGAGGTCTCAGTTCTGTACAATCTGTATCATGTGAGCATTGAATGCTGTAGGTAAAAGCACAGGGAATAAAGAACAATCAAAAACACTTTAGATGCCTAAGGCTAGGATACTGAACTGAGCTTTATGTGCCTCTTCAAAGCTGAATTGAACTGTTCAGTAAATTCTATTGATAGTGTTTACTATATTACCAATAAATAAAAAAGGAAATTAAATACCTATCCCACATGTAAGTTCCCCTTATAGAAGTACATTAATCTTGATTTAAATGCCATTCTAAGTCTATTTTTTGAAAGTGCCACGGTGTTTACATTTTACAAAGAATGGAGGTACATGAACCCATATCACCAAAGTCTGAAGAATAAATTTGTAGGTGAAACATATATACATAGGCAGGGAAGGGCTTTTAATGAAATGAGATAATATTGGTCAATCTGGTGATTGTTAGCAGTGGTCAACGGTCTTAGCTGGATGCTAGCTTGCTTAGTTGTAAGCAGCCCAGGGAACAATTTTAAGGAATGATTTGAAATTAAAAGAGATGGTCTTGTGGATGTGGCATGAGAGGCAGCACGAGAAGCAATATGAATATGTTCTTTCTGAAGTTGAACAAGTAATCATATTTTGACAGGTTGGGAAGGAAAGTATTTCTGTACTTGCAAGGTTGAGATTCCACTAAACAGAGCTACAAAAAGAAGTCTTAAAAAAAATCATATGGCTTTCTAAAATGCACACATTCCAATCAGGCCTCTTCCATGGGATTTCTGGTATAAAACTGGTGATTATAATGGAATTTCAGAAACAACTTGTAGGGCTCCCAAAACACAGGGAGGAGTCCCTCCCTGGGATGGAATATTAAGTTGGCTGGAAGAGCTGTTGGCTTTACAAAACATTCAGGACCATATTGTGATCATAATGAGATTTTCTTACATTTTTTAAAGATTTACATGAGAGCTCTGCAGGGATACAGGCCACTTATCAGATAACTCACAGAAAAATAACTTGTTTAGTGTGACAGGCTTTCTCTGAGGCTGCCAGATACATTCCGTGAGCACATGTAGTCTAACTTTTAAAAATGCAGTTTCTTAAAACATCAGCCACTGAAAACTATGTAAAATGTCATTGCATTATGGAAAATATAGCAGCACATTTATCGGAATCATTTGTTTGTACTCAGATCTATGTTTAAACCAGAAAGAATCAAGTTTCATTTAATGCTCTCATTTCATTTGTGGAGCTCTATGGAAAGAATACAAAGTGAAACTAATTCTGACAAGTCAGTCTAATAGAATGAACTCTATGTAGAGTATACTTTATTCCCGTTCAGCTGTTAACAACCCAGCCCTGCAGCCTCAGGTGTGAATTTTAATATTATGATGAATCTTTGTGGGAAAAGATACTCCTTGACACTGAAGTTGTTTATATACTTTCAGGTTGTTAATGGTTCAGGTATGGATTCAACGCCTCTGCAGTTCTGAATTATGAAATAATCACTGCAGATTACTGTAACTGTAACAGATTGCATCTATTCATGTAAATTCTTCCATAGGTTGCCAAGAAGGCTCATGTTGAACTGCAATATATATAAAGGGAAAAACATAGAATGTTCGGAATTGCATATAGGAAGCTAACGTGTTTCCTTAATAAAGTCCCATCTTTCATGAGTACCCAACACCAACAACTCAATTTTCTTGAGACAGATAATTTTTTTCTTTCCATTTATACACAAGATTGGTGTGTCAGCACCAATAAGATTCTGCTGGGAGCAGATAAGTCTGTTGACTGTTGAACAATCAAAACCCCTTCTCATTTCCCTTTCAAAATGGACCCTTGTGTGTACACTAAAACTGGTTAAATCAGCAAGAAATATATAAATGTATTTTCCTTTCAGTCACTATGAATTGAAAGGCCCAGTAATTAAAATATTTCAGTTTTTTCTTCAGAACTTGTTGTAAAATTCAATTAACAGCATTAATTCAGGAGTGGTTTATTAAACTGAGATTGTTTTAAAGCATTTCCAGTTCAATTACCATTTTACTAACTCCAAGAAAGGGTTAAGCGGATTTTTCCATAGACATCTACATTTCTAGCCTCCCCCTACCTGTAAAAGGTAGTCAAGCCATAGCATTGCTCACACTTGGAAAAGAGATTCATATGGGTGTCTGTAAGCCCTGAGTCTGTGAAGTCCTAGACCTGTACCGGACTAAACTCTTAGATTTATAGTGAGGGGTCTGTTGGCCCTGAACCTGAATTTTCAAGAACAGAGTTAGCATTTACTTAGTCTTCCATGATCTTTTGTGATTTCACGGTCTTCAGGGATGGTTCTCCTTGAAGAGAGATGCAACATTTCAGTGAAATACTTTGTTTTGGGCAAATTCAATTTTTACAATTGGGCAGTTGTACCACTGTCAGATTTAATGAAACTTCAAAAATGTATTTCCCTGTACACCAGAGTTTTGTGAATAAAGAGGAAAAACAAAACCCAGAAATGAACACTGCAGAATTTCAGGCCCATGTAATATTTGGGAAGTATATGACTTTGACCTGAGCAGACTAAATCCATTCTTGCAGGAAAATGTAACTTCACAGAAACTGGACTGTCTCCTGTCAGTGCTAGTTCTCTTCGTTGATGTCTTCAAAAATCATGTTGATTTGGAATGGGAAATTTGTCCTAACCAGTTTATGAAGTTGTTTTGGGGGGAAATAAAGAAGAGCTTTTCCATACTTCTGAAAGAAATGCTTTATACTCCTGTATGTTTCTGGATGCCTGTAGATCTAACAGCTCAATAACTTGAGTACACAGATTTAGGCATATTAAGTTATTGCACATTCACAAAAATGTCTACATATTTACACTTATCCTGTTTCAGATATGAGGCAATGCAAATCATTTTAGAGATCTTCACAACTAATTTATAACCTCATAACATGGGATGGGCTAACAATAGCCATTATTGTACAGACAACATCTTGAGTCAGGTGGCACACAGTAATTAGCTAAAATATGATAATTCCATCTTGTATCCCATGTCCTTATACTATTATTTTGAATACTGGATTAACAACATATAGGTAATTCCGTTTTTGTCTATCTCTTTTTTTCTCATGTACTTGAATAAATTTATTTTCTCTCTTACCCCGTGATACACACCTGAAAATGTGCAGTATTTCAGAGGCAGTGTTTTAATTGCTACCAGATCTAATTTTCATACATCCATAGGCTTCACTTGAAACAAGATATGATGTGTATTACATCCTTAATGGGGGTAAATTATACCTCAGAATGATACTAAGTTTATTTTTATTAAAGTTTTTTTTTTTTTCTGTTTTTTTCCCCAAGTTTTCCAAGGCTTTTTTGACATATAAATTGAAGTTTGCTGTTAAGACACACCTTCTAAATGAAACACTATCTTATTTTCTTATCACATTTGGAAATGAGTCATTTTTTCCACGCCTTCTTTCTCCCCTACTCTACAGAAATGAACTTCTTAACAGTTAAAAATATATACTGTTTTCAAGAGGTGAGATAAGTGTTCTCAGATACATTCATGAAACTCACTCCAAGCTATTGGGGCTATCTTTAGATCAAATATAGAAAAACTTTTGGTTTTAATCCAAGAACTGTCAATTATCAGCAACTCTGAAAGGCCCAGAAAGAACCACTTGGCCTTCTTTTGCTTGTGGTTTTCTCTTCATTCATCCTGTTGTGTTATTAGCTTCTTTTTCCTCTCTGACCAACAATCTCTCTCTCTTCAGTTTAACTCTTCTAAGTATCATTTTCTTTTTTCAGTTCTTTAAGGAATTCAGTCCTATTGAACCTTACTCCTACTTTCTGTTTTCATTGCTACACCAGGCAGAACTCTTGTAATCACTTAACATTTCTTTCATCATTGATTGTTGAGTCCAGCCTATTATACTGACAAAAAGTGAGCTTCTTCCTCATTAGCATTCATGCCAGGTCTCATTACCCACTCATTAAGTCTGAAATCAGCACACATAAACCTGTGTCCGTGCATGTGCAACTGGAATCCCTGGTCAGAACAAATAAAATTATCATTATAGCCCTAAGCTGATTCTTTTAAAAATTCCTGTTGTGAATTACATACGGCTCTTCAATAGCTGGACAGATTTGGAGAAGAGGCTTCAGGAATGTTTCTTCAATCACTTTAGTACAATGTTCAAGTTCCTAATCACATCTGACAATGAAAGTATAAACACTTGTGCTAGGATTTCTCCAACAGGCATCAATAGCTGAGTTTGTAAACGTCAATAGGCAGAAATAAGCACTTCCAGGGTGCGATACACTTGACCTATTTTTTGACATCTATTTTAAGAGGTGATGAAATATGCCTCTGCTAACTAACTCTGCTGCCTGCAAAGAGTCTTCAGTGACCAGCCACAGATTTTGATTCCTAGGTTTTGTCAGATATTATATACTTACTTCCACCCTGCATGACTAATTTGAATCCTTAAACTCAAACCATATAAAGGCAACATCAAAGAAACTATCATATGAAGTCATATCAAGAAGAGATGAAAGCATTAGAATTTACCAAGTATGGCTAGTTCTCAATAATATTAATGAACTAGTGGTGTCAGCCCAGTGTAAGATCCAAAGCTTGAACAGAAAGTTTCAGAATGGTCAGCCATGTTATTAGAAAGTTGGTAGTTTTTCAAGCAGAACAACATTTCATGGATTTATTCAGAAGATCCATTGTATTAAACACCTGAATAAACATGATCTTCTTTCATTATATCAAAGAAAAAAAAATACTCCCTACAAGTCTGTTTTCATTTGACATATAAAATATTCCTGTCAGAACTCTACTGATTAGTCTAACAGCAAAAAAAAAAAAATTAATAGTTTGGATGAACAATTCCTGTGTTCTATTCCCAAACAATGATTTATTTATTTGTGCACAAGTGAAATTATAAGGTCTGAGATGAATATTTATATGGGCATAAGGCTTTTACAAATATCTTCTTGGCAGATAGGATTTGCTCAAGACACTTATTTGAATTAAGCCATTAGACTAGACACAGGACAAGTTTAAATTACATATTACGTTTTCATTTCTCTAGGTCTGATACTGGTAATATAAAACTGATAGACTGTAACAGATTACTTTTTTTTTAATTTCCTATTTTCTGATCAAACATGCTTTTCTAATTACAGTTCCAACCAAAGGTTTTATTTTAATATATCCGTCTTCATCCATATGAACTATAAAATATTTTTTTAACTTTAAAAAAAGGATTTAAAATGCTTGTACACTTCAATTTAACATAAATCTAAAAGTGGTGTAAGAGATAGAGTGAATGTCATGGCTCATTAACTTGACAGGACTATAAAGTTTTGTCTTGAACAGTAAACAAGTGCTTCAAGTTGTTAAACTTCCAAGATAGTAATGAATTTTCCATTCTGATTTGTATTTCCTATTTAATGTGAGATTAGATAGCCCGTTTCCACTAGGAAGGTCTTTAAAGTTTCTACTGGGACATGCTCTTAGAATTTAAGACCCTAGTTTGCCAACTCTGGGGAGACCTAATAGCAGCCTTCCAGTACATGAAAGGGGCCTACAGGAAGGCTGGGGAGAGCCTATTTACAAAGGTCTGCAGTGACAGGACAAGGGGCAAGGGCTTCAAGCTGAAGAAGAGCAGATTTAGATTGGATATCAGGAACAGGTTCTTTGCTATGAGGGTGGTTGAACACTGGAACAGGTTAACCAGGGAGGTGGTTGAAGCCCCTTCCCTGGAGATATTCAAGGTGAGGCTTGACAAGGCCCTGGGCAACCTGGTCTAGTTGGGGGTGTCCCTGCTGACTGCGAGGAGGTTGGACTAGATGACCCTAGAATTCTCTTTCGGCCTGGACCTATGATTCTATGATTAAGTCATTTGCCAGCAAATCAAGATGTCTTTCAGCAACATGACTATACTTTTCAGAACTCTAAATCTATGCCAATAAATGAAAATGACAAAACCTTACTGGCTTTTTTTAGTGTTAAAACAAAGGTAGTAGAGGTAAAAAAGAGAAATTAGAGAGCATTTATCCCTTTCCTCCCCCACGCCCCAAGGCTGTCACTCCAACATCATGGAGATGACGGAGAAGAAGCTGATAGGAAATAAAGAGAGAAGGGAGAAATAAGAAAGACACTGTCAAGGCAGAAAGTCTGAAATTCTTCACCAGATCAACTCCAAAGTCCTTGAGGAAGTTGCAAGCCTCAGGGGACCAACTAATTTCAATTAAAATAAAATTTTAAAAAATCAGCAGAATCTATCTTAAGATCACAGTTCTCAAACTATGGGGAATAAGATGAAGAGAAAAGAAGAGGGGGCACATTGCCAGGCAGATTCCCACAAGAAGCTGTGGCAGTTAGTCAAGGGGAAGAATCTCTTGTTGAAGTCATTTTGAACAAAGACAGAGATGGACCGCACAAGCAGAAGTAGCAGATAAGGGCTATAGTTCCTGGGACCCATAGAGCCAAAACCATTATTACTGTGTCCTATCCCATGGCCTCCCATTGAGAAGCAAAGAAAAAGTTGTTTAAGAACAACTGATCCATCTGGAAAAAAATTTATGTTGATGCTAACTGAAGAATAATACTTCCAGTACCCTCTGCTTCTGCCTCCAGGGAACTTGTTGGGTGGTGAAAGTGGGTGGCCCAGAGCCTAATAGATTGTTAAAAGTCTAGAGAAGAGAATTTTATTTCCTTTGAGCTAGGCCAAAACTACTAAACATTATGTGAACAAGTCACCTCACCTGTCAAGTATCATTCTCATCCCAGCCAGAAACATACCATCAAACAAAAATCCTCTCTTCTTGTCGTAATAAACTATCAGACTTAGTACATGCATTTTCTAACCTCATAGTTCTCCCCCAAGCTTATTCACCTGTGATAAATCCAATCTTCCTTGTTTTCAGTCATTCTCTCCTCTTCCGGCTGTGTATTACAGGGTGTTTCCTTAAGCCGCATGTCATACTGTAAATAAACTAGAGTAGTTAGTTAGTACCTTCAGAGAACAAATTCCATAGCTAAATAGCTCTTATTCATGGCAAAAGAGGTACTAAGATGAAACTCTAAACACCTTCAGTGGTCAAAACAGTTTCCAGAAATGCATATTAATGTGCCTATAACTACTTTGCACACTGACAGAGTACACTGACCATAGTCAGTGATTCATTCAAGCTTCCTATGTTATGTTCCCTGTCTGTCCTTACACAGGCCTTAAAAGATAGGCAAAGCTCTGACAATTTCCGCTACTGGGTGAATGTTATCCAAAGTGTATAACATAAATCAGGACACGGGTTGAATAGTTGATTGTCTCTGTTCTAAATATTATCCTTTCAGCAGTACAGAAGAAGACTTCAAGCCCTGAGGGACTCTTCAGCCATGACTGTTGCAAAAAGACATAGTTCTTTTGAGGAAACTATAATGATTCCATTAACTAGCCAGTCTCTGATGCTGAATCTTTATCAAATTTCTGAAGTTACATAATATGCCTTTCTGCTACTAAAAAAAGAAATATGAATGAAGTTGTTGTACTTTTCTTGGTGGTTAGATCAATATCCTAGGAAACACAAAGGTTGAGTGTATGTACCATCTGAACTGTGTTCAGGAAACCATCAGCATTTAAGGCCATACTTTTCCCAAGTTAGTCAGAACCTTTTTACTGCCATTAGTGAGAGGAAAACTGGATGAGGTCTGGTTATGAAGTCGTATAAAGCACAATGTGTTGGATTGTGTATTTTCTAACTCCTCATATAAATGGAGAACAAAAGTGGCTTTAAGATACTTTGATGCTTTTTATACCCTAGACCATGCCAGAGAGCTGATTAGTCAGTTGCAAGTTAGAACTAAAAAGAAGTTGTGTGCAAGGGTAAAGTTAATCTGGGAATTTCTTGTCTGGAGCTGGTCTCAGCTTCAGTCAAATACAGTTGTGTTAATGCAGTGTGTGTGTTTAGAAGGGGGAGGTTTTAATTTAAAATACTGCAGTGGATTTAATTTCAAAGGTTTTTGGATATCTATCTCTAAATTTGATAAGTGGAAACACCTAAAAGAATTCATGGAAAGTTAATAAAACCTATCAATGCACTAAGGTTTGTAAAGTATTTATTATACTATTTATAAAGAGGTTTTTATACTCACATTTTCAGAATTCTTAAAATTACTCCCTCTCCAATTTTAGGACAATGTCAGTGACTGTTGGCTTGCATGAAGAACTGCAATAGAGACCCAGTATATCATCTCTGAAGACTAGGGAAATCCAGAGGAGAAAACAGATGGGTGAGAGAAACAGAGCTTTAAAGAGGAGTATGTATCAGAAAATTCAGTTCAAATGTACAGTTTGTTAAAGTTAATTGTTATGCTACTGTATAAATTATAAGAACCAGTAGATTGCTATTAGGATAGCAGTATTTTATAGCTCTGTAATTTGCACCTGAATTGGTCAGTAGGTTTTAGTGGAACAAACCTCCCAAGAGTAGTGTGTTAGGAAAAAGCAAGCCTGATGCTGTAGATCGGTATCTACATTGCAAGTCCTAAACTTGCTGGGCTCCCTAATATTAGTTGAGGCAATCCAGAGTACTGATCAGAGGTTAAAATACAAGAACAAAATGCAAATTAGCACAGGATTTTGTGCCTTTCCTTTTAGCTCTTGAAAAAGTAAAAGGATATAGCTAACATAACAATAACACAAAATCAGAGAGACAAAAATACCACATCACAAAGAAATGAGAAAAGAAATGTAAACAGAAGAGCTAATGTTAATGGTTTTTAGCTATTATTCGAAGATCAAGTTTTCTAATCTATCATCATTGGCACTGTAAGCCTTTGAGATTTGGTCCATTACACAACTCTCCCCAGAGATGTAGGAAACTTTCCTCCCCTTATCATTTTGCTTTCAGCAGAACAGTTTATGAAACGCATAGCTCCAAACTGTACAGTGATAAGAGTCTAAAGATATAATAAACAAGGTGAAAAATTTGTCAATATAGGCAATCCTAAGTGTAAACTAAATTACTTATTCAAACTAAATTAAAGTGGAAACTAAATTACACCTATAGCTGACAATATCTAAATGCCTGGATTTCTCTATCCCCTGCAGAGAGAGAAGACAGGAAAAAACAGAGTGCAGATGAAAGTATTACATTTCATATTGTAAAATTATGAATATAGATTATTAGCTTCTAAAAGTAGTTGTTACAATCGGTGGGAAGAAAAGGAAGAAAAATGAAAGATCAAAAGAATAAACAATTCCACCGGCTGAGCATCACCATGCTTGTCCTCTGCTTGGTGAATTACTGTCACTCTGAGCGTTTGCAAGGCTTTGAGTTTTTACCAAAGCAAATCATGCAAGCTTTTCTATCCCAACCAGAGGAAGGCTGATTGTGCTGCTCAACATAAGGTATTAGGTAATTTCTCAGTTTTGTTCTAGACCTCATTAAGTAACAGGGAAGAATGCATTCTATTCTGGTTATATGATTTGTGGAATAGATGTTGTGCTAAATGATGATAATGGGGGTTAATGGTAGATATAGCTTAGTCCCTCACCATCATAAGCTGAGAAACTGATTCATCTATTTTTTGTTTGTTTTCCAGACAGTTTTTAATTTTGAGTGTGGGAAAGATTTCAAAAGGCAAAACTCCTGAAAATTGAAGTAGTTTGAAGATGAACTTCCAATAAACAGTAAAAAAACACTGAAGCTGAATCATGGTGAAAAAGAATACATATATGCATTTCAGGACCTACCCAAGAACTCTTGTAGGAACTCTGTATTTCAAAAGAGCACAAAACTTCCTCTTACCAACATGAAGCAATCTATGAAGAAGAATGACAACTAAAAAAAAATTATTGAATTTCCAGACACATGCCACAACAATAGCAAAGCAAGTTGAGGTCAAGTAAATGTGTCTTACTGCCAGAAGCCAAACTTATTTGTATGTTGCTCCTGCAATCTCCTTTGGGAAAAATAGAGCAATCACAGGTCAAAGAGAGGAGGGCTCCTGCCTTCCAGGCAGCAGTCTTGAGTTTATGGTCTGGACAATAATCTAACTATTGAAAAAGTTTAAAAACCCCAAGAGGGACAGCTGAACCCCTCTAGGCATAAGAGATCACTTTTGTGGGTTGCCCATGAAACAAGCAAGTTTGTAGATCTTAAGGGTGACATATTTCAGCTTTCAGAATAGATCTGTAATGGTTCTCTAAGCTAGGCTGAATTTAATTTTGTGAATTCCAATACCTATCATCATACACGTAGATTTTGCTCCCAGCCAGTAATATTTTGCCCCCTTCAGGTTAGAAACACTGACACACAGCATGCCTAATAACTGGGAATTTATCATAAAGAGTTATTTGATAGTTGATCTTCTGCAAAATATCCCCTAAAGTTTGACCTAAACCATAGCCTGTTCCCCCTCAAATTCCTCCTTCAAACATTTCTGCTATGGATTGTTGGGAGATGCCCAGCTGGCAATGAACATTAGTGATTAATTGAGTAGGCTTATATATATCACAATTTCTAAATACCAGTCTTTCCAGAACTGTTTATTTGGCTATACACGTAATGTATGTTAAGTTTGTGATTTCAGCTATTTGAAAGTTTAAGCCATTTAGAAATCTACAATCTTTCTAGCCCAGGGAGAACAATGGACCTCCCTGGGACTGATTCATCTTGACACGGGAGAGGAATATAAGATGTGTGGGGAAAAAACATCTTCTCGAAGCAGCCTTTCCTCTGTTGTTTATGAAGGTAGACTAAAGAGTACAGCACTGAAGGAACCAGCACAGAAGGCAATGTTGGGTGGGATGAATCACATTTCACCTGTATATTTCAAGTTAACACTTCAGGTACTAGCAACTTTATCCTCACTATCTATTGATGAGGAAGGAATATATGACCTGTTAAACCAAAATAAAAGGAAATTGAAGCAGAGTAAGAAGTTTCCAAGGATAATATAGAAAACCTCTGATGTAGGAACTGCATGTCCCATTTCTTACGAACTTGGGTAACATATTGGGGTTTCCTCTATCATTCCTAACCTCAACACTTATTATATCATCTTATATTTTGTATATTATATATTTTCTAATTAGATTTTATTTTCTGATATAAATTTAAAAGAGAATCTGGACATATATACATATATATATGTATAAAAATAAAAGTATATAATATTGACAACAAATCACACATATACAGTACTGAGTACTGGCTTTAAAATAATTATGATACAAGTCAATTCCAGATTCCAAAGAATAAAAGACAGTGTAATTGTAGATTCCCAAAATGAGTAAGTGAAACACTGTTTTGACTGGGATTGTTCTGCCTTGCAAATTAACTAAAGTGATACATTCCTTATTCCTATTATGTCTTCCTGGAAAATATTACTTCAAATTTAATTAATTCAGCAGAATGCATTAATAGCTGCAAAAATAGGCTGAGAAAATTACAGGACCAAATCAGAAGTTCAGAAGAAAGTGAAAGAGAGAATTTTTCCAGCACAGAAGGCATTAAATGGAACATTTGAAACTTTAACCAGTGAAAATTTCAGCTGAGGATCTAGTCCAGAATTAGCTGGTATAATTGCATTAAAATCTAGGTAGCTAAGCCAATTCACATCAGCTGAGGACCTGATCCAGTATCCTTCTGTGAAATAGTCTTCTTTCTGTCCTCTAAAAAACATTACTACAAGTGTGTGAGATTTTGCAGGTAGATCAGTCTTTTAGTGTACAGTACTAGTTACATGATATGAATCTGAAATATCTGTACCATATTTAATTACCTTTGTGTTGGTCCATCTGGAGTTTTATTTCACCTGAAGCAGCAAAGCTGAGACATTGTTGATTAATTTTTTAATCTATTTTTTAGGGTTTCCTAAAGTCTTTTGTTGTTCAGTCTCTTAATTTTTGCACATGATTGAGTATTATAACTTCATTTACTTTTGAAATGGTCTGAATTCATTATCATCTATTTAGCCACCTAGGAGTGGTTCCAGCTGTCCTTTATCATCTTTTGCTACTATTTTTACCATTTCGTCAAAAACTGGCTGCTTTCCTACAGCTGTTCATCCTACACCTAACAATGTCTGTTGCCAAATGGAGAACTTCCGTCAATTTACCAACCGAATACCAGCCCATAAGTATGTGCCTGGTGTTCCATAGTTGTTCTGTGAAATATTTCAATCAAAGATAAGTCAGCACTATAATCATAAGAGAACTTTGTTTGTACTTTAGAATACATTTTCTTTCTTGTTTCAACTTCCAGGCAAACAGATTGTATCTGCACTGAGTGAAAGTTTAACGACTGATAAACTCTGGCAATAGCACTTTTACCCTGAGTCATGTGTTAAAAAAAAACAGCTATTGACATTTTATTTTGAAGAGCTAAGGCACCCAAAAATTTTACTGGCAATGACTAAGCTGTTGAAAATTCCTTTTGGAACAAGAAAATAAGACCTGCATTTTGGACAAGAAAACAAACCAGAGGAGACATGTCCTCACGTGCAAACACACACGTGCAGCGTCAAAGTCTCTATTTACCTTCATCTCGCTGCAGGGAGTAGCCCTAAAACACATCCCAAGACCATTCAGTAAATACAGTTAATTGAATCTTCTTTAGAGCCAAGGTTTCAAACTATCCTAATTTGTAGTAATATTTATCACACTGAGTTCCCTTCAGAGATGCCAGATGGATATGCTTTAGCACACATGGAAATGCTCAGACAAAATATCTTCTCCAAAAGGTAAGAATTTGACTGTATTCTTAGACTGATGAGACAATAGAAGACTCGGCTGTCTTGGAGATGACTGAACTAGTCTGGAAATACGCTTCTGAAACAGCACAATAAAGAGTAAAGAACACATATGATGCAAAACTGATTAATGAACATTTGCTCTTGGATTGTACAGTTTGTGCTTTCATTCAAATGTCTCAAAGTACCATATAAATTCTGAATTTTTACAATGTATTTCGGCATACTGTGTCTGCAATATGTCACATGTACAGATGCTAAACCGCTCTGGAATTTGTTTGTCAGAGAAGCCTTGGAGCTGGATTGCAATGATGAAATGGAAGTGCAATTGCAAATGGAAAATGTAGTCTGATCTCGAAAGTGCAGTTGGATAGTGAGAAAAGACTGCATCAAGCCAGATGCAAGGGCCACCAGAAAGTCACTTGAAAGGTGATGGAGAAAACAGACATTCCCGAGGAGCAATTCATCTTACCTTATAAACATATAGGATATATATAGCTAGGATATGTATAGGCTAGTCAGCTGAATCACTGTCTTACAGTGGTGGTCTCTCTCCATGGACAGTGAAGGAAGTCTCAGGTGGTCAGAATCTGCTATAGACACCTAGACAAGCTATAGCTAAAAACATATTAGATGAGACCCACAACAAGTCACTCTATTCCATTACTTGCAACATGACTAATGCCAGCTAAAGCATTGGTTATGTATTTATGGCTGCAACATTTTCAATGACTTGCCTTCAGAGAGTAAAAGCCTTCCTGTTGTTCTCTGCTGACTGAGGTATACTTTAGCTCAAGTAAATCTACTGAGAAGGCTCATTGTGAAAACCTGACTTCAAAGCAGGTGACAAAATTTTTACACAAAGAGATCAAGCTTTCATTCCTAGGTTCTAGCCCCAATAATGTACAAATGATGAAGTTTGAAAGGGGGAACTTTTTATCTTTCATCCATGGCAGGTCATTACATATTTGTGTGTCTACTTTGCAGTTTCAAATGATGAAGTTATTTTTTCCTCAGGGTGATTTTGAAGTGTTTTGGATGTTGATATTTCATAGAATCATAGAATGGTTAGAGTTGGAAAGGACCTTAAAGATCATTGAGTTCCAGCCCCCCTGCCTTAGGCAGGAACACCTCCTACTAGAGCAGGTTGTTCAAAGACCCATCCAGCCTGGCCATAAACACTTCCAGGGATGGAGCATGCACAGCTTCGCTGGGCAACCTGTTCTAGTGTCTGTGAAGGTCACAGGAAAGAATTTCTTTCTTGTATCTAATCCAAATCTCACCTCTTCTAATTTAAAGCTGTTACCCCTTGTCCTGTCACTCCACTTCCTGACAAAGAGTCCCTCTCCAGCTCTCCTGTAGGCTCCCTTCAGATACTGGAAGGCTGCTATAAAGACCCCCGGAGCCTTCTCTTCTCCAGGCTGAACAACCCCAGCTCCCTCAGTCTGTCTTCATAGGAGGGGTGCTCCATTCCTCTGATTATCTTCATGGCCCTCCACTGGACCCATTCCAACAGTTCCATGTCCTTTCTTTGTTGAGGGCTCAGAGCTGGATACAATACTCCAGGTGGGGTCTCACAAGCGCAGAGTAGAGGGGTAGAATCACCTCCTGCTGGCCATATTTCCTTTGATGCAGTCCAGGATGCAGTTGGCTTTCTGGGCTGCCAGTGCACACTGCCGGCTCATGTTGAGCTTCTCATCATGAGAATTTCCAAGTCCTTCTCAGGACTGCTTTCCAGCCATTCTCCACCCAACCTGTATTTCTGCCTTGGATTGCCACATCCCAGATGCAGGGCATATTTGCACTTCAGGAACACCTCCAGAAAATAGCTAAAATGTGACTGCGCTGTAATCTTGTTCTACAATTTATTCCAAAGGTATCACTTATGCCATAACTCCTTGAATTTAAATAGAAGTACTAATTAACACTAGCAGAACTCTGGGCAAAGTAGAGTGGATAGTGAAATTCCATCTCATTTCTCAGGATCTGGAAAAGCAGAATCAAATGAGTTCGTTCTTTTCAATCATATTAGAAGGAAAATGTCATACTCTAAATAATTATTTAAACAGAAATGTTTGGATCAGTTGGACATTGTAACTACAGAGAAGGATCTGAAGAGGGTCATATCCAGACGGGAGATGGTCGCCTTTTGACATCACGAGGTGTTTGAATTAAGCCTGTCCTCCATAATGTTTTGGAGAAGATATTCTCCTGATGAAAACTATAATGCATTTACCCTTATTCAAACAAAGTCTTTTGCACAGGAAGGACTTAATCCATTTCTAAAATGTAGTTGACAGCAATTAGAACATGAAAAATTGATTACAAATGTTGAGGTAGCTGGATAATTATTAGATGGACCTAAAAAGTCATGGTGGGATTCTTATTCAAATAGGCATTACCCTTAGTATCTGACATTAAATTTGAAGCTTTTGTGCTTTATTATTTTAAGAGCTTACTGGTATACAATGACCCCTGTGCTCTAAGAATAATACCATCTCTAGCAGAACAAATTCCTGAGCAGCCAACTCTGCTTTTGATTTGGTTCAGAGTGAAAAATGCAGTGGTTTTTTGCCCTTTTTTTTGTTAGCAAGAAAAATAAAATCACTTTGAAACAGCTCTTCTGAAGTCTAATACTGCATTCTATGTTTAATACATATGCAGTGACCTTCTGGGAGAGAACAATATATTCTTAAGTTTTGTACAAGACTGGGCATATGGTCAACACCCAACTGACAATCAGAAAGAGCAAAAACTTGTTTCACTTGCTGCTGTACTTTGTGCAGGCAATGACACAATATATTTAGCAGTGCCTTTACTACAAGGAATGGAGCAGGGGTCACTTTCCTGAAAAATCTGGTATTTCCTTTTGTTTGAGAGCCTGGTACACAGGGAACCTGCTATAGGTGAATCAGTTTGGCTTTCCATAGTAATGTCACTGTTGGAGTGATGGAAGTGGGAAGGGAGAGCAAGCAGTTGATTTATCCATCTGTAAGATGGGCTGTGGAGGCACTTTGGGTCTGGTGACCCAGAAAGCTGAAAGAGAACAGGTGAAAAGAACAGACAGTGAGCAGCAAGACTAAAGATGAAGAATGAGCAAGCACAAGGAGAAAACCTTCATGATAAACAGAGATAGGTTTTGTCACTTAAAAATCTTCAGAACAGAACTATGCTGGAGTCCTTTTTTTTCTTATCAACTAGACTGTCATAAAAAGCTTTTCTAACCATTGGTCACCAAAATCTTACTTGTAGGAGTAATTTTTTTGTGACAGTCTCACAGATCATAATCCAAGATAATGTTACCATTTTAATGAAAACAGAAAGAGTAATATTAAAAGTAAATATAAAGGAGGAAACAATGCTCAGTCTGAGAGATTTTTCATTCTTTGCTGTTTTAAATGAATGTAAATAAGAAAAGGAATCAGAACATGTGAGTGTATTTCTTGTTAGACAAACTCAGGTAGGATTAGAAAAATTTTATTTAGCCTGACAAAAGTATTGAGGAAAAAAGGGATCAATTTTGTTTACCATAAGGCAGTATCTACAGCAAAAAAAGAATGCAATAAAACTTCTCTTCACTAAAATGCAATTGGAACATATAGAAACAGAAAATTGAGTGAAGCTGGAAAATGAAAGGAAATATTTATTTTTTTTATAAGTTGTTTTGAAAGACTAGCTTAATTTCCATTTCCTAAACATTTTTTTTCTTTTTTTTTTNTGCTTGCCGCAATGCATAATTTTGTCTTTTAAAACAGAGGCTTTTGACCACTTAAGCAAAACTGATTATACTGACCCGCTGATGCTCAGGATTCTTTTAGTCAGGCTGGCTTGAAAACAAAGCTTCTAGTTTTCCACAGATTTTTAGATTGTAAAATGTGTTTCTATTGTGCTGGAAAAGGAAAACAAGTCCAACCTGGCAAAGCTTTTTCAGAAGTGGGGGAAGGGAGGCAAGGAGAGTGGGAGGTAGAGGAAAAAGAGAGGCCCAGAGAAGAGCTGCCAACAACGTGGCGGATAAGGTTCTCATCTGGCATGAGAAAAAATGAGCCTCATGTTCCTCTTCTGAATCAGGCATATTGCCCTGAGTGCTGGCCTATTTGGGTTTGGCATTCCTACCTTAAAATTAAATCCTGAACCCAAGAAGTTTGTTCAAGAAATGTTTTGTCACTTCAGAGTAAGAGACAGACCAAATTATTTACAGCCAGAATTTCTGTTTTGGGGATAATAATTTTTGTTTCAAGCTGTGTTGAAAATCAAGGTATTAGCCTATAAATGCTACAGGTAATCAGTACATTCATTTCATAGCGGGGAAAGGTAGAGGACAGGAAAGAAAGAGGTATTAAATCATCAGGAATATAACATGAGACTTCTTCAATAGAGATGTTTGATTAATATCAGCTCTATAAATTCTCTTGGTAGTTGCTTGGACAAACATGCATCTTTTGTGAGAAATATGTACTCTGAAGTGCTTATTTCTCCCCACTGAGTCCTGTTCAGGTGAAGACATGTACCTATCAGGCATTGAAACCTGATAAGGTGCATCCCACTCTTAATTACTGTCTAGTCCCTGCATAATCAGTGATGACTGTTCTGAAAGTCAATTGAAAAGGAAAACCTAATTTGGATATTCAGAATGACCTTTCAGAGCAGGATAGTCTGTGTGGGTAATACAGGAAGATTTTTGCTAAGTTAAAATTAGACTTTCAGTACCTTAAAATTAGATAAAAAAAAAAAAAATTAAAAAGAAAATACAAAACCCTGCCCATGGTCAGAACAATACATTTGAACAGCCATTGATGATATCACTTCTACTGACTGGCTAAAGCTTGTAACGATATGAAATCTTTTTTAGCTATATGATTGAGAATGATGGTAAAGGTGGATGGTGAATACTCATGTCAATGTTTCAAGTGACATTTCAGCAACTTGTACTGTTCACCCATAATAACTCCACGTGCAACAAGCTTAGCAGTCCAGCATCTTCAAGAGGTATGCAAGTAGTAGATTAGTTTTACAAGTAGTTATTCAAAAGGAGAGAGAAACAGACCGAATTTTTTATTTCAATGCATAGGTCAGGACAAATCCAAGTCTGAAACCCATACATTCTGACACCCAGTACTTTGGTTTTACCATACATCTATCCTTTCACTCTATATTACTTTACAACTTGCATAGCTGGCCTCCCAGATGGAGTTAAAGCTGCAATGAAATGTGTGTTTGTTATAGTCGGAATGTAAAGCAATCCCTGTCACTAAAGCTACATAAAGATTTCTGTGAGACCTCTTCCAGTTCCCTATACATCTCTGGTTTAATTTTTCCATCTGGAATAGCTTGTTTTTTCTCAGTCCACGCAGTGGACCCAAATGAGTTTTTCCCTAGCAAATCCAACCTTCAAAATAAGGGATGGAAGAAAAATTGTGTATTTTCCATTATTAGAAAAGTTTACCACTGAATTTCAAACACACCATGACTGAAGAATTTGGATGGTAGGTACTTGAAATGTCATAGAGAGGTCAGAGACTTGCTGAAAAACAAATGCAGACTGAATTACATGTCAAAATTTAAGGACATATATAATACCTTTCATATGAGTGTAGAAGATTCTGTAGAGTAGTTTTTAGAACACAGAATCATAGAATCATAAAATGTAAGCCCTGATAAAAAGTGTCTCCATCTTTCATATAACCCCTCTTTATAGATTGAAAACCTGCAATAAAGTCTACCCAGAGCCTTCTCTTCCCCAGGCTGAACAACTCCAACACTCTCAGCCTGTCCTCACAGGAGAAATGTTCCATCCCTCTCATCATTTTTGTGACCTCCTCCGGACCCTCTCCAACAGGTTCATGACTTTCCCGTGCTGAGAACTCCAGAGCTGAACTCAGGACTCCAGGTGGGGTCTGACCAGAGCAGAGTAGAAGGACAGAATTGTCTCCCTTGCTCTGCTCACCATGCTGCTTCTGATGCAGGCCAGGATACAGTTGGCTTTCTGGGTTGTGAGCGCACATTGCCAGCTCACGTCCAATTTTTCATCTACCTGTATGCCCAGGTCCTTCTCTGCAGGGTTGCTCTCAATCCCTTCATCCCCCAGGCTATACTCATACTGGAGATTGCCCCAGTCCAGGTGCAGGACCCTGCACTTGTCCTTCTTGAACTTCATGGAGTTCACGTTGGCCCACTGCTTAAGCCTGTTAAGGTCAAATTATAGCAATCAGTCATACCAGGGTATTTGGATTCAAAGCCAAGCTGCAGGAAAGTAAACATCTTTTTCCCTTGTAGAAAATTTGCATTACCTGCAAGAAGAAAAGGCCTCCCCATTCTCCCCTATGAATCAGAGTTGTAGTGGGAATGCAACAAGTAGAGCATTGTATGGATGGAGAAATAGCAGGGGCAAAAGTTAGTGGCAGCTCTGCTGCCAGTGTAAGAAGACAACAAACATCAGAAGTGGTAAAGCTTCAATATCCCCAAAATCTGTCTCAGTCCATGTAGGATCAGCTAATGGAAGGACTGGGTCCTTTGACTGTGGGATGCAACATCTGGCACTGCAAGAAGGAAGTTCCACCTACTCAGTCACCCTCTCAGTCTTGAATCATAGAGTCAATTCTACTGTTTCAGTGCCGTCCTTTCTCCAGACTACTGCCCAGTATTTGCCCAGGAAATATAGCTACAAAGCAGAATAGATCCTTTTCTCTACCACTATGCAATCCAGTAAAACCACTGTGAGTCTGACTCAGTGACACATTTGGCTGGGAAACAGCAGATAAAAACAAAGTGATCCTAGCACTACTGCTGGGGCTTTGCTGGATGAACCCTGTTTGTTCCACAATGCTCACATGCAGCTTAATTGCTGAGCAGGGAAAGCTGAACTTAGTGCTGTCCTGCAGAACATTGCCCCTGGTAATGTTTGCTATGGTTTACATTCATTGCAGAGAAAGCATGATGTGTAGTGATTTAAGCCACCACGTGCACTATAGACTAGTTGCTCTATGAATTAGGGCACTGGAGTGTAATCTGAAAGAGTGGGATGCTTTTCAAGCCCTTGGCCCTTGCTCCCTATATTGTACAGAGAAACTGACTTAATCTCTTCTTTCATCTCGGTCAAATGTGGATAACACTTTTCTGCCCCAAACTGGGAGTTAAGGATGAGTTTGTTCTTGTTGAAGAAATGCCTATGTACTGTTGCAGCTGGAAGCAGAGGGGCAACAACAAGGAAGATTGCTCTGTGCACACTTCATCTAGTGTGGAATAAATGAGGCATAATGTTATACTGAAGGGTAACAAATGAAAAAAAAGATAATCACAGTGGCTTCACTCATGAAATACTGCTCATCTTGTGCTCTGATGGATGTAGTTGTAATGCAGGAAACGGAGGCTCACTCAGTAAAATAGGATTGCAATACACTTGTGCAAGGGGCCATGTAATGATCTGGCTTTTCAATTGTGTACTTCCTGTTTATTTTATTCTCCTCAGCAACATTTGTTCATGCTTTTGCTTCTCTCCAGGTTGTGGGAGACATTTGACTGGTGGTGCTGAGTTTTTCAGCCAGCAGCAATACCCAAAAATGAAAGAAAACTCGTCATCTAATAAGCAAGGAAATGCAGTAGAGGATGAACCCTCTATTTGTAGGAAAAGGTATAAGCTTGCCCATTGATCCTAAGTCTGTCTGAGAAAATATACCCCACATCACCTGTGTGACAGACCTCTATGAAGAGTACTCAGATTCCCATGTTTCCTGCTGCTGGCTTCAAACTCCTTTATCAATACTTTTCATAAATATCTTGAAAAAAGAAAACTTTAAATATGATATCATTCTAATTATTCACAGTTAGGGTCATATATTTATGCTGAGGTGGGATCACATAGACGTAGGTACTCCAACACCAGGTTCCATACTCGGTGCTGGGTCTTCTAATTTGGAGGAGTGTAATTCAATCAGTGCAGGATGTAATGTCATTTTTGGGTAGTCTCTGGGACTAGAAATAGGGTCCTCAATAAAAACATAAGACAAGGGAAGAAATTAAATCCAAAACTCAACTGTGTTTTTCTTAAGATTTGAGTGAAGTTCGTTTATTCATTGAAAGAATTCCCTTTTAAGGCACACAAAAGTACACAAAAAAATGTAAGCAGTTAAGAAGAAAATCAAAAATATAATGGTATACATATTAGGAAGAGTCAAAATGAAATTGATTCAAAATCATGTTGACATGTCAAAGCAGGGACTTGTGATGAACTGTGTTGTTTCATCTTTTACCCTCCCTGGTCATGCCTACAACTCAGATCTGTTTAATGCTTAGATTGGATTACTATTCTTGTTCTCATCCCATCTAAGGGGCTTGCCATTTTAATTGTTTGTCTTCCAAACAATTTCTGTTTCCAGATAATTATCTGTAGTTCTTTGAACATAGTGTATGCCTCCAGATGGAGATGTTTTCTTCAGATATTATTTCATGCCACTTATAACCAAATTTACTCTATGGAGAAATGAGGTCAAATAGAGTATTCTTCTTATATGGGTATTCATTAGTATGAAGGAGACTTCTAGATGTACAAGTAGATCAGGAGCCTGACCTTACAAAAATAAGAGCATGAGTACAAACATACACCCATTTGCAAAGCAGATTCAGCATTTGTTCCTGATTCATTGGCTAAGTAGAAAGCAAGGTACCAGGTAGGTTCAGGTGAAAGATTACAAATCCTATTAAAATCCCTATATCTAAATTGACGGAGTGATCAATGGGCGTAAAATACTCTACAGAACATATTTACTTCTTTTCTTTGCCAAATACAAGTTTCTATGTGCTCAGTTTGCCAGTCAATATTGGTTTAAAAAAAATAACCATGACTTCATTAAATTTAGTTCTCATTTATTACCTTTATTTTCATTCTTTAACTATGTTACTTGCTCTAGCATGATCTTTGAGTCTGATCAAGATTACTTCTGTATAAAGGTATTTTGACCAAAACCAGACTAATGTTTTTTTTTAAACAGAAACAAAAACAAACAAACAAAAAACAAGTCAGACTTACAATATGTACAATATTCTCACAAATATAAGAAAACTAAAGCATTACCTTCTTCCTTCCTCTGTACTTTTCTAAAAATGGAGAAGAAAGAGAGTGTAAAGCATTTAAAAACAAAAATGTAAATCATCCAGTTAGTTACACAAAATAGTTGCAGATAACATGCTTCAAAATTCTCAGTGAATACAACATTTTTGAATTATATCTGCTTTTCCTGTAAGGCAGGAAAAAAGGCTTAGTGCCAGGATATACTTGTATTTGAATTCAATTCAAGATATTACCCAGCAGTCCAAACCAAGTGTGATTATTGATAGTCTCAGCATGTGTAGTGGAAGACAGCTGAGTGATAATAGTTTTGTATATATTTTGGTATCTCATCAAGTAGTATGGTACCTCATCAAGTATTTTGTGTATTTGTGCGTCATGCTACTTATCTTTGGCATGTCAAAAAAACATCTTGAGTGCTTTAGGATGTGAAGCATGATGTGTGTATTTCCTCTTCAAAGACCATGCTTTCTTCATTAACATGAGGAGCAGTTGCACACGCATGGAGAAGGAATCCAGTGATCTAGGCCAGGTGGACCTACATGGTTTTAGTTTAACACTTACTATACTATACCTTCTACATTCAGCCTTCTCAGAGACAAAATGCACAAAGGAAAAGAAAATACCACAAACAAGCACTAAAAATGATAGCTTCAAAGCATTAAAAAAACTTATTCCTTTGTAAATTAACATGTTAAATGATCATAGAATTGTAGAATTATCTAGGTTGGAAGGAACCTTTAAGATCATCTAGTCCAACCATCAGCCTAACTCTGATAAAAAAAACGTCACTAAACCATGTCACTAAGCGCTATGTCAACCTGTCTTTTAAATATCTCAGGGGATGGTGCATCAACCACTTCCCTGGGCAGCCCATTCCAATGCTTAATAATCCTTTCAGTCTAAGAGTTTTTTCTTAACATCCATCCTAACCCTCCCCTGGTGCAACTTGAGGCCATCTTCCGCTGGAAATTTAGGCCCTTCACACAGGCAGATGGCACTGCAAGGGACTTCTCATCCTCAGTCAGATCAGTATGAATGCCCTGAAAATCCCAGTGACAAAGTCATGGCAAATGTGCTGTTTTGGAGATCAACATGTGGCTTCTCGAAGCTTGAGAAAACAAACAGCTGTGATCAATATGAATCTTATCTCTCTTGGAATATTAAAGAGGATACAAAGAACATGTTAGAAGAGTATGAATCTGGGGGATGAAAAGTTTTAGGGAAGGGATCCCAGGTTTACTTTGCTGTCTAACTGCTGTTCATGAGTCCAAGACATTGGCCCTGTGTCAAGCTCTCGGCAGCAGATGTCTAACCTCTGGTTTTCCGTTCACATACCATTCACCTCTTTCCCCCAAGTAATGACTGTCCACAATACATCTTCCCCCTGCCTTACTCACAATACCTTCGCTTCACTGGGATGAAAACAGAGATCCAATATTTATGATCTTATATCTGCAAATTCCTGTAGCAGTTACTGTAAATAGAGCACCAACAAAATGCTGCCACCAACAAAACAGCAGACCAGTTTTAGCTGCTTACCAGGTGATGATGGAGTAGCTGCCCATGGACAGCACTGCCTATGCCACAGTGCTGGTATGAAGATAAAGAGTAGAGGCGGCACCTGGGACTGTAGTTGTGAACTTTCAATTTAAAGAATAATGGATAGGATATGTAGGCTACTGCTCCTGCTAGGCAATGACCCAGCATCATGAAAATGTAGCTACTCTGAAAAGAGTCGGTAGTTTAATCCCTATTCCTTGTTCACTAGAATATAACATAGAACATCTCTGTCCGTATTCACTAATGTTATAGGGGTTAACATCACAGATATAACAGCTATAAACCTTTCCTGTTTTGGCATAGGTCTGAGAAGCATTAGTACAGCGAGCAAAGGAAATGACTTCTAGTTGAGAAGTGGGAACAGATTCCTATGTTCCTCTTTTGCTATCTTTCCTATATGGAAATGTAAATTTTGTTCTCTGGACCGATGACTTCCCAGGAGCTTATACTGATTAAAAACAATGCTTACAGCAAAAAGAAATCCAGAAGTCTATAAACATTTATGTCTGAGTCAAAGCCACAGAAAGATGAGTATAAAACAGATAAACAAACAATAAAAGAGCCAAATACAATGGTTGGCAAGCGAGGCAGACTGAATTCCATACTGCACATAACCCCATTGCGAGGCTTTTGCAATGGGAAAAGGTGATGCAACAGAAAACTTCTGGAGAGAAACACAAAAGAGAAGGCGGCCTTCTTGCTTTCTGTGTGCACAAAAAGCCTCTAGTTTGTGCCTTTCCCACCTTCTCTGGACGGGAGAGAAGCCTCCCTGGGCCAAAGGCTATTGGTGCAGAGGGTATGTGCTGTTCCCAGGGTGCTTTCCCTGTTTTCCTGCAGGACTGAAATTGAAATATTCCGTGTTTTACCCGATACAAATAAACCTCTTTTAAAGATACTTCAGTCACAGAAAAGGAGACGGCAGAACAGTTGCTATTGATTTTCCACAGATCTTAACCACTCATTTTCTTCTGATCAAGGCCTCATTCAGCTTTCCCTCCTCTTCCACAGAAAGAAGGGACCAGAAGGGATGCAGTTTGCTCAAGCAGCTATGCATGTCATTGACCCAAAGTCTTTAATGTCTTTAATCTTTAACTCTATCTGTG
The DNA here is from genome assembly GCA_013400055.1 of Nycticryphes semicollaris. NCBI lineage: Eukaryota > Metazoa > Chordata > Aves > Charadriiformes > Rostratulidae > Nycticryphes > Nycticryphes semicollaris. The sequence continues at coordinate 306,729 of VXBJ01007216.1, forward strand.
TATAAACTTTAAAAGGACTACAGTTAACCTGATGTTCAGGAACAGGCCAAGGCCGCAGCAACACAGCCCTGAGGCAGCCACTTCCAATGGATATCTGAAGTTTACTAATGACTTAGGGTGTTCATGGGTTTGTATAAAAGGCTTTCCTGAAGACACAGAACAATTGTCACTAGCTAGATCTGGACAATACCTGTCTTAAGAGCTATATTTAAACCTGATTTATGTGACATGACGTATGTGTCACAGAATCACAGAATATCAGGGATTGAGATTTCTGCAGGTTTAATNCCTAATACTTATAAGTTGTATAGAAGTAGGAAAAATAAAATCATTTTTAGGAAACCAGAATTTGTCATAACAACATTAAAGAAATTCATGTCCTATGTGACTGATCCAGTATAGTCACCCACATGATGTATCTCATATATGCCATTTGTTGATATATGTAGTTATACATACACAAAACATATTTTAAATATGCCATACAGTTTGAAATAGAAGCATATTTTAAAATATACTAGAGACAGATTGTTTCTCAGACATTTCTGAACAATAGAGCAGCACTAATCAGTCAGCTCAAAGCATGCTTTTTTAAAAGCTGCTGTGGAACTCACATTGTGATTGGAAAGGAATTCCCATCCTCTGAGTCTTCATTAGTCATAGCAGTTTGAGATGCTCACACATATGCAAGCCTGCATTACAGTGAGGCTTCCTTCTACCTAAACAGAAGATTCAGGAAGAAAAAAAAAAAAAAAAAGCAGAGGGTATATGTTTCCTCATTAAGAAATAGTGAACATACAGAAAAGATCTCAGACACCAAGCGGGTCTTGCATTTTTCAGGTCCTATTCCCAACTCCCTCACTTGTGAATATTTTCAGATAAATACTATGGTAGCCTAAAACTTCTGCAAGAAGAGAAATAGTCCTCTCAAGCAACTGTAAACCCCAAAGCCATTCACTGGAATGCAAGTCAAGGTGCCAAGGGATGTGTATCCAGGAAGATTGATGGGCTGAGGAAAGTAGGACTGGATGCAGACATATCAAAAACACATCGGAAGAAGAGGAAACTGAGCAGCTGTGTGGGCAATCCTTGTCACAGACCTGCCATACCTGCCACGACAGGCAGTGCTGCTGAGACAGGCTGCAAATGGGTGTCCTCCCCTCCTCTTAAATACAAGCTGAAGGATATTTGCCAAATCCCTTCTATGCCTAAAGGAACAAAGCAACCTTCAGTGTGAGCTAAATGATACAGAGAGAGGCCCCAGAAGAATGGTGGTTGAAGACAGACTAGTATTGGACATATATAATTGAATGCTATGTGGATGCTAGCCACATCATGTCTTGTAGTCATATGATATTATGCTGTTCATTACCACACTTTTAACTGGAGGCCCCTTGAGTCTGCTCTCATCGTTCAGCAAATCTCTGCTTTTGTGCTTCTTTTACAGTCCATTTCTTCCCCCTCATTGCTTCTTTTCAGAAATGAGGAAGGAGAAGGCAAGGAGAAGGTTAAAAAAAAGCAAGACAGCATATCTGTAAAATGCATTCACTTATCAGTCAAATCGGAGCAGGAAGCCTGCAGGAAGAGGGGCAGACTGGAAAGTGAGGATCACCTCTTAAGAATCACAGGTCAAATTTCATACAGAACAGACCGATAAAGGCTGTGTCTTCTCCATTGTAGTTATGTTTCATGGTGGTAAATGCAAAGGAAAACAGTTCAGGCTGACTTGGGAAGCTCAGTAACACTCCTCTACAGAAGGAATCACTGAGAAATGGACATTGTGACAAAGTGAATCCCCATCCGTCATAAAGGCAGGATAGCTATGTTGAAGATCTCAAAATGACAATCAGATACTAAGCCACACTTTTGCAAGTGATAGAAGGCATGATAACATCTCCTTATTTGTCCTTCCTGACCTGTCCTCATGCTCACTATTGCCCATTATATCTGTGTAAGGAAGACAAAAGAAGTCAAGACCAAATGGTTGATTTGGCTGTTTCTGGATGCACGGATATTTGCTGAAGAGATGAAAGAACTGGGTATAAAGATTACAGCAGTTTTCTTCTGTTACCCAGTTGTACCTCACTCTCATTTCATTTCCATCTCCAGTATGGCCTGCAAGTTCTCTGGTTCTCTTCTCAGAGAAGAACCTTTGCTAATGAGAATATGGTGTTCAGAAATAGAAAAGGAAAAAAGAAAAAAGAAAAAAAAAAAAAAGCCCACTCAATTCAAGTTTAGAGGAGGATATTTTAGATTCTGTTAGATCAGAATGCTATCTCAAAAACTGGAATTACATAAGCAGAGTAACAAGGTGGCTCTCCTCAGACTATGAAGAAGGAAACATGCTGCAGTTAGTTTGAAACAATATCTCAGGCCTGAGTTTCTTTAAGCCTTGTCCACAGAGTAAATTATACCTTTTCTTATCACTTTTCCCCTCCTGTTTACATGCAGCATATAACATCATTGATAAAAATATGGAACAGTTCCTGGAATAAAAACATTCAGTGCATTCTCCTCTGAAAACCCCAAAGTATTTATTGCCCTTACATTCAGCAGGGAGGAATCAGGCTGCAAAAGAATGAGCTGTTCATGCAATGCTTCTCCTTAACATTTTATTGACTAAAATGGAATTCCTCATTTTTCCTTCTCCCTTCCTCATCACTCAACACAGCTTCTTAGGAGCCAAATCACTCAGTCCAGCAAACTCATACTAGCCCTAACACCTCCTCCTTTCTCTCCACACACTTAAACCTTCACCTTCTTATCTGTTTGTGAGAAGAACTACTTAAATTTTCTTACAGGTCTTGAGAGTGAGGAAACAAACTGGGTTGTGTTCCCACAAACTTAAATCTTCCAAGTCTTTTCTTTTAATATACTGTGTTTATATTCTGGATTTACAAGAATTTTATCTTACCTCTCCCATTACCTTCATATATTATGATGCACAGACTCAAAGAGACCTTCACTGGCTTCACTGTGGCTCTGTAGCTGTTTATATTTATCACTGATGAAGTCAGATATCAGGAATAGAGACTTCTAGAACAGTTGGGTCAGGAAGTTGCCTATAGCAGTTTCCGTGGAAGACTTTTCTACCACCTTCTTGCTTCCCTAGAAACAAAAGAGGGATGTACAACTGAAATACAAATTCGCACATTTCAGGAAAGCCGAGAGTGCCTTCCTGAGTAATTAGGATACAAGTAATTAGGAGACAAGACAGTCTTGTAATGCCTGCTGAACAACTGTCAGACTTGAGATGATTTTTATCTTTGCTTTCAGGACTGTACTGAATAAACTGTTTCAGTTGTGATGAGGAGGGAAGAAAGGAGAAAAAAGAGAATGTTGGGGTGAGTTAAATAAGATTTTTTTCACTGGCCAATGTGTTCACTGCTCATAACCTTGCAAGACCTAAATGAAGATGAAAGGTGTTCCCATTAAGAGTTAGTATGAGCTGTTTTCTTGGCAGAAACAAATAAAAGTAGTATTAATTTGTTGACCAATAAGTTACCTATAGATACTAGTCAAATATTAAGAAACTGCATTAACCAAAATAGTAACAGATGTGGATAGAAAGAGCAAGATGTACTTTTGTACATCACTCTCTTTAGCTGAGACCATACTTCATCTTGTAGAGGGTTAATGAATCTAATTTTGGAGTAACAAGGGCTACAAAGTAAGTGTAAATTCATGAGAAAAGAAACATAAACCAGTGAATTTACATTATCATAGAAGGAAAAATTCACAGGACTGGATTTTACCCACTATCAATCTGATACAGGAAAGAAACTGAGGAGCTGGTTTTAAATTGCATGTGACTACAATAAGAGAAAACGCTTTAACTCTGCTGTTATCTGTATCTCCAACATAGTGGCGCCTCTTGTCATTCTTATAAGGTAGTGTCTGGAAGCCTCCCCTTTACAAACCTGTTTTTCAGATGCATGCAAACCTGCTATTAAACTAAATCGGAGCCCTCAATAGATTTAACACATTTTCGCTTGTGAGAAATACACTCTTTGATTTTTTAATTTTATTATGAGAATGTGAAATGTCATAGAATTTTATTCATGTAGAAATATTAGTTTTCAGGTTCATAATTACTACTTTCTTTTTTTTTTAAGGAAAACTTTGTAGGGTCCCACTTTTAAGGGTTATACCACACCTGCAAATCCATTGACTTGAAAAGAAGGTAGGAAGACTCAGCCTAGGAGGAAAAAGAGGATAACACAGAGTTATGAAACTGAATTCTATTGAAAAGTCTTCCTGAATGATAAGGGTACATCCAGTCATTTGTGAGTCTAAGCTGAAGAGGTTTTGATGCACTGAATCTTGGGTCTAATTGTTTATGAAAATCTGAATGAGAACTATAACTTGTAGCATGCAAGCCAACATTTCTAAGAACCAATGTGACAGAACACACAGTAACGGAGCAATTTTATCCTATTACCTATCACTAGGTTTTGCATCTATCACTTGGATCTCTACCAAGACCAATGGTAATAGACTATTCCTAAGGGATCAGTAGAAATATATCATAACCTTTGTTAATAGCCTTGTATACTAAATACTCTGTGTTTTTACCTTACAGGGCAGCTCCATGAAATCTTCATTCTTTCTTCCTTATTCCCAGCCTCTCACTCCATCCCTCCTGGCCTACTTGCAAACATATCTTACACTTATCATGCATAATGCCAGCAAAATTTACATGCATTTTTCCTGATTGTCAGTTCTTCTCAAGCAACTTTGGAGTAATCAGGGTAGGGAGACTTTTGAGACCAATCTAGATCTGAGTTAATTTTGTTAAGCTTATGGCAGGAATCATAAAAGCAGCCTAATAATGGGGCAAATACAGAGGTAAATCACCAGTAGATTACATGTAGTTGCACATTTAAACAGCTAGAAGTTTTAACTAATTTTTTTAACTGTTTTCCAGACAATCCAAAAGTGCTGACTTGTACCACTGTTGGAAGTGATGAGTCTGAACTCGGTATTTCACTTCTTTGGGCTATTTACATGACCAAGGTACACATCTAATTACAACGTTATGAATGACACCAAGAATCTGTGAAAGGAAATTCATTCCACGGCATGTGGCATTCTGTCAATGAAGTGAAAAGACTTTTTAATTGGGGCATAGCAAAGACAAAGAGCTAGCCAGTGATGTGCTTTTTATTGGTTCAATGGAATGTCACATGCTCGTAAATGCTGAAGCTCTAACAATTTTTTAAAAAAAAAATTGATTCAGTACCAGAATTTGTAATGACAAAAGTCACAGCAAGGATTGAAAATCAGCTTTTTAAGTTGCAGTATATAGAGGTTTTCTTTTTCACATGCATTTTCAGGCTAAACTTCCGGAGGGTGTTAATTCCTCAATAATGAAATCACCCAGCAGAACCAAGAATGACAGATTTTTACCACCTCTACCATTGCTGTTCATCTGGTCTTCTAACTTTGGCTCCTTAGCCTCTGTGTATTGCCATTTCTTCATCTTCTTTTCAATAACTGCCCAAAACTCTTAAGTTACCTAAAAAATATATGGGGTTGCACAGGAGTTTTCAGAAAAAAAACATTCCAGTATTTCTGGTTCAGACTGGATCAGAAAGAGTCACGGTTAATTCAGATACTTACTCCATAAATAGTAGATGTAAAGTATTCAATCAGACATAGTGATAATTTTACTCTCTGGACACTTACTTGTCCATGACAAAAAAAAAAAAAANATACCTCTTCTCATGTGCAGCAGGGAGAAGTTAGTTTTATCAGATTTAGAGCTCTCCAGCTCATTACTACAAACAGCCAGAAAAACGTCTATCATTCTTTATATGAACACATTGTAAAAATCAGTACAAAAAGTACTACCACATTCTAATTCTCAAGGCCTGCTTAAATAACACCTGAGCAAGTAAAACATTGCCTTTGAATTATTTCTTTATTCTCTCTGCCTTCATATACATTTCATGTGATAATAAAGTCAACAATTTTTATTTATTTTTATCAGAAGAGAGAAAACTTAAAAATTCATAACTTCATTTCTAAAGGTTTGTTCTCAGACAGGAAGAATCGCAGAAACAAAGTGAAAAGGTCTAAAAAAGAAAACTTTCAGAAGACTTTTTTCATTTGGATTCCAGCAGAGTCTTTTTCTTCCCACAAGATCATACTGGTTTATATTAATTTATACCTATGGATATAATATGAATCTATCTATCTTTTTTCCTTTAAATATCTTGGTCACAAGGGACATGAATCAGAAAGGTGGATGACATAAAAACTGATCCTAAATGTATTCCATTTGCTTGGTATTTTCCCTGTAGAGTATTTTCCTAGTCCCAGTCTTAGACTGCTTGCTCAGATATTTCTTGGCTTCACAAGATTTTATACCCTGGAGCAACCTTGCTGTGCAGATAGATAGAAAAATTTCCAGGTCTGTGTCACAGATCCATAATTGTGGAAGAGCTCTCTGGTTGTTTTATCTTCTGGGCTTTTTATCTAGATACAGAGAAATCTTTCTTCTCCATGGCAGCAAAACTTACTTCATTCAGCACTATCAGGTCTTCTTGAGTTACAGTAGCAGCTAAAACCCCAATGTCAGAATCTCTGGTAGATTTCTTAGGAATTTTCTTTTCAAGGAGAAACTTCAGATTTTCTGCTTTTTGCTCAGATTTAAAACAAAACTTCTCCTGAAGTACTGAATTTTCCCATAGAATGGACTTTTCAATTTTTAGATTTTTTTATACTAATATATCTGTATTAGATTAGTATACTGATGCCATCTGTAGAGGAGGTTATACCAATTTAAGATACAGTAAAATCTTCTTTTAATGTTATAAAAATCAAATAACCAGTTTTTCTGCTTTACTGCAAACATAACTATATTTCTAGCAATCAGGAAAAACTGTTGATTCTTCATATTGTAACCAAAGGGTGAGTGACATAAAATTCGGAAAAATAGTGCCAGCTTCTTTTTAAATGGTTTGGTTTTGTGTTTTATCCTCTAAGGCAAAATATTTCTTATTACCCTTTCAGAATGGGGAGATCAGTTCACGAGTAGCAAAGTAATCATGGTGTTTTCTGTGTTATTAAAAAGTAGATCAGTAATGACTTTATCTCATCAGTAGTGTGACATACCGTCAGTTATTCTGTCATCATGGATTTGCAACTGTGTCACCAGAAATAAATCGAACCTAACTTGTAACTCAACAGCAATTTCCTCACATTTAAACTAAATTTTTCATAGCTAGTCAAGGTAAAAGCACATGCTTTTGTGTCATATACTCATTGAAAACTACTCCACAAAAATTTTAACTGCTTTTTGGAGCCAGGGATGATTTTGTGACAGACAAGTATAGACCAGCATTCCAGAATTTATTCTGTCTCTCAGATGAGTTATGGATCTTTCACACTATGTACTGGCCCTTGCAGCATTTCTTGCCAAAATTAACCTGTGCTTTGCATTCAGTAGTTACTGAAACCAATGTAAAGGCAAATTAATGTGATAAAATAGCAGGTTAAGATAAAGTGATTCTATTTGGCAACCTTGCTAAACCTTGCTAAAGCATTTGATTGCAATGAGCATGCTCAATATTTTAAGGTATTCTGTACCTGTAGCCTAAAAGAAATATTTAGCTTTATCTTTTGATGTGCCTTCTTCAGGCAAGAAATACACAGAAGGTGTGGGTTTAAGTTAACATTTACCACATGATATTTATTGCTAGCCATAGTTATCTACACATGTCTTGCAAAGTTCCCCCTCCAGATAGGATACATTTTTAAATATCGTATTTACTATTTGTATTATTTTCTGCCGTCCTTCAATTCAATTTCAAAGTTAGAGAAATTATATCTGAGCTGAATCATTTCACACATATGCGAAGGAGAATGAGAGAAAGAGTAAGTATCTGAAGATACATTATATCAGCGTATTTGGATTTAACTAATTAATTTGTTTAATTCTAATCCTTGAGCTTGCAACTAACCTGAATCTTCAGGAGATATCAAATTAATCTTTATTGCATCTTTCAGTGTTGATCCTAACCATTTGTTAGTCAAAACTAAAATAGTTGCAGATTCTATTTAACAGGGGCACAGTCTTCCACCAGCACCACCATCTAAAATTTGTGTTCCATTGACTTCTGTAAGGTTTTTCTACAAAGGATACATATGTGAGCTAAATCTCCTCACAGCTGAGTGAGGGGGACGTTTGGAAGTCTATTCTCCCACCACAGTACAGCTGCTGCACAGCGTCAGCCAGAGTTTACAACTTCACAAGTATTGCATGCAACCACAGTACAGAGCATCATTTGTGGGGTGGAAAACCAGGATGAACATTACACATGGCTCCAATACTGCCTTTTTTGGAAGTGACATGTGGTCTCATATTGAGCGCATCTTTCTGAGTTTGCTTAAAATTGTTCCATATGACTCAGTCTTCCATTTGAATATTAATCCCAATTTCCAACCGTTTCATCTCCTGAGCATGACAATAAATATCAATGCTAAATGCAACCATGAATATTTGCAAAAATAGGCTTCATAAAAGGAAACAGCTGTTGTAACTTTAAAGATAAATCATCAGTCTCTTGCCTCCAAAACATCAACAGTCTCCCAATAATGTTTAGCAGATCTGATAAAGAAAAGAGTCAAGTACTATGTCCAGGAGCTGGAACGTGTAAGCAATCTTCATCCCATCTGTGAATGCATGATATAGATGGGTTGACCAAAGTCACAGATGTGATTGACTTGCTACCTAAATTGCTCTCCTTCAGAAGCTGATGATTATGGGATATAGAGCTGAATGTTGAGAAAGTCCAGATTGGCTAATGGCAATTTCCTGCTGTGCCTTTGACACCGTTTGACTCTAAGTCAACAAAAGGTTCCTTCTATATAGTGAATGTCTACATTTTCATTTGACAATGCTAATTGAACACTTCCTCCTCAAAATTTGAACACTGACATAGAAGATGTAATTGTGTGTTGACTTCCAATAGTGAAGAGTTAATTAGCATGCAATAGTTCAGGGCAGGATAAAGTTTCATGTGCACAAAAGCTGAAATAACCTTTTTCAACATCCTATTCATTTAACATTAATTTCAGAAAATAATGAGAGGCCATGCAATAGACCAAGGTGTTATTGTCTTTCAGGTCATGTTTGTTTGCTGAAAAAGAAAGGTTTAATTTGAGTTGATCAGCTAAAACAGTGTCAGCTGTGTTTATTACTAAATGATGCAAACATCTAGACAATGAACTCATAGATACACTGACTAGACTGAATAATGGTTGGAAATAAGAAACCCTTCATTAGAAGGGATCACAGAATGAAAAGAGAAGGAAAAAATAATCAAACCATGAAGGTAGGTAATGGTAGAAAACACAATTAACATATTCTTTCCAAGTGCAAACTAGTTCAGTGCTTTAACAACACTGGTCTTGGTACATTCCTTGTGTTTAGTTATATACTAAACTTGCTACACCCTCTAAAAGCCACAACTTTCCCTGCACAGTGAATTCTTTCTGTGCCAAACCATGTGGTGGTTTTATGCTGTGAACAAATGAGAACTGGTGAGATCAACAGCTCATTTTGGGTTATGATCTAAGACAGTATGAATGGTGTTCTCCAGAGATGCGTAGCTGATGTTCCTTTCCATTGCACTGTGTATTAAAGTCTTTTAATGAGTAGCTGTGACTACACTTGGTGGAAAATAAATGCTCGCTAGCTAGAAGGTAGAATTGAAAGGATAACCCTTTCCTCCTACTCTTCACAATTAATATTTTGAATAAAACTTTAAGTGCAGAGAAATCTTTCCTTAGGGTACTTAAAGCTTACAAGTATTGGCCATATTAAGAGAACAAGTTCCAATGAGGACACGTTTTTTCTAAATCCTTGTTAGTGAAAGAGCTTCAGGCTTTGTCATGCTGGAAGCAGAATTTAAATTAATGTTTGCTGCTTTTGGTCAGTTTCTTTGTCTTCATAATCCACAAATGTAGGCCTTGTTTCTTTTCTTCTTTTTTTAATCGCTTCTCATGACACCTCCTCCTTCTCCCCTGGCTCCAGTGATTCCAGTTAAATAATGTTAATCAGCGGAAGAAAACAAACTAAAAAAAAACATAAAAAAATCTCTACAAAATCTCCAGCATCAGGATAAAAATGCCTATTATTCCATTCAATATCCTTCCTCTGAGTCTTTTAGATTTACACAGATCTGTGTGAGTCACTATGTATAAAAGCGCCACCAAAGTCAGATGGTATCTCAGCAATAAAACCCCAGTCACATTAGAAAATATCAGTTGGGTGAGTTTCAAAAGCCAATTCACGATGTACAATGAGTTTTAGTATTTTAAAAATATGGCCAAATTTCATAGAATCATAGAATTGTTGGAGTTGGAAGGGTCATTGAAGATTATTTAGTTCTGGCCCCCCTGCCATGGGCTTGGCCACCTTCGCCTAGACCAGGTTGCTCAAAGCTCCATCCAACCTGGCCTTGAACACTTCCAGGGATGGGGCATCCACAGCATCTCTTTCACAGGAAAGACAGTAAAGAATGTCTACCTAATCTAAATCTATTCTCTTTCCACAAAATTTACCAAAAAGTTAATAAGAGCATATTCCCTGTGTTTCCTGTAACTCAATGGTTGGGGTAATCTAAATTTGGTTTACACTAAAAATACTCCCTATATGACCTATAGATTAAACTGAGGAAGAGAAAGAATGCTTTAATCTAATAACCTAGATACTCAGATTTTGAAGAGCAGACCAGGTTTCACAGGAGATATCAACACTGAGGAGTAATAGCCTGAAGAGTTTACGGAAGAATAGTCTCAAATCAGATTTGATGGTAAGAAATAATGTTCTAAATATCTTTTCTGTTTCAGATACTTAGTGTTTGACTCAGAATTTTTCAAATCCTAGATAACTCTGGGCTATTCAGCAAAAGAACATGTTGTAATATCATCTCTCCTCAGTCAGGAATCAGACTTTTGCATAAACTTTTCATACCCATGGTGAAAAACATAAAAAGAGGGAAAGCCTACAAAAATTTAGTATTAGGTAATTTAAGCTTTTTTGTTCAGACACTGAAATTGAAAAACAAATTGAAAGAAAACCTGACAGTAACTGGCACTCCAATAGTGAAAGATATTTTGATCCCCCAGGAGACACTGAAAGCATGGCATGAACAAATGTACAACATCGAAAAAACTGAAAAGCTAACGACAAGATCTATTAAGACAAGAGATAACAGGTGTGGGGCTGATTAACAGCAGAACAGCAAAAGTTTGAAGATAAATTTTACAGTATTGGAGCAGGAGATGATAGGAATTGAGGTGCTGGAGCACATCCTAAAATGGGCAGCTAAGCTGGTGAAGGGTCTAGAGCACAAGCCTTATGAGGACAAGCTGAGGGAGATGGGATTGTACAGTCTGGAGAAAAGGAGGGTGAAGGGAGACCTTATTGCTTTCTACAACTATCTGAAAGGAGGTTGTAGCCAGATGGGGGTCAGTCTCTTCTGCCAAGTAAAAAGTGACAGGATGAGAGGAAATGGCATCAAATTGCATCAAGGGAGGTTTAGATTGGATATTAAGAAACATTTCTTCACTGAAAGTTATGTCAAGCACTGGAACCAGCTGCCCAGGGAAGTGGTTGAGTCACCATCCCTGGGAGGTATTTAAAAGATGTGTAGATGTGGCACTTAGGGACATGGTTTAGCGGTGGACTTTACTTTGTTAGATTTATGGTTAGACCCAAAGACCTTAGGGGTCTGGGATCTTTTCCTACCTAAAGAATTCCATTATTCTATGAATTATTTGAAGACTGGAAGCATGGGAGACAAGAAGAAGTCCAACTCAAATTACTTCAAGAATGTGAACATGGAGATGTGAAATTTCCAACAGCTGTGAAGAAAAGCTGCTAGAAGAGATACCAAGAAGAATTGGTACTTATATTTCTTCAGAAATACTGAAGTCTGAACTGGTACTAGAATGTCAAATAGGAGATATCAGAAAAATAAGAACATACTGGTGATCTTATGTGGAATTGCTGAGGTAAACAGGTAAATATGTAGTGGAGTAATCAACTTTAAGGGAGTAAATCATATCCTGAGGTCATTAAATGGAGAGCCATGCAAAGCAAGAGAAAAAGGAACAGACCATACAGGATTTGAGGAAGGGAAGGCAATTAACAGATTAGGCAGAAAGAAAAAATATAAACAAATATATGACAAGGGAAAGGCTGAAGAGACTGCAGTGAAGCAGGAAATAGTTTATTTATGAACCATGAGAAATAAATATGCAGAATATTGCTTAGGCAGCAGGGAGAATAAAATCTATCTGGGAATAAATCAGTGTCAGCTGAAACAGAGAAAATGTGATTACTGAGATCAGATGCACAAAGTTTTGGAGCTGGGTGATTAAATGTCCTTTCAGACTTGCCGGATTATGCTGGAGATGTGGCTATGACAGCAGGAACACTTTGAATGACAGACATGAGTACAAAGGTAACATATTGCCTATGAACAGGTTATTAAATGCAAAGCCAAGAGAGTAAGGAAAGGGACATTATGTCATTATAGTCCATGTCTGGTCCTTGATAGCTGAAGACAGTAAACAATGCTACCTTTTAACTGCTCCTATGCAGAGAAAGATTTTCCTTTAATCCATGCTTACAAGGGCAAAGTCAACAAAAATGCTCCTGTGCTGTTCCCTGCTACTTTGACAGGCAATTACTGTGAAAGGGGTAATATAATAGAAAGGACAAAACAACTACTGTGTCTCTGGCTTGAACTGCAACTTCAGCTCCTTTAGATGCTTAAAACATTTCCTAGGCACCCATGCTGTGAGTCAGCCTTGAGTTGGCTGTGCTGACAACTCTGGACATTTTCAGTGTAGAACAACAGTAGGAGTTTTTCAAAGCCACAACCAGGATTTCTTTGTTTAGTTGTGTTTACTCCTACTACCATGTTTTGGATTAGCTTGGATGTCAGAGTAATTTCATGCACTGAACCTGCAATATATTGAACAGTAAAGTGAGGTAACAGCTGTGTTGTGGCATTAACCAGAAATGTAAACCCGTTACAATTCTGTTGATGTTAATGTTTTTGGACAGCAAGCTTCCCTTTGAAGAGTGTGAATATCCATGAAGCCTTGCTTATTTTTTCCCTAAACACTGCCCCCTGTTCCCCGCTTCTCTCTGCATTCACTTCTTTAGAAAAAGGCGTCAAACAGCTGTGGTCAGAGCCAAAGCCCTGAGCAACTTAATTTGGACCAGAATTTAAGCCTATACATCAATTTCTACACTTATCAAGCACATTATTAAACTTCCATTCCAAATATGAAATTCCATTTGGAGTCTAAAGCAAATTCTCTTTTTAAGGTTTTATCCAGCAATATTTGATAGTGTTTTTCTCATTTACTTAGTAACAAGTGGTCTGAAACTAAGACTTAGAAATTTGGGCCAGTTTCCATTCAGCACCTATTCAACACCCACTTGGGCACTTTCAATAGGTGAGACTTTTGTTCTCAAACTCCTCTTCAAATAACTTTCCAGAATATACCCCTGGCCTTAGTGTGTAAGAGGAGCACTGTAATTATTACCAGTACACTGACAGCTATCCTTCAGCTACTTTCTTTTAACTTTCCTCTGCCAACAAACTACTTGACAACTACTAGCAAGCCTTGGTGAGCAACTAGCAACTCCTATGGCAGTTGACTGAACCTGCTGAAGGTCTCTCAACCCTTAAAAAAAGCTACATGTTTCTACCTGAAGGATGAGAGTTAAGAGGATGAGAGGCCCAAGAAAGGAGACAAGAACCAGGAGGTGTTTGTGGAAGACACTCCTGAATAGTGCTTCTTCCCAGGGGGTTGGGAGGGCCATAGCTGTAGTCACCATGATTCAGGGTGAGGCTGTTTTCCCTGCTAATCAGTAATCACAGCCCTCATAGCCCTATCTTTCCCCTGGGAGCAACAGCAAGCATTGCTTTTCCAAGTTGAGCAGAGAGGTCATGGCCTTCCTGCTGCCCCCAGCATCTTCTTCTGCCCTGCACAGCTGCCAGCTGTCTGCGCCTGGAGTCCTTACTGGATGGTCACCGCGGCAAGTCCTCCTTAGTGTTAGGATGGCACCACCACACTGCCAAGCAGGGCTTAAGTGCTAAGGCAATGCCATAAACACAGCCATCTTCTGTGAAGTTTTTTCGTCTATTGTGTCATCCTCCAAGTTCTCTGGATATTTCTGATGTTTTAAAAACAAATAGCTATCCAAAGAGTTCTGCACCCTGCACTGAGGAATGTCAGAAATACTGCCTAGCTTTAGCTAGCTGGTGTTCATTGCAACAGAGCAGAGGTAAATGCTGTTTGTTTTTAAATATTAGAGGAGACACTTTGACTATCATCTCACCAGATAAACATTTGGCCTTGTTTTGTAGTGATAGAAGGGTTTCCTTGATGCAAAAGCAGATTATGTAGTAGTACTCAAAGGCTCAGGAGGTGATAATGATTTAAAGTATCTGCCATAAACAATCACTTAGCCACAGCCAGGGGCAAAGGGAGAAGAAAACATTAGCAAAGTGAGAAGTGTCAGATTCCATCCTGGCAGGGGGTGGGAAAGCGATAACATCCTCTAGGCCACAGGGTCTGCCCATAAACACCCCCTTTGAATTGGTCAAGTAAGCACAGAGTTGTGCTGTCCACCTTTGGCATGGCTTCAATAAATCAGAACTACAGAAAGACGCTTGACAAGCTTTCAAGTCGATAGGGAGCTCTAAGGCGAGGGAGAAGATGTTTTTCCCCAAATGCTAAGATTTGGACTTTCCACAAAAGATAAACAACCAAATCAAAATGCCCTTTTCAGAGATCTGTGTGGAAAATTAAAATCTTCAACTTTTTTAGAACCAATAAATAAATACAGACTTTCACATTCCGCTTTACTTAAAGGCTGAATTTCTAGCCCAAAAATTATTTGTTCCAAAACACATCTTCTTTATTATTATTATTTTCCTTTTTTTTTTATTTACTGAATATTAAAAGAAAATTTCCTGAGAGCCATTTTCCCAAATATGCATTTGAGCACGTTTATGAAAAAAAAAATACATTTCCCCTTAATGTTTTCTGCATTTGTAAGAAAAAGTTAAAACTGTCCATTAGAAGTTTTTGACTAGATTCACTTTCCCTCTGTGCTCCCACAGTAAAGCCCTGGCTCTGGCTGACTCCTCCTGCACAGTGATTGCCAGGACACACAAGGTCAGGGAGGGACATACAATCATACAACAGCTAACTCCATTTTGATGCCAGCAGCTGGAGCACAGGTGATAGCTGACCTCTTGGCATAAAGTTAGCCTGTCACTTTTTTTGGAACAAGCTTAAACTAGCAAAGTGACCTGACCAGTGAGTAAACCAGAAACACGGAACTTATCAGTATTTTGCTTCATATGATTGCAGCATTTTTGATCATGTATTAAAAGTGTTATACATAGATGTATTATCTCATTAAGTCATAGTCAACATCATTTGAATCAAATGGCTTTGGCTGCCTGAGTTGTAGAAAAAATAGAATTAAATACATTTATTATGCCATCTGATTGTAGCTATTTCAGTTGCCTACAATTAGACTAAACATGTTTGATGGGAAATATTCTGTAGAAATTGAATTTACTTTGTCAGGCAGGTGAATGAGAATCAACAGATTTAATGCAGTTTTAACATTCTTTACTGAAGGCAGGAAAAGGAGAACACTCCCAACTTAATTAATAGGCAGGAAATTACTGTAGATATATCTGGCTTTGATTATCAATGCAGAAGACTAACATGAAAACTAGATGGGATTGTCTCTTTCAGCAGTGATTCCTTTACATAGAGGTTTCCCAGGGACTCAATGCAACTTATTCAATAATTGCATGGCTATAAATTTCCTGTCTTCTGCAAAGAATTGTATGGCTGTGGGCCCATAGGAGGAAACCAAAAACTGCACCTCACCTGCCCTGGTTTTACCCGTAAGTAGCTGTAGATGGTTTAGATAGTGACAAGTGAGTTCCCCTCTGTTACTAACAAGATTTATAGGGAAAGGGATAGGCCTAGTAAAAGACTTCATTGTCTGCAAGTTAAAAGCAAAACTGCTTAGCTCTTAGCTATCTTGAGCCCCTGAAATGGAAATCAGAACTATATCTCAGCATAGCAGAAATGAAGTTTTCCAACAGAAAGTTTGGGGAGAATGAAGTACCTTAAAAAACATTGTGTGTCAGGTAGGTAATTTACAACTACCTTATAGAAATTGGAGCCCAGGGCTGTATCTGGAGAAGTCTGATACTTGACAGAAGGCTGCAAGCAGCCACCTTCTACGTCTTGACAACCCAAAGCGCAGGACCTTATGAGAATAGGTGTCTACCATGTTATCTCAGAAGAGAGCATGGCTGCAACCTTGCTTATCCAGCAAGCCCGTTACCTTTGAATATGAAAGTTAAAGACAAACTGCAAAAAACTTACAGGAAGAAAAGTCCTAAAGGTCCCACAACCCCAGTATGTACCATGTTGAAGAATGTCAAGAATGATTTGCTAGTAGAGTGATGAAAATACATAGTGGAGAGCTCTTCTGAAGAGCTCCAGATTCAGAGGTTGGCCATCCCACTATTTACGTAAAAAGTCAAGAGGAGGTGTTATTGTTACCAGGGATAGTACAGCTGTCTTTGGTGATGGAACGAGTTTTGTCTGTATGTGTTAAATTGCACTTTTGAGAAGCAAGCCTTTCAGAGGAGACTGGTGGAAGGGCATGCATAGCTGCAAGATGATGCCTTGTCTTAGGAAGAAGCACTAAGGTGTGAGGTTTGAGTAGGTTAGGATTTGAATGACCTGCATATGAGAATCTTTAAACTCTATGAAAAAGCAAAAGGGTTTTTAGAAAGTTCAAGGTGCCTGGGTCATTCTCCAAATACCTTAAGTCCTTCTTAGATTTAGCTTCGAAGGCGTATGAGGATTATGGTAGAAAGCCCCTCCCCTTCCCCCCCCAGTGATTGTTATTTTATTTTGTAGCATTAATACACTGTTTGGGCTCAAGGAGAGCCTTGATCCCAATTATCCATTCTCTTGACTGTGTGAAGTAAAGGTAAACCTCTGTTACATGTATTTCCATGCCCTACAATACTTCGAAAGGCTGGCATTTTAGGGCAACAGTATAACACTCTGATCCTTAAAGCAGCAGTTATCTAGCATCATGTATTTTAATAACAAGCTTGTCTCTTTTCATGGCTCTTTCTTCTGTCACCCTTACTAAGGAATTTTTTGCTAGACATATTCCTCTTCTGCTCTCAGAAAAAGCATTGTCCAAAACTGATGGAGAAAGTCAGACAAAGGCAGTACAGTGAATTAAGTATCAAATATTGACATGTTTTTCTTATCAGAAGAAGAGAAAACAGCTTGTTAAAAAAAAAAATCCATGGCACATGGCACATATTCTTCAGAAATCAGTTTGTTTTGTCAGGTCACACAGCATTACAATCACATCTCATCTTCTGATAAAGTCACAGATTCATCTCCTTTAACGTCAGCTGTCTAAAGGTTAGGCATCTGGCCTCAGCTCATCATCTGGGCTCCCCTGGTAGTCTGTGATGAAAGACAGACTTCCCCTTCATCCCTCATATACATCTGTTTTTGGAGAAGATGAATTGTCCTTTGTAGGTGCCTGCCTCTTCATAAACTACAGACTACTGACATGACTGGCTTAGACTCAATGCCTAGCCCTTACATAGCTAAAATGAGGTAAGATGTATCTCACCTCCACACACAGGACATGATTTTCTACTTCTGTTTCTGTGTTTTCAACCTATTATAAGCCATGTCAAGGATTTTTATTCTTCTCTGAGTGCCCATTGAAAACACAGGCATAAACATTTGTCTTGCAGGGGTGTTATTCACTTCAGTTGGACAATCTGATGCAAGCTCAGGAAACTCTGCCTCTCATTCTGTGTGGCACCTTCAGGTTTGGAAGGTTTCAGAGTCTCTGCAAATCTATTCATTTTTTTTGACACAGACAGAAAATTTTACTAACCCTTTGTATAATCAAAAGCAGCAATAACAAAATCCCCAATAAAACCCCAGAGAAAAGAAGATTGTTTTAAGTTGACAGAGGACTTTGAGATAATCCTGTGAAAAGGGTCCTGCTGTATTCTGTCAGCTCTCATACTTTGATTCTCTTCTTTGATAAAGGGAGTGTGGATTTTCACGTATCCCATTCTCCTGGAATCTGTCATCCAAATATGCATGTCACTACCCCCTCAGGGACAGTCTCAAGCAACCCCCTCTTACTGAGCTAAAGGAGGATTTGAGCTTTTTTATTTAAATAAGAACTGCCTTGAGGGTCTGGAGAGCAGAAGAAAAAATTCAGAAACCTCCACATTTTCTTTCATTAACACCTGGACTTTATTGCATGCCTAGTAAGAAAGGTAAATTTAAAAATCTATAATCTGTTTCAACACTATGGATAAGATGCTTAACAGGTGTGAATGAATGCCATTTTTTCTGTGAGTCTGTACGTTATTTCTTCAGTTTGCTGGTTTACTACTTTAGTGGCCTACTATAGTTTAATTTCAGTGATAAATGTGAACACTTTTTTAAGTTATAGTCTGACGATGTGCATAAATTGTGTGTGTGTGCATTGGTTTGGATTTGTGTTTTTTTCTTTTTTCCTTTCACTTTTTCTGCCAGAGCAACAAGTGTTGATTCTGATCAGCTTTTGTGGTTGATTTTCAGATTTCGACAACACTAAAAGGTGCTCAGCACTTTTAATGAGCCAGCCACATATTTGTTTTAGATGCTTAACTTCTGGCATCCGTCTTTGAATGCCTTGTTCAAGGATCAAAGTTACTGAATTTGAGAGATGTAGCTCAGTTCTCTCTCTCTTTTTTTTTTTTTTCCTGGAGTTTTAATGCCATTACAGAAGTTTTGTGTGCTATATATTGAAGCCATGTTGGTGGAACAGGTAGAAAACATGTTCTCAGAAAGAAAATTGAGCAGAATAAAATTTTGGCTGCTGAAGAGTTGAAAGAGATTTGGAAGTCTGAGTTCTAGATTAAAACCCAGTCTGGTAGCCACTTCTGCTGCTCCTCCAACTCACCTCCAGAGGGAAGAGATGTTTCCTGGCTCCTCTTTATCTCACTCACTGCTTCCAGAACAGCTATCACCACAGTTATGTGAGGTCATGAATATGTCATGCAGTTATGGGTCTAGCTGCCCAGATTCTCCTCTCATACTTGTGTCCTTGTAGGTCTTGGCGCAGTCATCACTGCAAAAGTAGGACCTACAGATGTATAGGTCTTGCCTGATGAGAACATCATACAAGGCCACTCCAGACACAAGTGGAAGAGGATGATAAATAAGAATGGCCCCAAGAGAAACAGAAAAAATGAGATAAACATGGAGGTAGCTGCTGATGGCTACTATCTCTGAGGAAACTTAGTTCCAGGAAGATCAAGGTGTTGGGGGGAAGGAGAAGGTATAGTAAGAAAAGTAACACATAGGAAAGAGATCAATTGTTATGAGGGGAACTTCAGGAGGGAGAGAGAGATTCTTGCCTGACTGAAAACAGTATTTCAGTCAAAATTTCCTGCTTGTTAGACAACAGAAATTTCAACAGCAAAAAAAAAAGAAAGAAAAAAAAAACAAAACAAAAAACCCCCATTGTTTCCATTGATAGCATCATTCCTTATTTAAGCATCAGCCTTTTCATAAAGCAGGATAAAAGCTCTGTTCAGTGGAAGCCATTATGGTAGAAGCAAGCTGTCGTCAAAGCATCCTGGTAAATTGAAACGGAGAAAGCTTTGATCACAGTGTCTGTGATACTGTTTTCTGGGCATTCATCTTCTCTGCTCATGTAGTTCAAACCTAAGGATATAATTCTGTGCTCAAGATAATAAAAATGTTGCTGGAAGGCAGGCATCAGCTCAAACAAATCTCTAGATTAATATGGTTATCTGACTTTTGCTCTGGGGTTGCCTCTGTCAGTTCAAAGAACAGGTCAAGCCAGATCACAAAAAACTACACTCATTTCTGTAGACTATTGCTAATTTCACATAAACTTCTTGTCTCTGCTATTGTACCTGCACTATACTGAAATTTATTACTATGTACATCTGTTTTCTTATTGAGGGATCCTTCACAGCTGGAGTCTCTAGGGTGAACCTTGATAGAAATTCCCTCTTTAATGGGCATCTTCATACTGTCTCACATTTTCTGGTGAATCCAAGCCCACAGTAAAGTCTTTGACTCAGTGAAGTGACTTTATCGGTCACCCATTTTAGTCAGCTGCCTATTGCTTCAACACATGAAGGAACAAAATATCTCTGAGAACTCCAAATTTCTGATAAATAGCACTGAATTTGACAAAGGGATTCAAAAGGTATTATGGGAAAGGGAATGAGACAAAAATATGTAGATATATAAATATATGTGTGATTCCATAAACTCAGTTTTCTTAAGAGACTGAGCTAAAACGTCAGTTGGTTTCTAGCTGGAGATTTTTCCCTCTAGTCCAAGGATCTTCTTTGTAGTCAAGAGAATAACCTTCTGACCTCAGGCCACCTCCCTGACTAACAGCTGCCCCATACAGCTAATCCTTCAATTTCATGAGCAGACCAAAATAAAGCCATAATTATGCTATTTGCATCTCTCCGTGCTACAATTTTAGTCTGTCCCTCAAAGACATTCACCAGATGTTTGAGAAAGATGCAATATACTCATGAACAAAATAGTTTTCCAAAAGGTCAAAAGTAAAAGAGGAGGGAATTCACCTTTCTAAAGTGAACACTTTCACCTAAAAAAAAGTATATTATTTATATTTTTCCCCATATTTCCAAGGATTCATAGATTTTGCCTTCTATTAGATTTTTGTTTATAATCAATGGTATGGTTACAGTGTTGTGCTAGAAGCTGTGCAAACCCAAATAAGAAAAAAGAGATCTTACTGTCTCAGCAGGCAAACAGTTACAAAGGTAATATCCCTGCACATCCCAGAGAAAGCCAGGAGCGTAATTCAAGTATTAGTTTCCATGTGACTAGCTAGATAGTAATCTTTCCCAATATTGTGTTCAAAACAAGAGAGCAAAAGTCAAGCCATAAGATATCTTCCTGTTTTCCAATGATGATTCCTTGAGTTTTAGAGTTGGATGATGCTGGTAAAAACTGCACAGAAAATCTCCTTCCAGGAGGTAAGGGCTGCATGCTAGACATCTTTCCTTGAAAACTTGTTCATTTGCAGCCCACAGTATGGCATTGTATACACCAGCTGGGATGTGAGGGCAGTAACAATGCTTTACCATCCTGTTTAAAAAAGCTCTGATGCTCAGCAGGGTTTAGGTTAGTAAGATTAAGCTGCCACAGATCTGCTGGATCCATTTCTGGACCCAGCTTTGGGGATATTGGTATCACATACATATTGGTATGTTTCAAGAACAAAAAAATCCTCTCCACCCAAACTAAGCAAAATGGCCTCAGAAGCGGGGAATAGATGTTGCATGTTTAAACACAAGTGGAGAGGTCCTTGCAGACAAGACTAAAGTGTTTTGTGTGAACCCAAACAAGTTTTGAATGTTCTCAGCTATCGGAAACTGCCACTTTCTGACAGGCAGTATGTGGAGCACTGCTAAACTGTCCCTTGTACTTTAGTCTGTAATTAAGATAAATTGAATTCTTTGAAATAAACTGGCATGTTGGGGGCCCTGATACATTGTTCATTACACATCTAAAAGATTCACACATTTAGCTCAGAGGGATAGCAAATAAGTTGTTAAATTTACCGTGGCACACCACAGCTGTAAATGTTACATGCCAATACTTTACGGATTAGAAATGTCACTGAAATTTCAGCTGAGAGGAGAAGTAGTTTCCTCCCAATAGTATAAATGACTTCTATACCCTGGAGAAGAAATGAGTTGTTGTCCTGCTATTACACAATAGCCATGGGAGGAGGAGGGGAAGGCATGATACAGAAAAATAAGGTTAAGGGACGTAGAACTGGCCAAGGGGAATGCTAACATCCATTTTGTTGTGATTTGCTATGAAAGACTTCTGTCTTTTGTCATTCCTCCCTTTCTATGAGGAGTAACCTTCCATTTCATTGCTTTTGCAGAAAATCTGTTCCCTCTGGGCTTGCTCTGCCAGTACCAAACTGGCAGGTTATCTGTGAGTGTGAGGGAGCCAGAAGTACAAAAATGAAGTTGTTTGCTTAGTAACTATAATTTATAACTTACAACTATGATTACAATAACAACAATAATGTGTTTCGGGCCATTTCTGTTTTGCATTTCTCTATGTGGGCCAGAAAGTGGAAATGTAAAATAACTTTGCTTAAGATAACAATGTTTGTCCCATTGATGTCAGTGTTGGTTTCTCCTCAGCTTCTGTGAGAAAAAAAGGCATAAAATTGTATGATTTTTAAAAATGTCTCTAAATGCTTCTTAATGCTTTTTTAACTTATGGAAAAAGATGAAAGCTACAAATAGGAAAATGTCAAATTCAAATAGTTATTTCTTCTCCTGTCACTCTAGAGTCATGTATTTCTAATGTTTTGTCTAGCTTAAAAAACAAATACCTTTCTAGTTTCCAGCCAGTTTCCAGCAGAAGCCCAAAATAAGCAATGTAGATGGCAGAACACAGGAGCAATTGTAGACTGAGCAGATGGGAAGAGAAAACGCCTAAAAGATAGAGGTGAAGGAAATGCCTAAGATAGTCTCCTATTTCAGTTTTCAGAGGATTTTCCAAGCTTCCCCACAGTGTTAGTCAGCACCCCATCATTTTCCTCCTCCAGATGGCAACAGCAAGTGAATTAACTCCGAGAAACATGTTTTCTCTGCTAGTTACTAAAAGGCAACTCCACCAGAGCATCACAGCAACACAAAATGTCAAACACATCTCACTCCTACGTGGTCTGCCCAACCTTACAGGAACATCAGCAGCGTGCACACATCATGCAAGTGGGAGGTTTGTTTTAGCAAATACGTGGAAAGGACAAACAACTCAGTCTTTTGGGGAGCTTCCTCACTGCTTTTCATCTTCAGGGAAACAAAAACCTTCCCAAAGTGAGGATTGCTTTTTCTTTCACAGAGGGACTTGACTATTATTTGGACCAGAAAGCTAGTGAGAAGGATGCCAGAGTTTTACTGTGTTTGTTAGCTTTGACCTGATTACATTTGAACTACCTTGGTCAGCTTTGGCATTGCTGTGAGAGTTATGGCATATTATTATTAATTGTTTTATTTCATTTATTTCAAAGACAGCAGCTGTTAAGATGAATTGGAATTCACAGCAATTATTGCAGGCTTGTTGATTTCCCCTCAGACATGCAGTTTCATGCAGAGAGCAATTTCCAGTTTCTCAGGGGACTTAAACAAAAAGATAACCACAAGACTGGGGACAAAAACAATGCCCTGCCCTCTTCTCTGTGTGACACATCCACTGCCAGAAAGTTAGAGGGATACTTTCTGCTTCATTTTCTTACCTGCAAAGTGCTATTATTGAACTCCCTCTTACACGTGATGCAGGCTAGATTTGAGGGAAGGGTCTGCATGCAGCTGGGATCTTCCCTGAACCACAGGGCTGCAGCCCATTCTGTTCTTGAAAAGCCTTGGGCAATCAGTCTTAAGCTCATTTTGCTTGAAATCCACCTGCAGAGAGACAGTCTGGAGGGCTCACCCTTGAGTCTGCTGTTGCTATTAATGGTACCAAGTACATGCTTAGGGCTCTGTGTCTAGCAAGGACCAGAGCACTTGACATCACACATGACAAAAGTAAATACCTGCCTCAAATCTAGTCCTGAGCTCCAGGACTAGATGGCAGGAGCAGGAAGAAGAGCAAACAGAGCATCTACTCATGCAAGAGCAAGGACTACAACTCAGATTTATTCACTTTCAGTCCTGTGTCTTCTACCACATGCTCTTGATTAATCTAGGTAGATAGTAGTGTTACACAGAGGTTAGATGTCTTCAAGGACTTGATGACTTAGAAGCTGCTCATTGATAATTAAAAAAGTGACCCTTTTTTTTCTGGAGGAGTTAGTTGACATGTCAGATGTCTGTTGTCCCAGATAAGAGAAATGTATGGATTTGGAAACTTCTTGATTAAATTCCACCTACAAATACTAAATAGAAACTTGTCTCATTAAATGCAAAGGTAATATTGCAAGAATATTTTTGTTTATAGCTCAAAATAGCCCGTTCACCTAGCAGTAAATCCCAGACTCTGCGCTTCTAAAAATCGTGCACAACAATCAACAACAATCCTTGTTGCGTTTTCCTTCAGGTTCCCATTCATTTTTACCTTTTTATTTATTTATGCATTTATTTTTGCTTCTGTTCACAGGCATAATTATTCCTAACAAAGAAAACAACAAAACCGTTTTATTCATTTGTGTCTTCTTGTTGTATGCAGGCTACTGTTGTCTCATTTTCCTGATTTCAAAAGACTTTATCTGCTGCTTGTTATCATTTGTCGTGACAGCTAGCATGTAAGACCAGTTTGTGACAGTGTGCATCAGCTTGACAAGAGTCAAGCCTGATTTTTTTTCAGTTCATTTTGAGTACACATAATGAATAAAGAGTTATTTCTATTTGAAAAGCTCCTGTGGAAAATTTCACATAACAGCGTATCCTACTTTGTTCACATATGCGACACCTCTACAAACTCTAGAGCAGTGTTGTACCCTACATGCAACCTTCACACACTACTTCTGAAGAAAGATATAAAACATGTGTGCCCTTAAATGTTATATTATACTGTACTGAGAAGCAGGCTATATATGTTTGACCAATTAGTGACACTTTAGTCAGCTGTGCTTAGTTAGCATGTCATTAAATGGCCAACAACAACCACATAAGTGCAGATTGTCGGGCTTTGATTATACTTCTCTCTTGTCAAATAAAGTTTTGTCAGACCTTTGATGTATCCCTAACTTTCTGATGGTTTCCATATTTACATCAGCAGGCACAGCAATTTGCAGACTGCTGCTCAGTTCCAGGAGTGGTCTTCATCTTGCCTCTTAGGTCACCTGCAATGCTCTCTGAAAGATTTGTCCTTTCTCCATCTACTGACTCTAGGTGAAACTACAGGACTGTGGACTGAATTTAACAGAAGACGTATAATAAATTTATATCAAGAGATAACATGTTATAGTAACCTAATCAAAGGCAGAAGAGGTTTTCCATAATTTAGGGAAACTATACAAAGAATACAGAAAAGTCCAGATTTATGTTCTCCCTCGCAGCTAAAGCATTTATTATCTTTTAGAGCAAGAAAAAACCAATTCCTTGCAAGAGAATATAACTAAAAATACCTAGTGTTTGATGGTTCTTTGGTATAATTCTGTTCAACACTTCACTTTTCAACCACATCAATCAAAATATATCCTTTCTATGTCTTCCTGTCTTGTGTCAGCGACAAAGTCTCCATCTTCATGGCATGATTACCTTTCTTATTTTTTCTTTTACACCAACACTAATAAAAAAAAAAAACCAAAACAACAGCAAAACCAAATCATCTAGGAAACTAGTGATGCAGTCTACAAGTATCATCAGCACTGTATTCCTCACCTGCAATCCATCCCAGTATGGGTGGGTCTTCAGGATAAAACTTCAAACCATTTGTAATCTGCCAGAAAGCCCCTCAACATTAGTGAATTCCCAGGCCATAGCTTCTGGTTTAGGAAAACAGTTGTGGCTTAGTGAAAGAAACCAGTTCATGTGCCTTGGGACTGCTCCTCTAAGCAAACCAAGAGCACAATATTCAGGGACAACAGGAAACCTGCTTCAAATTCACACTCCTGATGTGCATTAAAACACTAATGAAGATGTACTCAGAAGGGTCACGAGGTCACACAGTAGAGCTTCTGTGACAAAAAAATCCCACAAGTCAACTGCTGATGTGAAAAGGACAGTGATGTTTGTTGTGTAGTATTTTAAAATTAAATATCAGCAATTTTGGTTTGCCTTAATGTGCTGCTCTGTAAATTGTGGTTGCTGAAGAGCTGTTTCACGAGCAGCCCCTCTGCCTGCATGTCTAATACCCTGCGACAAGGTGGCCAGGCTTGGGAAACCCTCAGCATTCTGGTCCCCATCCATGAATCAGAACCCAGAGGCAAAAATACTCTAGCCACTTGCTAGCATTTACATGGTGAAACAAAATGTTTCCAGTCTGGGAGATAAGAAATGAGATTCACCCTGAATGGTATTGGGAAAGAGGGTAGGAGGAGAACATTGGCTCCCATACCCTGTGACACTGACTTTCTGTGTCATGCAGAGCTAGACAGCAATCTCTCTCCCCCTGCCTTTTTGTCTGTGTAGATAAATTCTTTAATGTAAAAGCTACCAGGTCCATGGCAGTTCTGTGTACATTTTTCTATATGAGATACTACCATCGCAGCAATGCCATATGCATGTTTTCATTTCAGCCACTAGAAGATTTGCACAGCTGAATCCTATATGTTTGAAAAGTTTTTACTGGAAACACTGGCATAACCTTAACTGTAGCAGCATGAATGATGTTTCTATAGAACTGAGGTAATTTTTACAAGGTAAATAAATTCCAGTTATTGATGCTTGTTACACAGGGTGCCTTACACAAGGGATGTAATTATTTTGGAGATATTTTGGCTCCTTCTGTTTGAAACAACAACTTACTTTTACTGTAAATGAAGAAAAGTGTATATTTATTCCCTCTATGTGTCTCTTTCCACATTACTCATATTCTTGATGGGAGACGACAGTAATAAGATGTTTTGTTAATGTTACAGCTATATGATAGCTGCCTTCCAAGGAGTACTCAGCCAGTGACTCACACACCATCCCAGCAGGTGCACTACAAAACACACATTTTCCCCACTGTTTTAGAGACCATTGTATTAAAATACTGAAATGGTCTGGAACAACAGACCTGACTTACTCATACTGCCCTACGTTTCAGCTGCAACTCTGGACTGGGATATTACAGGACACAATCATATGAATTTCTGAAAAAAAGACTTTTTATTATTGTTATGGTGCACATTGGGTTGGTTTTCATTATAATATTCAGAGGAAATACAAATTAAATGTTTTTCTATGGGCTTCTGTATAGAAAAAGAAGGCAAAGTCTTGCAGTTCAGTGATGTTAAGGATTTAGTTTCCAAGTAATAAGTTCCCAAGTGGTCCAAATACAAAAGCAAATAAATAAATACTGCCCAAGGATGTTTATTAATCCAGTTTAATATGAGCTATAGACAGACTCTGATATCATCTCACAGCTTGCTCATAAATTGTTTGCGAGTATGGAACTTGCCTCATTAAATTGCTAGATGACATGTCTACCCTTTCCCAAGGAAAATATAGAGCACATGGAAAACAATGTACTTTAAATGAAGGCCAGATTGAACCATGTGTGTGTAAATGAGGACAGCTCAAAATATGCTAATTTCATAACCATGTGCATTTGTCTGTGCTGTGTATTTGGCATAAAAATGGGCTAGGTCTTGTACCTTAACTTGTATCCAGCTCACATTTTCAAAGACTTCTGCCTGGTCTATGCTGATCTCTGGTTAAGGTTTGGAAAGGCCTGGTAGCTCCAGAATAAAAGTTGTGCTGGTCCTTGTTAACATGGGCAATACAGCTGTTTCTGACTGCCTTGTAAGTGTTAGCTGCTACTTTCCTCCTCATTGCATAGCTAGGTGCCAAGTGTGTTCTGCTCCCTTAAGTGTTGGGAAATCATATTCCATCCTCAGGGCAGGGGGTGGGGTGGGGAGCAGTCAGTGCTGGAGAGTCCACAGAACTTCTAATGAGAAAAAAATAAAATAATCTGTGAGAGATCCCTATTGATGTTTCAGGGTTGCCAGCAGACTCTTGAAAAAGATATATAAATTAAGCATTTCTGAATGGGCCACTAAGCAAGAAGGTGTCTGGACACAAATACGGAGTGGCCATGTGCAGTAGCTATGTAACACATGCAACAAGCCCAGCGTGCTTGAGAGACATAAGGCCTATTACATATTAACTGCTTATATGGCACATAGATACCGTAAGTCTAAGTCCCATGCAATGGAAGGATCACAGCATGTAGCTCTTCCCTGCCACCAGAATATGTCATATGGCCTGTCAGCAAAAGCTGACCGTCTTTGGGCTGGATTTAGCCAAAATCTTCTAAAACCTTGAGGTGTGAAAGTTGAATTATTAGTGGGGTTTTTTTGTGTTTTTTTTTTTTTTTTTTTTTTTTTTTTTGTACCTAGTTACTTAGGTGTGTAAAAATACATCATACTGGCAGGAATTCATAGCTAGGACTCCCCTTTCTCAGCCAAATATCCTAACCAAGTTATCAACAGAAGTTTTCTTTTTTATCAGAAAAAAGTTGCACTTCTTTCTGAACAGTGTCCCAGAAGTCCAGGTAAGATGTAAAGTGTGGTTGCCAGTCATCTGCTTACAGAGCACTAGCAAATAACAGGTATTGTTGTGAATCCCCTGAGACTGATCAGAAAACTGAACCCAGATGTCTCATTAGATGTGAGAACTCAACCCCATATTTTACAAGAAAAGCAGCAACCCCCAAACACGCATGAGAAAATGAAGATGCAGGCCTCTACAAAACTTTCAGGTCAAAGGAGACCTGCCGTTTCAAGTGAAGAATTCTGGAATTAGGGTCTTGCATTTTAGTCCTTGCTGTCCACTTTTGACCTATTTAAATGTTCAAGTCATATCTGATCTTATCTACAGGTTAGTTTTATAGCTAAGTCAGAGTCACTCCTTGGTGCAACTCAACAGAAGCATGCAAAAATGAAGCTGGCCCAAGATGCTTATTTTAGGAGGTTATTTGATAAACTCAAGCTGCATTTGAACACTTTTCTGCTCTTTAGAGTGCACCTGGAGTCTTCATTCTAGGAACCAACTTACTCTTTTTGATCTAGTGATATATTTTTGTTTTTCTAAAGAAAGATTTGATGACAAATTACACTTATTAACGCAGCACTAGTTTCTTCAAGCTTGTACAACTCCTGAAAAGTGTGATACACATTTTTAACAGTGTCCTCTGTTAAGAGCTGACATAAGTATAAGGCTGATTAACCGCATTTGCTTTGCTCTGGTCATCGTGCTCACAGTACTGCTTATGTAGCTGTTATCTCCCAACCTTTTCTGGAAAAAGTGTGTTTTCTGACACAGGGACCACCTTTACCATGTGTTTGCACAGCACATGCATCACACCTCATAATATACTCTGCTGGCCTGTGCTGAGTCCATCACGATCCAGTCCAGTCTGCCCAACACGATCACCTTTAATTCCACATCATGTTAGCAGAATATTCAGCTAGTTCTGAAGACCTTTGCACCTCCAGAGCAGATATAGATGGTGATTTTTATCTACACCTCAGGTATAACTGTGTCTCTGAGCCAATGTATACACAAAATACATAAAAATTAATGTGTACTTGATCCTGGTGTTGGCAGCAAAGAGACAGCTCCTCTTGGCTCTTATTTGGAAACTTCCAGCTAGGCATCAACATATGCTCCAATGTAAGCTTCCCAGAGTTACTGTAAGAATTTTGTTAACCACAAACTGGTCTTTGGTTCATTATTCATAGTTCCGCCTGGTCTTGAAACTACTCATACAGGCAGAACTATTCATTGGTTTTATTCATGACAGTATTGGCAGGATCACGACACTGAGTTATGAACCCCTAAAGGCATGGACTGTGTATTGTTCTGGGAACTCCACTCCTACAACAGACTGCGCCAATGAGCATGTGTGTGCACCCCACAGAGTTCACTGAAATTTTCCATAGGTCCATTTCAGTCTACTGATTTTCTTGTCTAATACTGTGACACTTTTTTAGAATGAAACAGATATTTGGGATCAGATTCAGAAGCCTAAATCTGTGTCTCTTTTACCATATGAGGTGCTAGATGGCATCCAAGACAGTAGTAGAAAAGTCATGGGTCCCTAAGGGACACATGAAGGGGCAACAGAAGGCCAGGCAGGGTACCCTAGAGCACCACAAATGACACTAGCTTCCTGTGAGTAGCCAGGTGTTTACTCATCTTACATGGCTACTCACCTCCTATGAGTAGTCAAGCCAAGATCCTAATTATTTAGTACTGCTAACAGAGCCCATCAGCTGACCAAAGAAGCTGTGTGCTTTAGAGAAAGCTGAATACCTCCTTGGACAATGTGGATCACTAGTGGTGAGAGGGTACGATCTGACACCTACCTTCAGACAACTACACCGAGTACCTTGATTTGTGAAATGAACCTGTTTCCTGAAGCTTCTTCTCTTCATAATCTGTACCTGCATTAAGCAAACATGACACATCCTACAGGAATGAAATTAATGGTGCAATATAACACCAATTATGAATCCTCTTCATGATTTCCTACTGTACAGGATCACTTTTACAGAGAGGGGAAAAATACTACATGAAATCTTGGGTTTATATTGTGTATGTGAATGCATCTCAAATCAAGAATACTTTATATTTTTCATACCAGGCTGAGTAAGGTCCTGGCATTTTGTCCTGGTTTTGAGGTGTACTCAGATGTCCTCTAGTAGATCTAACAAGGACTCTGAAGGAGACACAACCTAGAGCTGTCTGTGACTGCCCATGACCTAGTGTTGATCTTCCCTGTAACTGAGATGTGGTAAAAGATCAGGTAGGAGCAAAATGGGTTGATTGGCTTTGAGACTTGTAATAGCTGGGTAAGGGATGCTTGTGTGGCATTTTCTGATGTGGGAAGGATAGCCAACTTGATGAGAGAGTTTGCAAAATACAGCAGGAGGCAGTGGTATCTTAAACTACTGTTGCAGCATCCAAAAAAGCAAGACTGATTATAGTCTGCAGTTCTAACCAGATCAGGGCATGAACCAGAATTTTTGCAGTACGATTATGCAACAGCGCAAAGATATACTGGCTTCTTACCGGGAATCCCAGTTACTTCCATCAATGCAATATTCGGTGTTTTGGAGTGATTAAATGATTAGGGCATCTAGACTGATGTTCCATAGTTTTCCTCTGCAACCCCCAAGACTTCAGCACCTGCCACCTCCTCCCTTTTTCCGGGATGGCTTGTTTCTGCTCATGATTTACCCTCTTATTTTCTCAGGCATCTGTTTGAGTAGATGGACTGTGAATGAGAGGCAGGAATATATTCACGTTATAGGCAGTGTATGTATGTATGTATGGGGTTTTTTTGTTTGTATGGTTTTTTTTTTTTTTCAGAGATGACAGGTAAAGAGATGGCAAAGGACTGGGAGCAAATCCTGGAGTAGGAACATAAACACTGGTCCTGAGGAGGCTGGTGGACAAAGTCGATAAGTTGCTTTCCATCATATTTGAGAAATCATGGCAATCTGGCTGACTGGAAAAAGGGGAACATAAACACAATATTAAAAAAAGGAAAAAAAAGAAGACCCAGGAAACTATAAGTCAGCCAGTCTCACCTCTGTACCTGGCAAGATCATGGAGAAGATCCTCCTGGAATCTCTGCTAAGGCATATGGAAAATAAGGAGGTGATTTGAGACAGCCAACAAATCATGTCTGACAAATTTGGTGTCCTTTTACAATACTGACACAGACTTGTTGGACAAGGGGAGAGCGACAGACATCATCTACCTGTACTTATGCAAACCGTTTGACACTGTCCCACACAATATCCTGGTCTCAAAATTGGAAAGTCATGGATATGATAGAGGGATCACATGGCAGATAAAGCACTGGCTGGCTGGCCACCCTCAAAGGGAGGTGGTCAATGGTTCAATGTCCAAGCAGTGGACAGTGACAAGTGGTGTTCTTCAGGGGTCGGTATTGGGACCAGTGCTATTTAGCATCTTTGTCGGAGACATGGACAGTGGGATAGACTGCACCCTCAGCAAGTTTGCCAATGACACCAAGCTCGGTGGCATGGTGGACACACTGGATAAAAGGGATGCCAACCAGAGGGACCTGGACAGGCTTGAGAGGTGGGCTACTGCAAATCGCATGAAGTTCAACCAAGCCAAGAGCAGGGTCCTGCACCTGGGACATGGCAATCCCAGGCACAAATACAGGTTGGGTGGAGAATGGCTGGAGAGCAGCCCTGAGAAGAAGGACTTGGGAGTGATGGTGGATGAGAAGCTCAACATGAACCAGCAGTGTGCACTGGCAGCCCAGAAAGCCAACTGCATCCTGGGCTGCATCAAAAGAAATATGGCCAGCAGGTTGCAGGAAGTGATTCTACCCCTCTCTTCTGCACTCGTGAGACCCCATGTGGAGTATTGTATCCAACTCTGGAGTCCTCCACATAGAAAGGACATGGAACTGTTGGAATGGGTCCAGCAGAGGGCCACAAAGATGATCAGAGGAATGGAGCACCTCTCCTATGAGACAGGCTGAGGGAGCTGGGGTTGTTCAGCCTAAGGGAGACCTTATAGCAGCCTTCCAGTATCTGAAGGGAGCCTACAGGAGAGCTGGAGAGGGACTTTTTCTTAGGAAGTGCAGCGACAGAACAAGGGGTAACAGCTTTAAATTAAGAGGGGAGATTTAGATTAGATACAAGAAAGAAATTCTTTCCTGTGAGGGTGGTGAGGCACCGGAACAGGTTGCCCAGAAAGTTATGGATGCCCCATCCCTGGAAGTTTTTAAGGCCAGGCTAGAAAGGTCTTTGAGCAACCTGGTCTAGTGGGAGGTGTCCCTGACCATGGCAGGCAGTTGGAACTAGATGATCTTTAAGATTACTTCCAACTCTAACCGTTCTATGATTCTATGATTCTATGAAGGAGGAAAGAGACAAGAAGCATAATTGCTTCAATACCCATGCAACCACGGCTACCCTGCTCATAAGTTGTTCCCCCTGAAGCTATAAGCTACATCAGTGAGTGTCCCTGCTTTTATGTGGCTCATTTCATGACTTAAACTCTGAGTTTTCATATCTCTCTGCACTTGCCAACAAGAGGAGGGATGTGAACAGTCTGGAAAAGCCCCACACACCGCAGAGTTTACAATTTGTAATATCTCTGGTATGTTTGTGTTTAGAGATTAATTTTACAAAGCGAACTAGAGCATGCTTTATGTGTTTGTGCTTACTACTCCCTTGGCATGCTTTTTTTTCCCACAGTAAGTGCCTGAAGTAAACTAATGTGTCTGTATTCCTCCTGGTAATTTCTGCCCTCCTCATACTAGCCTTGCATGTGTGTTACACAGAAGGTTTGTGCTGGATTCTGCTCTGTCGTTTCAGTCAAGTCCCCTTCTTTCAGCTTTTTGCTAAGACTCAGCACTGCAGGGAGGTGTAAGCCTGTGCTGTGGGATGCGCCAGGCCATGAGCTGTTGTTGGATATGACTCCTGACTCAGCAGCGTGGCTGGGCAGACACAGGGCTTTGTGGTCACCCACCCTGTACCGGTGACTCAGGCAGAAATAAAAATTCATTCCCTGCCTGAACTCCAGTGTTTACAGCCTGCCAAGCTACAGCCTGAAGCATGCAGTAAATCTCGGAGAGCAGACCATAAATGAAAAAATTCAGTCCAGTATCGGTCCAAGCAGGCCTCCTAATATTATAGTGCTGTGTTTCAGAGTATAGGAGTATGTGGTGAGTAATAAAAACAGCTTACGCTGATCATATTATCCATCTCTCAGCTATAAATCTTTTTTTCTATAGTAGCCAAGACCACAGCCTTAAAATACTGCACAGTAAACTGGATTTGCAGGGCAATGCTGCCACTGGGCTTTGTCAATATTTCAGTTTCTCATCTGCAGTCTCTAAGCACAGAAGTAAACTCATTGTCTTTTCATTTGGGAAAGTCTTGGTTGTTTTATTTTTACCATTATATGAAATTTTTTGATTGCTACTTGTATGAAAATACAATTGAAAATGAAAATTTGTCAGCTATGCTGAGGGTCTCATTATATTAGGAAATATCTGTATATTGGAAATAAGAGCCCATTATGCCAAGGACCCTCTGAATCTAATAAAGAGACTGTAAAAGTTCAGGAACACTGATTATCTAACTGTAATAATAGACAGCTGGTGAATGGAAGAAAGAGAATCAGCAAAATAGCACGTGCCTGAAAGCAATAGAACTAAAATCACAGTACTCTCACAACCTAAATCCTGAGTTACTCTAGAAAAAGTTTATCTGACCAACAGAGGAACCCACAATACTACTGAACTGGGTTGCTCCAAGGGGAATTGCCTGTGTCACTACAGTCTGTTTGAAAGCAGGGCAGCTCTCCTCTCCCTCCCATTAAAAATAATTTATTCACTCCGTATGTGGGTTTGGGGAAGTAATGCAGTTTGTAAATTGGACTTTCTTCAGTCAATAAATAGCAATAAATTTGGAGATGCTGAAAGAAAATACTTTGTTTACTGCTAGACACAAAAAGGCATTTCAGAAAATCAAGGAAAGGGAAGAGATTTTATCCCCTTGTAGCTGAATGCAATAGTGCAGTAATCAGGACGCTCACCTAAAATGCAGGACATTTTATCTTGGATGAGAACAAAATCCAGATGTCTGGCTCCTCTGTAGATCACTTTATGGGTATCTTCAGGGTCCGATCCAGTGAGAAGGGAATCCTCTATGAAGAACTCAGCTGCACCAGTAAGGACTTCTGCAAGATCTTTGGTCCATAATACCCTGCAGCTCACTGTTTCGGACTGCTGCCTCTCTGGATACCGCCCTACAGTGAAGTTTTCCCCTTAAAAATTGCAAAGCACCTACAACAAAAGGACAACTTTTCTGTGACTAAGATGGTCAAGCATAGCTATAGCTGATGGGTTGCCTTGAGGTCCCAGCAGGCCTTCAGAATTTAAATTAGTTGCAGGTGGTGACAACGGGCAGATTCACTCTAGCTATGGCCTGGCTCCATCGAGTTTTTGGCATGCTTCTCCACGGCTTTGGAATTGGGCACTTCCTTTCAGCTACCCACTATTTGCTGAACTCCACCCTGCCCTGTACATCCCTGGTCATTCTCAAGCACACAATATTTCACTGAAGACTGATCTTGGAGAGACCTTTTAGAAGAGAGTTAGGGTCAAGGTTTTTTTTTTTTTTTTTTTGTTCTAAGAGATATAGAAAGAAATATTGAGACACAGCCAAACTCTCCCACAAAATGCCAACACAGAGCCTCTCACCACATCTAGTGTTCACCAAGTACAACACTGAAAACTATGCTCATAATAAGGCTGCTGCCTTGTTTTTATCCTAAATCCTTTACTTTCCACTATAAACATGATGAGGTCACTGCCTGGTTTTGTGGCTCCCGTCGGGTCCCCTTCCTTCCGTTCCTATCTTAGGCTCTTTAGGGCTGTAGGCGCACATCTGGACCCTCAGCTTGCCAGTGCCAATGTCTCCCTTTCATTTCGCCAGCCACACGTGGGCACACATCCCTCAGTGGTTGTGGTCAGCCCTCACAATGCCATGGGTTCACCTCATGATGCTAGTGTTTGGCGGAATCAAGGGCCTCTGACTGTTGTATGGGCCTGAGCAGATCTGGGCTGGAAAGTTAAATGAACCTTAGCAAAGACAAGTTATTTGTGGATTGCTCAGTTATAGTGCAGTCAGAGATTTCTGAATTCCCGCAGGCCTCCCTCGTGCATGTAAAGTGCTGGCTCTTTAAAATGTCACAGCCGACAGCCAGAAAGCAAGGTTTTTAGGCATGCTGGACCTTTTCCCTAGATTTTCAGTTGAGAGTGCCAATCACTGTGGTATCTAAGTACTAGCTGTCCTTTAGAACAGTCTGTGTCACGTAAAGAGGGATACAGCTCACTCATATTCAGCTTTCTAAAAGCTGCCTGGTCTCCCTTGTTCACCAGGCTCTCTCTGCAGATAAGGTGGAGAGATCAATGTGTCCAGAGGGTTAATTTTCTTATCTATCTGTCTTATCTATCTTTCTATCTTTTTTGCCACTGTCTTGCAGTGGAAGGCAGGGAAGGCAAGAGGCTCCTGAGAGCTGTTATTCATGGGCAGCTTTGGCTGGATAGCTTTGGGAATGAAAGTAGGAGAAAATCTCATACTCGGAATGCAAGGTACCTGTACCCCAAACAGTTAAAGAGCCCTCTTCCTTTGATGTGTTGGTGTCTTGAGATCCAGTATTGCAAGGTGAGAGATTTCTGACAGTATGTATTTAACAGATCAGAAATAGCATGTGTGAGATCTAATAGCCAGAAGCAAATCCTAGGCAAATTCAGACTAGAAATTCACACAGGCATGCATTTTTAGCAGTATAAGTAACCATTGCAACAGCTCGCTGAAAGATGTGGCAAATTATCTAACGCAAAATCTTCAACATATAAACACTCTCTAAGAGATATGTAGGCTGTAGCTAATACAGAAATTAAAATGCAGGAGTGACTGGGGAAGGTTCACTGCTCTATACTATAGAAAGAATTACATTTGGAAGATGCAAAGATCCTTTGCAAACCCATTTTATAAAATTCCCTAAATGTACAATGGCAGTCAGAGTGAGAGTGTGCAGAGCTTCAAGTATTTGAAGTAGACAGGTGCTTGGTATGCCTTTTCTACCAACTTGTGAGTTTATAACACTGCATACTTCATTGGCTATCCTTTCTTTTACATTTTGGCCTTCATTTCTGAGAAAATGCATTCTTGTAGCAGTGACAGAAAAGATTACTCAGGATATAGGCAGAGCGGAGCCAGTGAATTTTCTGCCTTTTTCCCTCCTCGGTAAACCCCAACAAACCTGATCAGTTCTAGGATCAGGACACGTTTCTTGAGGAGGATGGTTCTGGTGACATCTGCAACACAGACTAGTGCTACACTTGATGGCCTTGAACCACGGGCAGTTGAAAGATGGGGTATAAGGTGTTCAGTGGTGACTGACAGATAAATCCCTTATTCTGAACATAATTCTTCTAAAAATACAGTCTTACATGCACATAAAGTAGAAGTTCCACTCCAAACAGAAAAAGGTGCACAAATTTCTTTCTAGCTGCAATCTTACCTACTCCCACTCCTCAGCAGTCCAGAAGGACAAAACCACATACCACACAGTGGGATCTTGGTTTTCCCTTGGAGCTGAGGATGTTATCCCCTTATTCTGATGCCTTTGCCAACTGTCTATAGTTGTCTACATCTAAACATCCCCCAGCTGGTGTGTCCCAGCCACTGAAGTCCCTAGAGTCCCTCTTGTCCCTGGTGTTTCCCATGACATATTGCTGCAGACCCAGAGGTACAATACTTCCAGCGAACCCAGGTCCTGGACTGATGCCCTAGTGAAGGATTTCATGCTTGGAACTCTGTCAGCCACTGGATGGAGTAGATGGCCAGGAGTCAAGACGTTGCGTTTGGTGAAAGATGTTCACCAAATGTTGTGACCAGAAGATTTCAGATTTAGCTTTCTCAAGGAACAGAGTAGTACCACAACATTTCCGCACAGCTCTAGTTACTACTGTGTAACACTAGCCAGTATTCAGAAGCTGTGCCAGGAAGCTCTCCACTTTGCTACACTCCTTTATTAATAGCATTTTGCCAAGCTGCCCTCTGGGACAAAATTGTTATATAGTGGTTAAATGTCTGCTAGTGGAGGAATGTTTTTTTTTTTTTTGCCTTTTAACCACAGTCTCACTTGAATTCCAGCACACTAACCAGGAGGTACCTGGGATGCATTATAGCTGCATCTGCCTAGCTTGTCTGGCTCTACAAAAGACCACAGGCAAGAGTGAGATTGATTTATTCATGTCTTCTCCTTCCCACAGCTTAGACAAGCAGTGGCAACAAGCTACTCCTACACACATACCTGCATCTTGATTTACAGCAACCTCGTCCCAATGAATGTGCAATTTCTTTTTTTCTTACCACATCAATACCTTGTTATCTGATGCACACCAAGAAACAGATCACACTCATTTTTTCTTTAGCCTTCCAAAATTCCTAACAAAAACACACCAGTACTCAGGCGAGAAAACCCTAATATGAACTATGTCTATTGAAGCAGAATGAGGAATATCTAAAAGAGAAACCCATTTTGTTGTATACCATGAGTGGATGATTGGCCTGAGTTTGTCCCACTGCTGAAATATTTCATGTAATGAACTCCTTTTATAAAGCAGGTTTGAGACTGCTCTACAAGTTTCTGGGTAAATATGTAGTAGTCGTTACTATGAGAAGGAAAAAATAAACAACACCAAAACTGACACATGGTGAAACATCAACCAGCAAAGTGTTTCTCCTACTGGCACAAACTAGAATGAACAATAAAGCTCAGGCTGTCTGCATGTTACAAAAACAAATGGACCTAATACACATCCCATGTGTGCTTTAATGTGAAGGATAATAATTACTGCATTTCCCTCCTATATTGAAATATTAGATTATAAAAAATAATGACTAGGGCAACAAGATGTAGATAGAGACAAGTTCTAGGAGAGGTTTCTGTTGAAATGAGACAGACATCATACAATGCACAGTCCTTGTCTGAATGTTATAAAACATGATTTTCAGCTTGTTCACACATTCAGACTACTGGACAAATGAATTGGATTAATTAAAAACTACTATCCTTTGGTGCTTGGCTGTTCTACAAATGTAGCAATATTTTTAAGCCAAATAAATTTCATGATGTGTGATTAGTGAATTCCAGTTCTTTGTGGTTTTTATTCCAACTATATAAAAGCATGGAACACCTTGCTGATGAGGAAAGGCTGAAGAGAGCTGGCACAATTTAGGCTACACAAGAGAAGTCTCAGAGTGACCTTACCAATGTGTATATGTGAAGGGAGGATGCAAAGTGCCAGGATCTTTTCAGTGGTGCGCAGTGACAGGACCAGACACAATGGGCACAAACTGAAACACAAGAGATGCCATCTGAACTTCAGGAAACACTTTTTTTTTTTTTTTATTGTGAGAATGAGTGAGGTCCCCATCCTTGAAGATACTAAAAAATCATCTGGACACAGTCCTGGGCAACTGAGTCTCATTGGCCCTGCTTGAGCAGAGGGTTGGAGAAGATGAGCTCCAGACATCCCTTCCAACCTCATCCATCTCCTGTTTCTGTCAAGATGGTTTTAATCTATTAGGTATTTTTTTCTTTACTCTAGTGCCGCAAAAAGAGAGACTAAAGATGAGTCTACACTGTTAAGTGATTCTTGCTTTTGCAGCCCAAATTCTTGCCTTAGCTTCCACACACACCATATGAGAATGCAAATGGACTCTGTGTTGGAGTGAATTTAGTTTTCTTAGTAAGGAAGCCTAGACAAGGTATAGAGGATGCTCAGTCTATGCCAGAGTTTGTACTCTATGTATTACACCTCTACCAGATGTTAATTTTGGATATTCTGGTTGTGTGAGGGACTCCCTGGTGCTCTTGCAGAGCAGTCAGGAATGTGAAAAGTGCTAAAAATTCCTACATTTTGACAAAAGAGAAGTAGATATTTCTTGCATTGTTGTTGAGATTGGTTGTTCATTGAATGGCTTCTGATAAGCAGTACAGGTGTAGTCTTATTTCCCCAAAAGACTTTGACATCTCTGTAGATACGCACAAGCCAGTTCACAGCAATTGGTCAAGGGAGTTCTTTGGTATGACTGTCACTTTGGACATAGGCTAAGAGAAAGTGACCTTTAAAGTTTCTTCTTTTGCACGTGTAAAATGCCCTTTTTTCTAATAGGGAACATGTTGTAACTGAACAATGACTGCTACATTAGATGAATATTCCTACCATTCTGCTTCTTCATCCAGATCTTGAAGCGTGCAGCAGTTTGCGAAATAAAAAATACCAAAACCTCTTAACATCTAACATATGGGCTTATATTGTATTTGCACAATATATTGTATATTTGTAATTTGTATTATATTGTATTGGTATATTGCATAAGATTTTCCTATGAATGGGCAACTGTGACATATAAATTTTATGTATCTAACATGCAAAGTAGGAAACTCAAGCTTGTAGTAACAACAAGCTTGAGTTAAAGTTTTAAAGTTTTTTGTTCTATTTTTTAAGGAGGTTAATCAGTT
This sequence comes from Nycticryphes semicollaris, assembly GCA_013400055.1. NCBI lineage: Eukaryota > Metazoa > Chordata > Aves > Charadriiformes > Rostratulidae > Nycticryphes > Nycticryphes semicollaris. Next base: position 346,637 of record VXBJ01007216.1, read on the forward strand.
ACCAGACTTAGTTTTACTTTTCCCTTTCACTCCTACTCTTCATTTTGTTTTCCCAAGTGTTAACTTATCCATTAGGTGTTGAACAGGACTGATTAAGGGTGCTAGGGCAAGGAAATATGTATGAAAAATAGGTTAGGACAGTTTGTCAACATGATGGAGAATTAATTGCCTGGGACATTATTATATTGCCTCTGTTTCTGCGATTTTCCCTCATGTGCTGGTAAATGCACAGAGCTGATATTTCCTAGTTGCACTACAGTTTCACTTTTGTCATCTATATAACTAATACAAAGGGTACAAAAGGTGCAAAGAATTCTTGTGACTTGCTTAAGCAGGCTTCTGGAAACCTGAAGAGAGACATGATCAAACAAGCACCGGAGTAACAGGAGTGTTGTCACTGCAGGAACCACCACACAAGCCAAAAGCTAGGAAGAGGAGCGGAGAGCAGTGTTCAGCATATTGATGCTTAATCAGTACCGATTTTATCTCAGACAAATGAGGTTTTAAGGATGACCAAAGCAAAATGAGGTGATTTCTGGACTTTGACACTGCTCAATCTGGTGTAGGAGATCAGACCACACTACTAAAAAGAAATATAATAAAAAATCAGGGAGGGATAGAAAAGTGTTTGGCTGTTTTGCTCGTCAAGATTTCTGCTAATCAGAAAATGAAAACTATAATAATGCCTATTCACCCATGTAACACTGGATACATAGCTCTTTCAGGATATAGAGCTAAGGAATATTCTAAAATAAACAAAATATTGTGGAATTGTAGAAAAAAGAAATCTCAAAGACTGAGGTTTTCCTCCTTTTTTTTTTTTTTTTTTAATCTTATCTCTCTCTATGAAACATCCACACATGGGCAAGATTTCAAGATTTCATTTCTCATGTATTGTTTTTGCATGACTTAACTCTGAGCACCTAGAATACTTTAAAACAACAATAAATAACACAAATTTTGCCTCAGGTAAAACAAGCTTATGTATGTATCCACTGAAAATATCAGGGAAATTTATCAGACATGGCATTGATTTGGCTCCATAGAGCACTCAAAAGAACCTAAATTAAGATGCATTAAGCCACAATTCCCAGACAAAATTCTCTCAGGAAGAAGGATTTGCAGGGGTTTTAAATGAGGCAGATGGGAGGGAAATTTAATATTTCACATATATCACATTAAACTGGCACTTAGAATAGGTGCTACTGTACATCTTTGAAGACTACATTTTGTAAGCAAAACATAAGGCTATTGAAAAATAAAAATTGTTATTTTGCATATGAAGTGCACGTGGATTAAAATGAAATGATGAATTTTGTTTGGACTTTTAAGCCAGCTAGAGTCTTAATACCTGGATTCCCACATGTACCAGACACTCTGCCACATTACCACAGTCAGGCATGTGAACTCAAGAAAATAATTTCCCAGAAGACAATTCAATGGTAACCTTTAATGATTAAAATTGTTTCTGTTGGCTTTTTCAGACCAAAAGGATAATTTCCATGAATGTAATTTAGGAGCAATTAAATTGGTGAATACCACTGTAGCAAATAATTTCAGTCACAAGAAAGGATGAAAGAAATATTCCATTTAATATTCTCTGAAGCTGAGGTCTTTATTTTCCCCCAACGTTCTTTCAAGCTTGATTTCTTCTTTGAAAAATCAGTGTGCTAATCCTATTCCCCCCATCCTCCCCAACTTGGCGGTAGACAAAAAAAAAGTACAGACAAAACCAGTCTCAGACTGTGTTTTTTAATTGAACTGATTGATTTCCTCCACCACCAAAAAGAAAAGGGCATTTAGAAGGTCAATCTGTATGTATGTTAGAATGTTTTTGGGGGCCTTTTTGGGGGGCCATGCAACTAAAAGAAAAAGGTACTTCACTGCTTTGGTCATCTATGGTGCATCTATGGTAGCCACTAAGCTGGTTCAAACACTGTACTGTAGCTACATGTAATGTATCATTTTTTATACCCTTGATATGCCTGTGTCAATTTGAACTTTTTAAAAAATGCCTTAAAGTGATTCAAATGTGACATGAGCCAGGACGGCTCCTGATAGGTGGCATGAGTAAAGTAAAGCCCATTTTGTACGGGGGGGAGAGCTACATCTGTTTGTACAATGCCTACTGCGATGTGGTCCAGAATATGACAGCATCCCTCTAGGTAACACTTGCAGGTGAGGTAGGTCATCACAGGACCCTGATTGAGGTCCTGATCTTCTCACAACTCTGACCCCTCCAGTTGGCTCCTCCCTGCAGCACTACCTCAGCATTGTAAATCCATGCAATGGAGGAGATGCTGAAAAAGAATAATAACAGAGGGCTGCTGTAGCAGAAAAAAAAAACCCCAAAAACCAAAACCAAAACAAAACAAAAAACCAAACCAAAGTGGAAGAGAGAGAATAGTAGTGGTAGCTAAGATGGTGTTGCTATCTCCACATGTTGGTATGTCAAATTTGCTGCAAAACTGTCTCTACCTATTCTCTCTCACTGTTGGCAAGAGGTCTGGGGCAGGAGATAGCAGACAAAGGGAGCAAAGATGCATGAAAAATATTGGTGAAGCCACCCTGATAAAAGTTTAGCATAAATGAGATATGAAGGCAGTAAGAATGTATTACATATCTTAATAGATAAATCCAGGACTAGTGGAGAACCGTGGTACCTATTTTCCATTTATTTCTCAATGCAGCCTCTTTTCAAAGAAGCATATGACAGTCCCAGGAGTTCTCAAAAATAAAGGAATCCAGCTCAATTCTCTAGCTCAATTCTATGGAGGAGGGAAAGACAAAGAATGGCTTAGATACATCTTAGGCATCTGGATTTGTGTCTGAATCTTATCCCAAGCAGTTTACTTTCCAGAAAGAACAACAATTCTTCTTATTCCTTTGGATGAAGAAAGAAAGAAAGAGAGATAAAGTGTTTATCTTTGTTTGGTGTTTCCTCTGTACAAATGTAGCCATGATCACAACACGTATTATCATTACAATTGGAGCAATGACATGCATATATATGCACACATGCACACAGCCATACGATCAGAATCAAAATACAAAACCACCTGGTAACATTGGAGGTTATCTTCAGCTTCATAATAGTAAAGTATTAACAAGATTTTATGATGGTAAACTAGGATTCAGCTTGTGGTCAGCAAAAGAACCACAGAATACTTCTATTTCAGTAATTGATATAGAATATGGAAATACCATATTAAGCAGTCAGTTGTAGTAATGGTTTCAAGGAATTTAAATAATACGGTTGTACAGAAAGGAAGAAGAAGGAAGAAAGTGTGCATGTGTGTGTATATATATCTCCACATTTCTTTGGTTTGAAGCTGTAGCACAAGTCAGACCTCTCAAGAGGTGGCAAGAAAATGGCGTTTAGAAAAGCCATTACTAGAAGAAAGTTATTCTTTTGTTTCAGGAAATCTTTCCACAGTATGGATTGCTAAAGTACATGAGTCTTATAACAGGTTACCCAGAGCTTTCTATAACAACAGCAGGAGCTATGCAAGTAAGCATGAACACAAAGCTCTGTGCCAATGCATATTAACTTGTCCCATGTAACTTCTACTCTCCCAGTCCTTGGACCATGTCCATCCAATTAAAATCTGAAATACATGAGGGAGAATTGTAAACCTTCTGTACTTACACACTGTATCTTCCCCCTCCCCCCTTTCACTGAATTTTTTACCCAGGGAAATATAGGTCAGTGCTACAAGCTTCATAGAGTCTGCTTGATATGAGCTTTTAAAAGGTTTTAGTTTAATACTGTGCACCTGGTATTGCTGGGGGTTCAAACAGTTTTATATTTATTCCCTACCAGTTCTCTTATGACTTTACAAGAACAAAGCTCATAAATTCCAAAGCACCAAACACAGAAGCAATTGGAAGCTGTTTTCTAATCCAGACCTACACAGCCTTGTGTCTTTCCCCATATCCCACATCCGTAATGACTGGATTCTCTCTCTGCATGGGTATAAAACAGTCTATCATTTGTATTTTAATCCCTTTCTTTAATATTATTAGACTACATAGGCACGTATTTTAAAGAGGTCAGATGGCTTGTTAACACAGTATATATGGTATTGTGTAGTTCTCAGCAAGCAGATTTGGAAGAACAGATTTTGAGAGACTTTAACAGAAGCACTTACAAAGTAAAAGAGAAAAATAAAAAATCACTTTCTGTTCTTAATAAAGTCAATCTACCTTATGAAATAACCTCACTGAGGGAGAACTAGCTAGTGCTTTGCCATGTCTCAGCATCATTCGTGCCTTACAGCTTTATTATTTGCCTACCCATTGGTCCAGAAATAGCAACGACATGACATGCATCCTTTTCTACATGTAGCTTTCCTTCCTTGCTTGTTTCATAACACTTAATTAATCCTCCAAAAGATAAACATATATTCAGTCCTCTAAGTAAGACCCTATCTATCTTCACAGAGGCTAAATTTGTTGAAAAACCCTGGTCCCAGGATGACTTTACAGGGGCAAGCTAGTTCCTTCAAAAGTTAACTTAAAGTTGACTCTCTTCTGCTCTTTAGAGAAGCCTTTCCCTCATCCAAGCAACCTGGCAAGTCTATAATCTTTTAACTAAAGCAAATTTTTGTTACCCCACATAACTGGAGTTAGCATTCAGTTTATTACCCTGCTTCTGCTTCTGTGCAGTGATGCTGGGATACAGAATCCTTCAAGGCATTTCCTTTGCTCATATTGTCTCTGCATACTGGTAATACAGCATGGTCTTTATCTCCACATAGAGTTTCCCTCAGTTCAAGTGATGGGAACTAATGATAGAGGATATGATACACAGTACAAGATGGTTTCTAGTTATTTCCCTTGGTAATTGTCAACACAGATAAATGAGAGGATTAAACCAACAACCTGGTTCTAGTTCTGCATAAAAAAATAAAAGTTATTCTCCATGTAATCCCGGGAAACAAAAGCAAAACATGGTTGTTGATACTTCTAGGAGTGTTTTGAGGCCTCAACATTCCTAGGCTCTTACACACTGAAAGGTTTTTTGCTGCAATTGTAGCTTCCTTTCCTATGACAATGTATCCAAAATCTTGCAAAACGAAAGGAAAAAAAAAAAAAAACAAAAACAAAAATAATCCAGACTTCCCAGAAATTCCATTTTACCTCAGAGAGAGAGAGAGAGATAGAAAAAGAAGATGGGAAAAGACATCCTCTTGCAGGCTGTTGTCTCACCTAACCAAGCATTTATATTAACAGGTGTCAACAGCTGAGTTAGTCACCCTGGACTCCATTTACAGACCATGGGGAGAAATAAGGTCTCTTGTAACTTAATTTATCTAATCTGTTCCAGGTAATTGCTTTAGACCAAACTGAACTTTAGAAATGCCTAACTCTCTCCATTACTAAAATAGAGCTCAGCTTTACTAGATCACTTGTGAATGCCTGTTATCACTCCATTAGATGAATTTCATTTTTCTCTCTCCTCTTATTTTAACGCACCACCTTTTTTGCCTATCTTTTTCATTAAGTCATTTCTGCTCTTCCCTTTTAAGACAGCTCCTCTCTTCACATGATCATATAAAGAAAACAAATGTATAACCACTCCTGCCTGAGAAAGGTCAGGGGACTCAGCAGCACACTCAATGGACAGCAACCAACTAAGCGCGGTGGAAGGAGTTCACAGGAAAGTGCCTCAGATTTGGAATAGCTGGATACTTGCTATGTTACACATGGGAGGATATTCACACTGAAGAATAGATTACAGCTTATTAGAGCGCATGAATATGCAGACCAAGGATTGACAGATTTCCTCTAATAACTTTCATTTGGGCTGCTTAGTGAGTTCACCAATGTGATGTGTTTTTTCTCAAAAACTCATGCCTATAAAAAAAGAAACATATGCTGGATTTACTTCCCAAAATACAGTACTCCTAATATTTGCTGCATTTTTTCTAGTGGCTGAATTATATTAGTATGGAAATATTTCTAATACTTTGCAGTACCTGTTCTTCTTAAAGCACCTTGTTTCCGCAGCACAGAAGAGGTCAAGACTAGAGAAATCAAGCAAAAGTGAAATTATTTCGTTCAAACAGCATCTCTGCCTTTGCTATTGCATTGCTACCAAAACACAAACTAGATATAGTTTAGAACTAACAACTAACTTCAATACATCTGCAGTGGCTCCAGCCGTATCTCTGAATATAATTACCAAAAAAGTAGATGCTCCTATGAAACTGCATTAAAATAATAATATTAAGGAACATATAAAACTAAACAATAGATTTTTAAGTTTGTCCAGAGAAGCTATAGAGTTTTCATTCTTGGACAAAAATGGACTGGACAGAACCTGGACAACCTTCTCTAGTTTGTCCTGTTTTGAGTCAGGCATTAGACATAACGATCTCCAGAGATCCTTTGAAGCTTCGTAGCTCTGTAGTTCTGTGAGTCTAAGCATGAAGTGACATTTGATTTTGATTTCACTGAGATTACTGAAGTACTTAAGTGCACCCCATACTTGTGCATGAGATTTAATTTTCAGGATAGTGTCCCAAAGGTATGACTACGCAGCCTGTGTTATAAATAGAAAAAAGCACTTTAATGTCTGTTTTGCAGTCCAGAAAGTCTACAGGTATATCTAAATGATACGTACAATGGTCAGACTTCTGAACAGAAACATAAAGATGTCACAAAATCCTTCTTTTCTCATTCAGGGTGGGATTCATTTTGACAGTAGTTTCATGACTTAAAATAGATGTCTGGACTAAATAAGTCACTAAAGCTTCTTCTTTCATCAGTCCAGAGATACAAGTACTTCTAGATTATTTGACCTATCTGAAGACAGCTTTTGAAAATACACAAGATTGATTTCCCAGTGGAGGTGTCCATTTGTTTTTTCTGAGCTATGGAATGAGCCTACTCTGCTGTCTGAGGGTGCATACATAAATTTTACTGTTGGAGCTTGACAAGCTCAATCTAAGTCTCAATGTAGATTGAAAATACAGTACACCTGATTCTAATAATGTTTAGAATAAATTAAAATATTGTTTACTTTTTTTAAAAAAAGGTCTTCTGTATTTAAAAAAAAAACATCTTAGTGAAAATTTTGTATGGATAGTGGCTTGAAAAAGAAAATATACTGTTAGGAATATTCCTCAAAGTTCCATTTAGTGATTTCTTACTCATCAAAATTATCTTCAGGACAAAAAGTTACTGGGTAATTCTGTGAGCCAGGCATGAATTAAATACTACAGAGAATAAACTGTCCATAAAACATCTGTTCTTCTATCTTGTTAAATTTATTTTCAAAATATTCACAATGCTCTCCTTTAAAAACCAAACCAAACCAACCAACCAACCAAACAACAACAACAACAAAAGAAAAACCCTCCAAAAAACAGTAAAGTTGATAATATAAAATGTGAGAATTTAATATTATTTCGGTATCCACTAGCTACCATGTGGAAGGACCAGCTAATTAACTGCTTATTATTCTAAATACAATAGTTTATATTCACATAGACTGAAAAGGCTTACAGAAATTCCCCAGAGCATAGTACAGCAATGATTTTTTAGAAAGACATAAAAATCAGGCATGAATTCCATTTTACGTTGATTAAAGTATATCTTCTTTTTTGTAAAACTAAAGTTTTACACTTTAGTCTCATTACAGAAGTAGTTTTACTAGATTAGTTTATATAACTGAAATGTACATACACGGAGATGTTTAAAGGGATGTTGGACATTTTATATCAGACAGTAAAACCTTGCTTGCTTGCATGTGTTTCACATAGCTAGGACACCATGAAATAAGAGCAGAATACACTGGGTTTTCTTTATTATTCTTGATTATGGAAGGAAAAATAAATGTTAAGTATCTGGAAACAGATGATAGATTTATTGCTGAGCTTTGTGCTCTGCACATAAATCTGTGGAAAGAGAATACTTAGTTTACCAGTATGCCATGATTCATTTTACAAAAGCTGACTGAGCACTTGGTAGAGTTAACCTTCTTAGCATTCTAGGCAGATGTTATGAACACTCTTGGGACACTCATGGTTCAAACATAAGGATGCCACAGAGTTTTCTCGGCTAATACTAGCTACTACCTACAGTCTTCTCTTTAGATCTGTGAATTACTAGCACTCAGAGTAGTTCATTCAACTCAGGCAAGATATTTCTCAGAAACCCTGGGGAATCTGTGCAAGTGCTCTGATTACTTTGAAAAGTGTTTCAGTTTCCTGCTCTGAAAAATCACTGCCCTAAAAGACAGAGAAGTCTTAAGAGCTGCAACATTGTTCAGAAAAAACTTTACCAAAAAAAGTTTTGAAATTCAAAAGGATATGTTTATTTAAAAACTCTGATTTCAGTAAAAAAGCAACAATTCATAAATCTCAGAACATGAAATTCGTTATTAGGATCATACGAAAAGTTTTGTTCTAGTATTACATAGCTGTTTTGTGGGTATAGCTAATAGCAGCTGGCCTATCCTAGAAATATTCTAAAGTGAAACCTATTCTGTTCGTTTTTACAAGATGATGATAGCTAGTTACATCTCAAACTCCTGCTCTGAATGAATTATTCCCTAGGTAGTCAAAACGAATGTCCCTTTCCTAATCTGAATCTCCCTTCTTTCATTTTAAAACCATTACCCTCTCATCCTATCACTACACTCCCTGATTAAGAGTCTCTCCCCATCTTTTCTGTAGGTTCCCTTGAAGTACTGGGACTATAAGGTCTCTCCGGAGCCTTCTCTTCTCCAGGCTGAACAACCCCATCTCTCTCAGCCTGTCTTCATAAGAGAGGTGCTCCAGCCCTTTCATCATCTTTGTGTCCTCCTCTGGTCTCACTTCAACTGTTCCATGTCCTTCTTACGCTGGGGGCCCCACAGCTGGATGCAATACTGCAGGTAGGGTCTCACCAGAACAGAGCAGAGGGGCAGAATCACCTTTCTCCCCCTGCTGACCACATTCCTCTTGATGCAGCCCAGAAAGTGGTTGGCTTTCTGGCCTGTGAGCACACATTGCCAGTTCATGTTGAGCTTGTCATCAACCAACTCGCCCAAGTCCTTTGCCTCAGGGCTGTTCTCAATCCATTCTCTGCCCAGCCTGTATTTATGCTTGAGGTTGCCCTAACCCACATACAGGACCTTGCACTTTGCCTTGTTGAAGGTCAGGAGATTCACAAAGGCTCAATTCTCAAGCCTGTCCAAGTCCCACTGGGTGGCATCCCTTCCCTCCAGCATACTGACTGCACCACACAGTTTGGTGTCATTGGCAAACTTGCTGAGGGTTCACTCCATTCCACCATTCATGTCACTGACAAAGATGTTAAACAGCAATGGTTCTGGTACTGACCCTCGAGGAATGACACTTGTCACTGGTCTCCACTTGAACATTGAGCCATTCTTCCCAGTGTTTCCTTTACCATGTGAATATTCAGTCCCAACTGGTTATTCAGGTGCCCATAAAGGAAATGAGTCTAAAAGATCAGCAGTGGTAGTGAGATTCTTGAAACTCCAGGCTTTAACTTCAAGGCATTTCCCCCAACCTAGCTAATCTAACTGCATCAGGTTGATGCAGTTGTAGCTAGTCTAAAACCAGACTTCTTTAATCTTTGTCTTTTTTTTTTTTTT
>VXBJ01007216.1:356266-397032 GCA_013400055.1 Nycticryphes semicollaris
TTTTTTTTTTTTTTTTTTTGTATCAGTCTCTGCACAGTGATATTTTCTCAGCTGGAGGAACAGATAGTGACTGCTTGCAATCTTAGTTACAGGTGATTAGGTTGCTTTTCAGAGAAATGAGTTGTAATTTTCCATACTGAAGAGGGAGCAGGATCCAAAATGCCTGGTTGTCAGCATAAACACAATCCCAAATTGACACAGTTGCTGAAATATTTTAGCTGGGGAATCTATCTGATTAGTCAGAAGTAGGAGGCTGGATTCCTTCCTTTCTGCTTCAGGTATCAGTCAATAGGCAATAGAAATTCATGCATTTCAGAGGATATTTCAACTCCACGCACATGGCAGGTTTCTTTTCAACTTACTTAATACCCAGTTCTCCCTCTACAAGTCTCTATCTGTCCTCATTAACTCTTATGAAGAATCTACAATGATCACACTCCTTTCTTCAATGTCTCAATTAAATGTTTAAATTGAGGTGAACTCTATCTAGTCCTAAAAGTCTTTAGGGCTTTTTGTTAAAGATGTGCCCTGACAGATGCAGCTGTTGCACAGGACATTTTAAATTAGGCATCACTGTAAATTCTCTTATGAACTCTAGGCCATAGTCATTAAACTTCACATTTTTGCTTTATGTTGCTGATTGCGGAAACTTTTCTGTTAAAAAGTCATGTTAAATCCCAGTGTGATCTCCCAAGGTTACACTATTCCAACTAACTGCAATTCACATCAAGTAAAATTAGGAGCAGAATTTCAACATTGTCTACACAATAATTTGTATCTCAGTTCTTACTGTACTTTTCCCAAATTTATATTACGAACATTTGTGTTCTGTAATTCATGTGGAAAGATGATGGTCTCCATAAAGTCCAATTTCCTTAAAATGTTTAATTGCCTTTACCCATAGGTTACTATGTTTCATTTTTTAAAACTTGTTTTATTTCATTGAAATGACTTGTCAGGCTTGGATGGATGTGAGTTTCAAATGGCAAACACATATATGTGCACAGGCCCTAATGAACCTGTGGTATAATTATGCAGAAATAAGTATATGTCAGTTACTGTCAATGAATAACAAAAGTACAGAACCTTAATTAAGAAGTGGAAATGTGATACTGTTGGATGGTGTTATTTCTTTTCTGGGAAGAATTATTGCATCTTTAATCACAGACAAGCTTCTCGGAAAATCATTTGCCTCAAGCAAATAAGAAATTGGAGGAAGAAAAGAGTATGCAGAAGACTCCCAGCAATATTATTTTTCCGATGTGACCAAACAGAAATGTTTGCATGCAATTAATGTAGTTGAAATAAACATATTGTGACACCAAAAATCATTTTAAGGCACTAGGAAGCTCATTCAAGTGAACCAACTGCATCCACTGTTGCTATACTACATTTTAAAGAAACCCCACAAAATCCCACGAGTTTCTCTGCCAGAACCCACTGCCTCACAAACTCTGCTGCAAAAGCTCAACACTTAGCCATCATTACTCTACACACTCTCTTTCCTTTAGTATTATTTTATTGTAACATACATCAGTGGCAGACCTATTACATTGACAATTCCTTTCCTGTATTGTTTGTTTCTACAAACGGATGAAGCGGAAGAAATCAGGAGCATGATCCCAGTGCATGAAAGCAATACTGATGGCTTCAACATATATTTACTACTGAACTGGACAAAAAGAAATGTTTAATAAAGGACAGACGGGTAAGTGAGTAATCACTGGAGAGATCTTATTTCATTTGCCTAAATGTTGTTTAGAGCACACAAATGTTGAATTTGGAAGACTTCCTATGGATTCAGACTGGCCTTTGTTTCCTATTCATGTGATAATTTTATTAGTTTTTTTNTTAATATTTAAAGCAATGAGTTCCACTGTTTGGTTCTACAAGGATGTGTCTAAAACACCTATTAAAATGGAGGCAAGAATGACATTGAAGTCCAGCACAGCCACAAACAATTAGTAAGCGGATCACTTATAAGTAGTTCAGAAACAGATCCTGCCCTAACTATCTAAGATCTGACACCTTTGAGCTTTGATAGCATAGTAGATGCTGGAACCTATCTTAAGTGTCATCCTAAATTACCCATGCATGACTTGCAGAGCCAAATCTCAGTTTCTCTGTACCATCTCTGTAGATATATGAAAAGAAGCAGAAAAACCTGCAACACAGCAAGTAGAGCTGATCCACAGCTACTGAACTGTGCAGAACCGACATTTACCTGCCCCCTTTGAAGAAGACGTGGGCTTTTTCCAGCCAGTGTCTATTCTGGGGGCATACTCAGAATGACATTATGTAAGATAAGTAATCCTTCTTGATGTCAAGAAGGTGTCAAGGCTTCAAGCATATCAACAGTGTCAGCAAAACCTTTCCTCCCTCCTAAGGGCTTAGCTGCCTGTGTTCAAGGTCAGCTCTGATATAGTGAAGCCATGTAACCTTGGATCAAACTTTTATAAACCCAGCAAAATGCATGAGAAAAGAGTGAGAAGCCTCACCTGTTGCTTCCTTACTGCAGGAGCTGCACTTCATCCATGGCCTTGGTCTTGGTCCTTGCCTAAGCTTCACTATAGACATTCTCATGCCTCCCTTGCTGATCCTGACCTTGATTGGCTGACTTAACTTCCTAGAACCTTTTTTCTGTCTCTTCTTAGCAGACATCCCTGATGATCACTGGGTTATTTGGCTGACTCTAGTTACCTTCCTCAGACTACTCTGTTCTTTTTGTTACAACACTGTGGGACTTGCCACCTTGTTGGTGAAATCACGGCCCCAGTCACACCAGCTCCTAGCTCTCCTCTTGTGGAACAGCCACTCCTTGCTGCCTCCTAACAGAAGGCTGCAATGGGGGGAAATAAAAAATTGAGGCCACCCTATTTCTGGCTCATATATAATTAGTAAATATTAACATTTCATTACTATTGGTGATATACTGTCACATATCTATATACACATTTTATACTCAGGAGGAGAAGGTTTTTGAGAGAAATATTCCAACTTTTCTTTAAAAATTATAATGGCTGTTGGGTGTAGACAGCAAGGGAGCTGAAAACAGGCAGCACTTCCTTATGCTCCAAAAGCTCACATCTTCCCTGCTGATGCTTGGAATGAGAAGCACGGGCAAGACTTCAGAGAGCCCCTTCAACTGAAAAATAATGGTTTGCATGGGATTCTGACAGAGAAAGATAAGGTTTGGGACCTGGCTGGTGGAATTCTAGGAGAAGATTCAGTTTTGCCAAGAAAAACACACCTAACTTCACATTCATTCTGAAAACCATAAGAAACAATAGGGTGTCATTGTACTTATGGTGAAGTTTGATTGATTTGTTGGAAACAAAGTAGTGTTGCTTTATTTACTCTAAACTGGAGAGAGAGGAATGTCACATTATCTTTGTTAACTATATGTTTCCACCCTTTGCCACATTTAAATGCAGATATATTGACTTTTTATTTTCTGCTGTATATACCTCTCCTAACCCTAGTTCCATGCTTTAGTTACTTCAGTTAAATGCAGAATTAACAATAACAGTGGTTTAATTTTTATTTTTCATATGCTTTGTACAGCCATTAAAGTATGGCCATATATGCCTTTCTATGCATCCATGATGCAAACACAGGAATTCCATCCCAGAAGAGACTGGGTAAAGATACACAGATAAGCAAGGTTGAGTTTTGTTCAATCTCAACTTTTTTGAGTGAGACACTGTGATTTGTATCATTACTGCTCATATTGGTGTTTCTACATGCTGTGAGATCAGAGCAGAGATGGATAATCCTCATAATCCAAATCTTTCTAAAATGCATGGAGGGATCTCAATTGCTTCCACATCAACATAACTTACATCTGTATGGGAGTTGGAAACTTGTTCCTCAGGGGAGAAAAAAGGAGGAACCCTTTTGTAGAAACCCACTGTGGGACGTGAAGGCTGCTGCAAACGTTCAATCAATTTGAGGAATCTGTTCAACACTGTCTCCTCCTGACACTCAGACTGAATGGATATCCTCCCCATAGATCTGATAAAAATGCTTCTGACGTTGATGAAACTTCGTTGGATACAAAGAAAGAGATAGGCATACTTTCAAAATTCCTAATTGCTAGCAGGAAATAACAGTTATAGCATGATTTGCCAACTAGTGATAAACTATGATGTTGATGGAATCAAGATCTATAATGAAAATGTGTAGTCGTGGTAAAATGGTTTTATACCTAGAACTAGGAAAACTTTGTTTTTATTTAATATAGAATATTAAACCCCTAAAATAATTAACCCTATTTTAACCCATCAGAAAATTTTGGATTTGCAATTTAGACTGAACACAGCAGATGTGCCAGTCTCCCAGAAATTTAGATATTCAGCATCTTCTTGTTTGTGCCCAGGCATTTTGCAGAAAGTAAATCCAAGCACACAGCCCAGGCAGAAATTTCAGTACACAAAAGAGAAACCTAGTGTTGATAGCTGGGGAATGAGAACCCAGGACAGTGCCAGTGAAGTCTCTGGTCACTTATTGTAAGATTGAATCATTGTAGGAACTCTGGGACACCAGGGTACCTGAGTACTGGCATTTCTTGAATCTTGGAAAGAGGCTGGATTCTGTGTCACAGCTCCAGAAGAAAAATCTTAGGTATAGCTAGGTCCCAAAGAACTTGGATTGACAGCAAAAAACTTCACATTTTCAGCTTTGCTGTCTGAGCCTGAAATGTGGGCTCACAGATCCTGGTTTCCCAGTCCCAATACAATTGACCTGCTGTACTTTCTCAAGAACCACGGTCAAGTGTGTTACATCAGCTTGTGGAGCCAAGTCAAGACTCTGTTTTGATAACAGGAGTTTGTTCACTTATATAAATGCAGTGCTTTGGGGAATTAAAATGGATGTACTCTAAATGTAATTATTGACAGAAATAGAGCTTGTGAAATCAAGGGCACAAGTCAGAATAGGAAGCTATTTTCCTCACGCTATGCTCTATATATAATTGGATTTTTACGGTCAGGCACTTATTTAAGAAAATGGCATGCTCCATTTAATGAAAGCAATGGAGCTGCTTTAGTGTGAAACTGAAGTAATGAATGCAGTGTGAGGATGGAGACCTCACATACTAAATATGGCCGTAGACAAGAACAGATTTGGTTCTAAATGGGGTTGTGTGTATTTGCAGCAGGACTGAGTTTACTACAGTGCTTTGTCTTTCCATTGTCATTCATTAAGTTACTTAATCTCCTACTTGCTTCCAGAGAAGGAATTATATAAATATATACCGTACTCTCATTTACTTTTATAAGGCACTCTTCATATTTAGACTCTTTCAGTGTGAATAACGATGATCTGAAATACCAGTGTAACACTTGATATACTTGCAATTAATATCTATCAGAAAAATGCCATATATCATTATGTGGGAAATATCAGACTGTTCACTGTGCTTATGTGAGCAATAAGTCAAGGTAAATCTTATGCCTGAAACCACTGCCAACTTGAAAAATTTCAACACATTTTTGTTCATTCATAGATTGGCTTCTTTTGTGAACTTTGATATTCCCTGAAGCTGGACTCACTTAAGAAATGTGTTGTCATCTGATCATCAAATCCTCATTTAAAAGTTTATTTTATGTATATTAGTGGGTTTTCAAGTGGCATTCATAGGAAGTGATTATGTTGTGCAACTTCTATATGAACACTTTGTGTTTACAAATATATCCTATTTTCTCTGCAAGTCTATTTCTCTAATGCATTCCCTCCTGCCACTAACACATGCAGGGAATTGTTTTACAACAGCAACATGACCCTATCTATCTATCACAGATAATCTGTCCTTTGGCTGCTCAGCTATATTGGCCTATGGTTTATGTTTTGCCAGACCCTGAAGGTGGGGAGATCATAATATTTTGATTATATCTAAGCCACTCTGAAAGCATTCTCATTAATGAACAAAGTAAACAGAATGGTGGAATGACATAAGACATGAAAGTGCAGAGTGCTTTCCAGCTGGGTAAAGCAGCTTAAAAAGTCAGCCAGACAAAGTAGTTTTCTGACAAACTAGAATAAGATATTTAATCTCTTGCAGGGTTGCAGGACTGTTCTTTCACAGTAATCTTGAAAGACAGTCAGATGCTTAAGTGTCTTTCTGGACCACAGCTTCAATAAATTGCAGGTTTAGGAAACTCGTTTGTCCTATGCCTTCCTTCTGAAACACACCAGGTGTCATGTGTACATCTCCTCAGTAACTGTGCAATTGGATTGTCTGCTAGACATTTTTCCATGGCAGGGACTGAGTCTTAGCCAGGTGAATGACTCTGCTGATTTCCTTAGCTGAAAATTTGACCAAAGTCCTCCATGTCTTTATTTATTTGTATTCTCTGAATGTTTAAGTTTACCATGATAGCTCGGGATAGATATTCCAAAAACAGATTTATGTCAATAATCCAGTCAAGTCAGATGCTTAAATAACCCCCTAAGACAAGGATAGAGGTTGAGGTTACAGCCTTAAACTGCTGAGAACCACATTTACTAGTATCATTTCATTTCTACATCCTCAGTTTCAAAGCTGAGTGGGAATGTTGTATCCCCAGTATGGAAAACTGATGTCCTCTCTTTTACATGGGTTGCTGGTATTGAATCACAGAATACATCCAGAAGATCTTCCTAAATAAGGACATAAAGGATAGGATTCACTTCACCTAACATTAAAGGTAAGATACAGATTGATATTTAGACCAACTCATTTCAGCTGTCTACACACACATCTCCTGTCTCATTTGAGGTGCCTTGGTTTGTCTGTGATATTTACCAAGGAACATCAATTGCAGGAGAGCCATGCCCTCCTAGGGCATCTGGAAACTGGCCTAGGTATCCTGAAGGATCTCAAAAAGCGCCGCATATCTATACATGGGCAAACCCTCACGATTACAGCCAGAAGCTGGGGGACTGGTTCTAGGATAAAGACCTCCACTCTTCTAAAAGGAGTCTAGACACCATGGGCTTGATCTACAGCCATTTGAGATGCTCCATGGCATCCCAAACATGCATGTGTAGCTGGCAAAAATGACATGGGATTCACAGAAAACCTGTGACCTTCCAGTGCAGCAGCTGGACACCAGACAGGATTTCATGGGTCATCAAAAATGGCACTAGCTGCCAAGTACTAGATATCTGAATTGAAAACTTAGCTTAGAATTTCATGCTATAAACATGTAACTTAAGGAAAATTAATCCTGTCTTGAAATAACAGATAGGATTTGGACATTTTGCGTTCCTTCCTATCAGGGCAGAGTTGTACCTTATAGCACACTCATGACTTCTGAAGTATATTTCAGTTTTATACTTCTTCCAATTTTATTTGATATACTTCCAGTAATTTTTTCCAATGAAGTTGCCAACAAATGCATTTCTGTGTCAAAAAGCATTTCCAGGATATAAATCTAAATTCTGGAGATAAGGGAACAGTTCAGAGTTAAGGCTCATTTGTTTTGCAGCCTTTGAGCTGACATTATCAATTACCATTTCAATTACTGCTAATTAAATTGCTGAGGTTTCTAGATGGTGGGCTGATAGCAGTAACTCATTTCTTCTAGACCAAAAAACCGCCAGGATCTTTCAATCACAAACTCTCACTTGTGATTATCATATATAGATACTAAAAGGTGGATTTACTAGGTTAAAAAAAGGAGCTGTCAAATACACCCTGAAACTTGCTGTGACTGTAAAAGACCTTGAAGATATGCATGACTTTTAAAACCTCAAAGTAATAAAGAGAGTACAACTTATTACAAAAACCTGAACTTAATTGTCATGACAGTCTAGGGGGTTTCTTGGGTTTCAGAAGTTGTACTCATAAAGCATGATTTCACTCAAACATTACAAGGAGGCGCTCCTCTGACTTCTGAATTTCCAGGATAAGATTGATGTTGATAATATGGATGTGCTTGCATTCAGGAAAATGAAAAGATTTTGTAGGTAGTGAACTTGTACCTCTTTTCTTTCCATCCTCCATTTTTTTTTCCATATGTTTGACAACTATCATGCAGGGTTTTAAATATGTGATGTCACTGAAAAGCATGGGCCTCCCAGAGCCTTACTGAAGTCATTGTGTAATGGCATGGTCCACCCAAAGGGCTCAATTGCAAATCAGGAGCCCAGGGAACTCTGTGTCTAGCCCACATACCACAGCATTCTTTAGGCCTGATGCTTGGATATCTATCATATCTGAGCATACTTTGTTAGTATTGCCTTTTCTGTTTGTAGAAATCTAATAAAAATAATCTTAAAAAAAAAGTCAACAGTAAAACCACTAAAAGTCTGTACACTTGGCAAAATTTATTCTGACCACAGATTTTCACATAGTATTTTCACTGTTCTGTCCCCACCAGTATCAGGAAGTGCCATTGCGGCAGATGAAGAAAATAAAAGGAGTGTACTAAACTGTTTCAAATGTCAGAAGGGCTTTGAGGTTTGAGTAAGGACCTCAGCCAATTCTAATTTTATATGAATCTGATGTTCTTTATTCCTAGGGTAATACAATTCCTCCCCTTCCTAAATGCCTAAAAACTGGTGGCTGAAAAGATCCTAAGAGGAAGGATTGTCCAGTAATTAATGAATCCAACTAAGATTGAGAGGATTCAGCCTTAATTTCCTTTTCAGGTGTAGACATCTTATCTAACCATTCCTCTCCTTGCCTCAGCTTTCCTTATTCAAAGTAAAATGAAGAAAGAAAAGACTTTTTCCTTTGTCACGGTAGTGTTGAGTGGCTAAAGCCATTAATATGATAGAATGGAAAAAATACTATGCTAAGGGCAACCATAAGTTCCTTAGGACATGTTCGCAAGTTTCCAAGTGATTAATTTATCCCAGCTTAATGCATTGTTGCTTTCCAGCTGAATTGTAATTGCTGACCATAGCATTCTGGCTAACTGCAAATGTGAATTAAATGTTGTAGCAGAAACCATTATGCAGCAGACTAAAAACATAGCACATCACTTTGCTAGTGAGAAAAGGTAGGAGATCACACAGAAAGCTAGTGCTAATCGAATCAAGTACAAAAGCCATTCCGCTCATGTGAAACCTACCTTTTGGTGAAAACACACTTTACTTGGATTTATTAAAATTCTGATAGAAATGTGTAATGATCCACTGACTGTGGATGTACACAATTTCAAGTTTTCCTTGGTGTTCAGGGCTGTTTGGCACCCTAGCTTTGGTTCAAGCTCATTCCTAATTGATTATATTGTAATGAAGGGTACAGGAAGGGGTTAGGAAGAAGAAGAAAGCTCAAAATTGCCTTCCAGGCATAAAATGTGTTTTGATTTACAGCTAATGAAACTTTTTTATTACTCAAATTACTCCTTAATATTGTGGCTGGATTTACTCTGGAATGGGGTTATCACACACATATGTCCCATTGGTCTACATCTCAACAGTCAGGGTGGGTTTATTTTGGCGGGCTGGAAACAATGTCAGTGGCTCTCTTTTTATTTAAAGCAGCAATTGACATACTTGCAGAATGCTTTAATGGCTTGTTTTCAGAGAAAAGAAACTTGTTGCAATTTAAAACAATGCTTTTATAATCTTAGATATGCAGTTGTAGGTGTAGATACAGATGTGAATATACACACATACTACATATATGCATACGTATACACTTATATATATACACTTTAGATACCACTAACATTTTGAAATTACCTCCTTCATTTTTAAGATTAAAATTTTCTTCTCAATTAGTCAACCGCAGTCATATTTTTTTTTTCCTCTCATCTCCCAGTGAATATCATTAAGAAGTGATCCTTATAAACAAGTTGCTGACGGTTTCAAAAAAGGAGCTTCAGTGTTCTAGTTACTTGCCAAGGAAATTTTAGCAATGTCTCATTTTAATTGCTGAATGGACTTAACATCAACTTTTGCCAGAGGAATGACAACTGAATCTCCAGAGCTTTTGTTTAGCCCTGGTAGGCCTGCAAAAGTTCAAATATATATCTGGGGCCACTGAAACAACAGGAAGGCTTGCTGTTGACCAGCTGTCTTTAGGAGTTAGCTTCAGAACTTGTACCCTGTTTGGGTTCCTGCTTTACCTCTTGGCCTCGCAAGAACCCTGTCTTTTGAAAGACACCATCACCAACCCCGGCCCCATTCCACTGTTGAACCCTACTTCTTACATTTTTCAGTGGATGAATTTCAGAAGTCCTACACCATTTCCACTTGTTTTGGTTGAAAAAGTATTTGTTGGATGCATCTCAATTTCCAGATGGGAAAGCCATTGTTTTTTACCAATTTCCTATAAATGACATTAATGAAAAACATTATGCCAAATTACATTTAAAAATAACTTAGACTGAAGTGAGTTAAAATTAGAATAACCTTGTTAGATGAAATTCAATACATATGTAACACATCATCAGGAACTGCCCTCTTAATCTCTGAATAGCTTTATTAATTTCTTTTCAATCCCACCATTTTTTCCTTTCTAATTATCTGGTAAAACATAGAGGTTTATACTTTCCAGTGTCTCATAGCAATGAGTCCTCCCTTCATAATTTGTTCTTGTCCTGTTACATTTTAATCCTTCAGAATAGGCAACAGACATGTCCTAATCAATTATTATAGAGCACATTCCTTCTAGTATTTGTATTTTCTCTTCCCAAACACAGCCCCACAGAGTTGATTAGCTAATTTCCAACACAATTCAATTCCTATGAAAGTAAACAGGGGTATAAAACCCCAGAGGTCTGATAATCAATAATAGTTTGTTCAAATTTAGATGGAACAAACTCTTATTTTGAGAAAGTATTTTGCAGTCATGTCACAGAATCATAGAATCATAGAGTTAGAGTTGGAAGTAATCTTAAAGATCATAGAGTTCCAATGCCCCTGCCATGGGCTGGGACACCTCCCACTAGAGCAGGTTGCTCAAAGCCCCATCCGGCCTGGCCCTGTACACCTCCAAGGATTGGGCATTCATAACTTCTCTGGGCAACCTGTTCCAGTGTCTCACCACCCTCACAGGAAAGAATTTCTTTCTAGTATCTAATCTAAATCTCCCCTCTTCCAATTTAAAGCTGTTACCCCTTGTCCTGTCACTCCACTTCCTGACAAAGAGTCCCTCTCCAGCTCTCCTGTAGGCTCCCTTCAGATACTGGAAGGCTGCTATAAGGTCTCCCCGGGACCTTCTCTTCTCCAGGCTGAACAACCCCAGGTGTCTCTCAGTGTGTCTTCATAGGAGAGGTGTTCCATTCCTCTGATCATTTTCATGGCCCTCCACTGGACACATTCCAACAGTTGCATGTCCTTTCTATGCTGAGGACTCCAGAGCTGGATTTTCCTTTTTTTCCTGTGTTTTGCTTTATTTTGTCCCTGCTTTCTTTGAGCTTCAGCTTCTCTTCTCTCTTTGGGAATTATTTACTAAGTCTATGCTATTTACAGACACTGAGGCTGTATGATGTTGAATTAAACAAGCAATATTTTACACAAGTATTATATATAATATAATCTCTTTCAGTCTTTTATGATTTATGATTTATGTTTCTTTTTTGTTAGAATAAAAAAAGAAGACATTTTTATTCATATTTACTCTTTTAAACTTTATCCTAAACTTCAGGGAGAACAATTGTATCTTTGCTTCCATTCATCAAGTTATTCATGCTATCTTTCACTTACAGACTATATTATTCTCATTTGGAATATAAATTTCAAGCAGAAATTTTTCTTGTAGACTAAGAAATTACACAATAGATTGTAAAATATAGTCCCAAATCTAATTCAAAATGTTATGGCTTTTCCCTCTGCTTAATTACCTGTAAGAGCCCTACTAAAAATGATTTATAAAGGAGTTTAATGCCGTATTTCAACAACTCTTTTCTGGAATTTGTACTCTCTTGCTGTGTTGTAAATTTACAGAAGGTGATCTATCCTTAGCCTCCCTTGGAGGCTACTTGCTTAGTGCTTGATGTGATGTTCAGTTTATTCTTTGTTTCTAAACATAGTAATTATGATTAAGAGAAGAAAGATCCTGACAGCTTTTGAAAAGTCTCATAGCACTTTAAGGGAAATTATTTGTCAGTTTTCACAAAAGCAGTGATTGTCTCTTTTCTTTTGTGTTAATTTTTTTCATCCTTGTACATATTAAATTTTTAGAGGATTTTTTAAATTAATGTTCTATTGAATCACAAAACTGCTTTCTAGAAAAGATTAAAGAGAAAGTTTCAAAGTGAAGGGATGAACAAGTAGGTTCATACTGAAAAACAAAACAAGAAAGATTGTACCTGTTCAAGATAGATGACCAAGACAGCAACAGTGGATGAGAGTGATGTGTGGACTTTTAGATAATATCCTCAGAGGTGATCAATAGCCATTTGATGGGATACAATCCCATACATGTGGTTTGAAGATATAGTGTATTTCTGCACATGAAATGTATTTTAGAAAGTGAAATGTTCATTTCATTAATCTCACCGTGAATAAGTGGATGCCCTACTTACCTTGTTAGCCTTAACAGATGCCTTTCTTCTAACTAATACTTTACTGAATCCTGCCTAGTAAACTGAAAGAATCAGCAGAAATCCTAGCTCCGAGCAAGGACATAGAAGAGAGAGACTCTCACACTTCTGAATGTTTACCATATACCTTATAATAAACAAGTGGAATATTATAGTTTACAATATATGCAATTTTAATAAAAAGGTGTTTACCCCAACAGAATTGTTATTTTCTAATTACAACTAGTAAAATCTCAATTTCAAACTACCTCTGAATGGCAATTTTTTTTTCCAATAGTACTGCTAAGATTCTGCATGGGAATGAAAAAAAATATTATGTAGCGTGAATATGGAAGTCATGATCTGACTCTAATTTGTAGGTTCATATAGAAAATTAATGCATCCTAGACAAAAGGAGAATATGTTGCAAAAACTGTTTCTACTTTCCTTTGCATGCCTGAGGACTGAAGTACCCATTTATTTGTTTTACAATAACTGACTCGTAGTATGGTCTCAGATAACTCTTCTAATATTTTTACTAACATCATGGCATTTCTGGCATGCCCATTATAAAATAAATCTTCCTTACTTAGAGGAACCCTTTGAAAAACAATATTTGAATAGATTTTCTCTTGCTGAAGACAGCTGTCACTTTTGCCTCCCTTATCTCCTGGGTATCCAGGGTTGCAAAGGTCTTCTTTTGAATTTATTTTATCATTCTACATTTGTTGCTCATATGGTAGACATTTGCTGACTCTATGGCATATGTGTTATGCAAACCCCAGTGACTAGAGTGTTTTGAACAGCCATGAGCCGTAATTCCAAACATATTAAGAGATTAAAATAATTGCACTGTTTAATTTTACAAGCTTTCCACAACAAACATAGCCACCCACTTCTATACTAAAAGAAAATGAAGTGACGACAAGGTCTACACTGTTTTCCAAGGTTAGCTGTGAAATTACTTTCTTAAACCACATACATTAAGATAACGGTCTTGCTGGCCTTGCACACCCAAGCCTTCCAGTAGGACTGGTTATAACATAATGAATTATTTGTGATCTTCACCTACAGCTCCTTTTAATAACATCATCAGGAAAAACATGAGTCTGAATTGCTATTGCCTGTTGTAAAAGCCCATAAATACCATAGTGGGACATGATCACAGCTCAGGCACTTGTACATGCTCACCTCTGTAGTGTGTTATCTCAGGCTCTGAAATGGTTTTGATCTGTGCTACACAGTCTTCTCCTAGACAATGTTTGGCCAGTGTTCAGAGGACCTTGTTTCTCAGGGGAATATGGATGTGAGCTGTGCTGGCCCATCACCTCTTAGGGCCAGAGAAATGGACATGGCTCATTTCTTCCCCTGACAGATGCAGCAAATGGAGGATGCATATATGAAGACTGTGGTCCTTTCTGTGTATCTATTTTATAGCTTAATTACACATAAAATGTAAAATTATACCTAGATAGAAGAAGAAAAACCTTCTAATAAAGGATGTTTAACCAGCTGACAGCTATACTTTGCATTTGGAGCACGACCAGATTATTATGGGGATTTGGCTTCCAGATGATCAGTGTCAGGGTCCTGGTGGCAATTTTGGCTCCAATCAGGTTCTATGTTTATTTGCATGAAAACATAAGGAAACAACTAAGCTGTGTCTGATATATGCATCCATACTACCTACGTCTCTTCATCATAGTTGACTCATGTTAATTCTGTTTAGATATAAATAGAAGTATGTATGTAATTTATTAGTCTTCATGAATAACAGTAGAAGAGTACCTTGGTATAAACTTTGATACCTTTATTTTTTTCTCTTTATCTTAATTTAATCTAATCTGAAATTCTTATTAGAGTAAAAGTAATCTTTGTTATTTGAGTGTGAAATATCTAAGAAAAGTGCAATGTACCTGAATCTTATTACAATTGGAGGGGAAAAAAATGTCATAAGAATGAGTTTTCCACTGAGAATTCTGATAATTCCTTCTTGCAGTAAGGTGGGCACTGGTCCAAACAATACATTTGGGTTTTTTTTTTTTGTATATATTTGAAGTATTTCAGCTTCTGCTTGAAACCTGAAAATACATGCAAGGAAGTGCATTCCTGTGACATACGATAAGTCACAAGAGAGAAATATCTATGCTTTCCATGATTCCATAAAAAACTTGTGTGCATATTTCCAATAGTTTGGGGGATCATGAAAAACATTTACTAAAAAAAAAAAAAAGAAAAAAAAGCTGGATTCAATCATTGTAAATTTTGGACTTGTTCCTGTAATGTTCACAAAACCACAAGGATACGATTTCTGGCATAGAAAGTCCTGAAAGCTGGAAGATATCCCTGCAAACTGGAGTATCATAACTGCAAGGTGTCACTGCATCCTTGCCCTGTCCATATTGTGTGTCCCCAATATGTCCACTTTGACCTGTGAGATACAGGAGACAGACGGATGAATGTTCAATCTGATCCCCTATGTTTTTTCTTATATAAAAATCACAAACCAAATGACTCAAGGTTTGCAGAAGAATAACTTTGTACAAAATCATCTCCTCCAAATCGATGGTAAAACTTCCATGAGCTTCGGTGAAGCAGAGATTCAAAATAAGTTCCCCCACTTCTTTGGGATCATACAGTTTTGAATCCAAGCACCAACCAGATCACCTTTTCGATGTGCCTCTAAGCAGAATATACAAAATTATTTCTTCTTTCATCACAATTTTGCATCGACATGTTCAGCTACAATAAACTTATCTTCTTGAAGTTATAACTGCATTGATTCCATCCAGTAAAAGTATGCTGTTTAGCTTCAGTCATGCTTGTAAAATGTTGATGAAAGTTTCTGGCCCTAATGTTAGGGAAGCATTCAAAAGGGAAGTGGTTTTCCAAGTATGAATAAATGCTGATTAAAAAGATACGGAGAAATCCAACTAAAATCAGCTTATTTTTCTTTGTTTCTTGCATTATTCATTTCTCTACTTAAAAGAGCACTCAAATTTCAGTTTTTGTAGGAGTTCATTTCATTTTTTAGAGGATTTCTGGTAAGAAGAGAAGGAAATAGGGCACAAGAAGGAAGTAGTTACTTGTAATTTTTAGCTACTTTCTTGAACGCATTTTGGGGAGGTTTTAAGTAGATTTTCATATAAACTGAATCACAGGAAGTTAACAGAGATTTATTTCATCTCAAAGGAAAATTCATTTTAAAAATTAATAGTTTTCATAAAGGCAGAAATAAGTTTTGAAATCTGAAAACAGGAACATCACTGTGTGATCAGGTCAAAGAATAACATGGTACAAATATCACCAGACTGGAAAAAAGTTCAAAGTTTCAGTATGTTAACAATCAGTGGCCCTCACCTGTCAAAAGATCTAAATGTGAAGATGAGCACATGAAATATCCTATTAAAACTAATCTCATGTGTAAAATTAGGTGATCTAAATGTGAAGATGAGCACATGAAATATCCTATTAAAACTAATCTCATGTGTAAAATTAGGTACCTTTGTGAATCCTTTCCTGTGATTGTTTTCAGTCATCAAAAAATTGCAGGAGGCAATGGATACAGGGAAACTAGCTGACTAATAAAAAATCCTAAATGGGAAAAAAAGTCTAATTTCATCAAACTGCTGAATTGTCCACTCGGGTTCATCAAAAGTGCCTGAATGTTTGACTCTGCCATGGTGAACACAGCCACTCCAGTTTTAGTCTCCAAAGGGTGTTGACAGTAACCCTGGAAGCGTGTTGCAGATGTTGTCTTTATTATTAACTACAGCACAGGCCCCAAAAGCCCATTAGAATACTTAGCTTTGTAGTCACGTCTCCAAATACTCCTCTCCTTTTCCCACATATCTACTGACACTTTTCTAATTTCACCATGCTGCAGTCTCATAAACTGGATTTTATGTGAAGGTTCATCTGGGTTATTAAGTGACAATCATCCTTTCAAGTTGATTCAATTCCTGATCTTCCCACTGCTAGAAAAAGACATTATCTTAGGTATGGACTCCAAGTGAAGCAGCTGGCTCAAACGTGTTCAGAGGAAATAATATTTCAGCAGAATGGAAATTGTGTGAAAGCTTTAGGAACTGCTTCTAAAGCTGACATATGTGCCCCTTATTTCCTCCTCCCTAATAATGCTAACAAGGCTTAGATTTTCTGGTAACATCAAAAATTTAAGATAGTAATCAGCAGTCAAATCACCTTCTGCTTCATCATGCTGCTCTCCCCTGTGATAGAAAGGTCTGTTGCAGTCTCAGAAGGTGTCAAAACTATTCCTTGGGTAGTTCTGATATTTTTTCCTTCATTTCTGCAGCTGCTCCTTTCATGTCACTTTTGTTCTATCCCATTTATCCTGCTCATTCCTCACTGATATAAACTCTGCTTAACATCTGGGAAAGTTCTCCAGACCACTTCCTGAACCTACAGACACTGGTAATAGTAATAGTAATAATAATGAAACATTTATGTGTATATTACTCCTGTTCCTAAAATACCTGGGGCCTTGTGCAAAAACAAATGCCACTCAATCAAAATAAATAGAATAAACCCATAATAAATACATGATATAAAATGAAAACAGGTTTGCAGGTGCTTGGATCCAAGGTCACCCACACACATGTGGCTTAGTTCAGTGTAATTTCTGGCAAAGTCTGCAAACCGTTAATTGAGTTAATCTTATTGCAGCAGCTTCCACAATAGCTTGGGCTCCTGCATAAGCACATTTTTTTGTACATAAGCATGGACCCAGCTTTAAGTCCATTTGAGCAGCATGGGTTCAGTACGCTCATTATACTGCAGACAAATTTTCATTTCCACCTCTATGTCTACAATAGAGGTAATACACTAAAGACAACTGAGCTAATTACCTTAATTGTTGACCTGAGGTGAAATATTCTGTGCTAGTGCAGACACATACAGCCCCTGGTATTCATATGAGTCCTGATACACTGATGATCCAATAATATTGGTATATCGGAATAATACTGGCATAATGATATAAACATCCATCAGCAGGCTAGTGCGGTTCTAAACTTCCTCAGCAATCTTTGCCTCTCCTGTTTATCTCTTTTCATCTCGTATAGTCACTAACCAGCATATTCTCTCCTAAACTGTGCAACCAATTTTCTTCCCTCAGTGACAGCCCACCCCTGGCCATCATGCCAAAAATGCTCTTTTGCTACATTACTTGGTAAACTTGTGTTTTCCTCTGCTCTGTGATTAAATAAATAGTCTGCAGATAGATCTCAGCAAAATCCAGTGGGATTATATGTCCAAATCGCTGGGATTTTTTTTTATTTTCAAATATCCACACTACATAATTGTTCTTGCTTCAGCATTTGAAAGGCAGTCATCCAACTCACTTCTGAAAAAAACAATGATGAATAATCTACCAAATGTCTTAAAGTCTCCTTTCTGCCTCTGTAGTTTTGCATGGATATTATCCACCCCGGGAAATGTGCTGTTCTTCAACTTCATGACGGCCCATTTTCATTTCAGATTGCATAGAGCTGTTTTCCTTGGCATGGGGACTGACAGAATGAATCATCCCCATCATGCACAGCAGGGCTGTCTGGGATGGGGTGGTTGAGTAAATCGCTGAAGTGTTCCTTCTTGATTTCCCCTTCTTTCATCAAGACCTTACCATCTTTAGTCTGACTGACTGTGGTTTTAACAATTCATAACCATGTCTCACATTTCTTTCATAAGCATGTAGGTGGCATTTAACTCACCCTAATTTTAGCTATTCAAATGTTAGTCATTTTGCCTTAATTCATCATCTGGTCTTCTAGAGTCAGCACAGAAATGCTGGCAGCTGCAACAGATTCATTGCACCTAAAGGTGTCCAAAAGAGTTACATTGTATGTCTGTCTTCAATTCTAATGTCTGCTTCTGGACTGACTGGAGTCAGTCCTTTTTGTCACTTGTATTTTCACTTTTGCTATTCCATCACATCCAGGAATCAAGATTAACTCCTTTGTAGGGAGAGCTGCAAACGCACTGACTTCTTGGAGACCTCAGAGGTGTCCAGGGCTCAGTGAGACACATTAGTGAAAATCTTACTGATAGGACTGTCTTAATTCCCTTTTACCTGAATATTTTTTTATGTTATTTATTATGACATAGAAAATAACCAGTTTGAATCAATTGAATTAGTCAAAACTTAAAAATATTTTAATCCATTGAAGTTAAAGGTAATAATAGCATAATTCAATATGCACAATGGCTCGCTTTACTCCTTTCATATCATTGAAATCTGCCTTGCAAACTTATACAGGTGTTACATGATTGTCAATTTGCTAAATTCCTCTAGGTAAGGCTCTAAAAACTGCTTGTTTCAGGAAGAATTAGTGTGGAAGAAGCTGGTCAAAAAAAGAAAAAAAAAAAGAGATACCTTGATGATTTGCGAAATTTCAAACTGATTCTGGTTTTGAAATATTCAAAATATCATCGATTTTTCATGTTTTATAAAATTATTTTGTAGGTAGAAAATATTTTCAAAGCAGATGTTATGAAAACAATATCTTGAAGATCATTATTGTTGTTTCTTATTAAAATAATGGGAATGATGTGTTAAGTAAAATCAGTATTCATGAAGAGTTTTCAAGGCCTTGCTTATGGGAGGGGGTTTGTTTTACCTGAAATATGCTGTGTAAATGTAAGCATGTAGTTTTAATTGCTCATCTAGACCTACTCCATTGTCAAGGGAGTTAGGTGTCATAAATCTGCTCTGGAAGATGACACGGATAATCTGAGACAAGTAGCTGAGACAGATTAATTTTGTGCACTGTCTCTGTGCACTAAGCTCCAGGGACATATACACCATGCATTGGGTAGCATTGGATAGTGGCTCTGAGCTTACTGAAATCAAGTGAGGTGAAGAGTCCTGTTCATTGACTATAAACTAGGATGGTAGACTCATAAATGTGGTATAGCTTTACAAGAACCTATGTATCTTTATAGAAATCCTGACTATGACCATGTTCCTTTAGAGCAGACTTTGCTCTCTCAGCATTTTGATAGAGTTTGGTAGGTGACTGACTCGTAGGGTTTTCAGGTGCTGGCCCTTCTGTTCCAGTATGAACCAATGGCAGAATATTGTTAGAATGTTATACCATTTACAGCTACACAGAGGTCTCTTCTTGGAGTATAAATGTATACATGATACAATATATACATATATATATATATATGCTATATATATAAGTATATATATTTTTTTTAGTACTTGGTTACCATCATGAGAAACCTCCATCTTCATGGCCAAAGATAAGACCTAATACAAGAATCAGTCAGCAGGGTTGAATATAGTGCTGACCAGTTGCCTTTTATAAATTTAGTAAAAGATTCAAGGAAGTAATTGGACTTCCCCTGTTGAAATCAGTAAGCTTTGTATGGCACTTATAAACACCCAGTAGTAGGAACATATCTACTGTAGCTCAGTCCAGAGGCTCATTGCATTCTGAAGAAGAACATGGCTTTGAGGGATGGGGATACCACAGCCAGAATTGGTGGAAGTGCTTTTCAATTTTTTTTTTCCTTAGATCACATTTGAGAATTGAGAGTTTTGACATGCAAAAAACTGCCTACAAATTAGAATTGCGAAAGAGATGGGCAAAATCATAAGAAAATAATAAAGCCTATTTTTAAAAGTTCCAAATGACATTAGAATGATGAAATTGCTAGGCGGTTCCGCAACCGGATGAATGACATTATCCTGGAGGACGTATGTAGCTGCTTTGAGGTTATAATGGAATATCTAATGAAGAAGTTGACAAATATATAGAAAATGTCATGTCATTAAAAAACCCTAAAATATCTCTTTGTTTAAGCTTGTGTCCCTTAGTTTATGATTCAAGAAAGGAAACGGTGTTGACAGAAGAATCCAAACCTCTGAACCTTTCACACTTCAGAGTTCTGAGATGGAAGGAAAGAAGCTGAGCCTCAGACACACTAAGAAATGCTGGGAATGGTGAGATGGTAACAGGAATTCAGACTACATATACTAAATTTAGGCTTTTAAGCCTCTCTGACAAATATGGATCAAGGCTCCATCTCATAGAGTCCATACACCCGGTGCATTGTGTGTGAGTTAATAAGATGTGACATGAGTCATGTGATACATGATGAGTCACATAAAATGTACAGGAGTGTATTAATTAATATTTTTCTCACTGAAAATGTTAAAAGAACAACTGTACTTCAGTGCAGATCCCCTCTCTGCAGAAGAAAGTTTGTAGAAGCCTCTGTTCACCTCACTAACTAACCTCTTTGGAAGGACTGGTATCAAATGAGAACCTCCACAGTAGGCGTGGCTAGGTCAAAACCACTTTAATTTAGAGGCAAGTGTTTGACCTATGGAAACACAGAGTTATTTACATTAATAATTATTTACATTCTGTTTTGGAGTAGGTTTGTTTATTTGATGTTGACATTACTGGTGTTCTGCATTTGCTACACCTGTAGGTGAAGATCCTAAAAAATTAAGCAAAGCTGTTCTGGGTTAGGTCAATAGCGTGTTCCCTCAGTCATCATTGATGGATGACTAGGGAAGAATTTAAACTCAGGATGAAAATGGACTGTTGCTTCTAAAAAGCCTTCCTTTAACCTCTGTTTTTGTTGCTTACAAACTTGTGTAGGAGAAAGTGTCTTCAAAATTACAAGTGCTTGATTGATTTTTCTTTATGAATTTTTTTAGCTGCCTTTTAAAATGTTTTCCTTCAAGGACTTCAACTTCAGCATTTACAATTGTACTGGCTCTCTTGGCTGAGAATAAACCTTTTAATCTTTGTCATTAAAGAATGTGTAATTTGCAGGCTGTGGTTCCTCTCTGCACCTTTGGTCTCCCTGTAATGTTGTGTAACTTTTTTCTCTTAGCCATTTAGTTTGGTTTTGATTTAGACAAAATCTGCATGTAATGCTTTATCTTTCAACATATTACTTGGTTCCTGAAAAATCTGAACCACTTTTCCCTGCGCTACTTTCCCAGTGTTATCATAAACCTTTGCCTTTCCAAATTTCTGTGTGGTTATATGGAGGGCACTTCATAGCCCTTTACTACCATGAATACTCTGGTTCTTCCCTTTCCAGCAGCCTCAGTGTTGTTCCCAACTGCTGGTGAGTGCTGATATCCTCTACTGATGACACCTGACACATGGGAACCATCAGTGGAGCTTGTGTAATCTACTCCAGACAAAAGCCTTCAAACACAAGATTTTAACAGCCTTTTCTTCAATATCTTTCCATACACAGGTATGACCAAAGCTTCCTCACTGAAAGGTAGGGACTAAATTCTTATGGTTTTTTATGTTTTTTGTTTTATTTTTTTTTAGTTAATTGTCTGTTATTGATTAGGCAATTCTGAAAATGTAAGGCTAAGCCTACACTGATAAATCCATCTTGAGATGATCTAATATGCCTTTACTGCACCTACTGATTAATTGGAACATTTATTCTCAGTGACAGCCATCATTGCAAGAATTTACAGATCTATAAAAATCACATGGACTAAGGACAGTTTCAATTTGCTGGAGATTTATTCTAACTATAAAAGAAATGTTTCCTAATTTTATAGAACCTTTCATAATTTGTAGGGGTGTTTAGCGTGTAAACTAAGACAGTAATTGTCTGCTTAAAGTGGGAATAAACAACTACATTGTTAAAGTGAAGTCGTACCATTGATATTCATAGTTGAACCTAACTCTTCTACCATGGCAATCAGCTGTAAAGATCAGATTCACTGTGGCAGGAAAACAATCTGACCAAAGAAGATTATATGCATGTGTGCAAAGAATAAAGAAAAGTTGAGCGTGCCATATTGAGGCTCATCTGTCTGTATGTCAGGATTTTGTACGCTTATCTTATAGCAATATATTGGCATAAGTAGAAGATTATATATATTTTATTATAACACTTTATTGCCTACAGAGCCAATGAGTGCTTAGCCTCAACTCTTCTTCTCCCTCCCAAAATGTGTTCTATTATATGGAAAGAGTAGTAAATATATAGATCCATTACATAATTCATGAATTTAGTACAAATTGAAAAGACAGATTGCATTTACAGTACAGATGTTCTCTTTATTGGCTAGAACTCAAATAAAGGCAGTATTTTGAGTTTTAAAATATAAATGTGCCAGTTTCATTTGGAACATATACAGAACCAGGTAAATGGGTGCACATGGAAATTACTTTTAAAAGGTTTTCTATTTGCAAAATCCCTATATACAGAGCAGATGCCCAGAACTTTTTTTGCTTTCCATTTCAAATTGCCTATAAAGTTGGAAGTATTTCCATAATTTTAAATTGCCCACATAACATAGGAGGGATTGGAATTATGGTTGCTCCTCAAATTTGTTTTTATAAGCACCTGAATTTGGAACTGATTCAAATGGCGTTTTAATATGTGCTGGGTCAGGCCATGCTGATTTAATTTATAAAATGTATTTATCAAGAAAAGGGGAAATTTAAAGAAGTGGAAAATACAATAAAATATGAAACTAGATGGCAGAAATGCACCCACAGAACATAGCTGTGAAGTAAGTCAACATTAAAGAGCAAAATGTAGGACTTTGTGGGCTACTGATGCAAAAATCATGGAAAAGCTCATGAAAGTGTGTGGCTTTCTCTTCAGAAACACACCAACCCCTGCCAGTGATCTTTTGAGTAGCTGACAAGCTGAAAAGTATTTTTGCTGAGCCCACAAGACAAGGGCAGATCAGTATCGTATACAAGTGTCAGCAAATCATAATTTGTCTCATACCTTTTGAAACTGATACAGACTCAGCACATTTCATCATTGGAGAGGACCACTGATTTCAGGGCTTGACACAGTTAGGTGTTGCACATGCATCTGAAGAACCTGATGGATTATTTTCTACAGTGATACTTGATTGTATGAAAGATATTCTTTATTTCCTCATCATTTTGAGGAAAAAAAAAGATATTTAACATTAATTCATGTGTGCATTTTATATAGACTAGCATAGTTAGTTTGTCTGTAGAATGCAGAAGTTGAAACTAGAAATCAAATGACTGAGTCAGGATGCTCAATTCATAAGGAAATGTTATCAGATAACTTGTGGGCTAGTCCTTCTTCCATAAAGCATAATAAACTACATTTTCAGGACTCTGATTTCCCAGTTCATCTGAGAGCTGGACCCATCCGTTGCATAACTCCTGGGTTTCGTATGACCCTAAGGAAGGTGCTACGCAATATGCAAGAAGGAAAATTGCCACCCACTGAATTGCCAGAAGTGTTTGCTGTAGCATCTGTAGGGACCTTGGAATTTTTCCAGCCAAGCTGAGCCCCAGCCCTGTGTCAATGAGCTCGTGGGAACAAGGCTGCAAAGCTTCAGGCTACCTGGATAAAAGTAAAATCACCAATAGCAAGGTGTTCTGGTTGCATGAGTTTATTTATAGACTAACATAAACTTCAATGAAAAGCTCCATGAATGCTGAGAGCAATATTAAAAAAGTTACATTATGATTAGAAGAGGCTGAATTTTCTATATTCCTGATTATTAAAAAAAAAACAAACCAACATTTATATTAAAGTGATGCAAGTCTTTCAAACAATAAAACAGAACATTAAATCATAGAACAAGAAATTACTAAAGCAGGAGAAATAACTACTTGAAAAAGTGAAAAGCAGAAAGAAACCAATCAAACGAGACCCAAGAAGAATCCAAACTTTAAGAAAATCTCCTTTCAGTGAGTGCCTAGCAAAAACTCCTGAAACCTTGCACTGTGATTAGAGAGATGCATGGCAGCAGAAGAAATCAGTGTACTTCAGTCGCCAGCAGTTTTATTAACTATGTTTTTTAGAGTAGTATCACTTCTCTGTGGTTTAAAGTTGTATTATTTAAAAAGTTACAGAGATTAACAGAGATAGTAATGAGTCTTTTTGAGCCATAATATCATGCTATTAAGGCAGGGAAATGTTTGGGAAGGAGGTGGAGTGGTGGATAGAGATATTCAAGATAATGTAGTTCAATCATTCATGAAAATAATGAAGAATTATTGATAATGATTCATTGTGACGTGTGCTATTAGAGCACTCAAGCTCCTAGGAGGGAAAATCTGATCTCTAAATTAGTCTTCCCTCAGAAGTACTTTTTATGAAACTCCCAACACACAGCTTGTTCACCACACCTTCCCGCTAATCAGTCTGAGGGATTATCTCTATCATAACTAAATTGTTGGAAACAAAGACTCAAGAAGAAAATGGAAGCTAGCAGCAAAGTAATGATGAGAGAAAAAGAGTCCAATACATATAAAAATTAATTTGATGTAAATATGCCAAGAATTAAAACTTGTTTCTCTACAGAAGTACTTGTCAAAAATCCACGTTGTGGATTATGAGACAAAATAAAGGACCAACATACATATAGTGCTTTTATTATACAGGGCCACCACTCACTTATGCAAGTATGTATGTACTTGAACACAGAAAAGTGTGTGTTACTCAGTTCAAATTCCATCTAGAAATACTTTTTTCTAGCAGACACAATTGAAAAAATACTATTCTCAGATTATTTTGGAATGTTTCTTGAAGAATGAAGCCAATATAAAGGATTTGCTGAAATAATGTCTCCTTTTAAAATATTACGAATAACTTTGTTAAAAAACAGAATGTTGTTACTTTGGGTTGTTTTTCTTTTCCTTTTTTATTTATTTTTTTTTAAGAGAGAAAAAAATTAAGAACAAAGCATCGATTGTTCTTATAATTTATATTTTGGGGAATATCAGGGCACATTCTTGTTCAAAGAAGCTGAGCTGGAAAGTTACACCAAGAGACAAAAGCTGATGACCAGTTTTCCTGAGAGAACAAATGAATGCACAAACTTTGCTAGTGATTGCTGCTTTGTAAAGTTTTTATTGCAATTCCATACACTTAGGGTCAAATCCTCCAAAGCATCCCTATCACGGCAGATGGATTTTTTTGAAAGGAATTTGACCTTTACTGATGCACCAAAGGAAACAAGTGGATTTTCAGAGGTGCTTAGCATAACACGTATCCTCAGAGGAAGACCCTCAGTAAACAGCTGATCTGAGTGTATGCTGCAAAGTCATTGATTTATAACCATTCTGGTTTCTCCCTGAGCCATTTCAGGGAAGAGAAAAAATGATGGGGCAAAGTGGAATAAGAGAGAGGTAAAACTATTGCTTTTGGATGCTGTGTTACTGGTGACACAGTATGTTCTGTTCAGAGAAAACTGCGGGAGATTACTCTGCTTCCCTTCAAACATTTTGAATACATTCTAAATGTAAAAACAGATCTCTAGTTCTGACATTTTCCCCTCCCTGGTAAAATAAATGTTATTTGATTTGGCACATTGGTCACCTTACATGTAAATGTCTCTATCCTGTTTAGAAACTAGCAGACAGTTTATGTTTGAGTAAAAGGGCTTAAAAAAAATGTGGTAGAAGAAAGTAAAGAAATAAGTAAAGAAAAAAAAAACAATAAGAGGTCAAATTTTATGCCTTCATTTCTGATTGTCAGCGGCTGGCTGCTACAAGAAATAGCTTTGTATGTTTATATGTACAAATTATACACATTTTAAAATGCTGAATGCAGAACAAATCAATGTATATGCATCTATACATATGTATTTGGTTATATGTACATAAACATAGTTGTTAATATATGTATGTGCAAGTACAGATCCAAAACACATATATTTGGCTGTTTAATTATAAGCAAATCTTTTTTCTCTCCGTCCACTTTTTGTCACCTATTTGGAGGCAAGCCATGCTCCTTCTTAAAGAATTTTGTCTGGAAATTGGATATGTTGAGGCATTTTTGCTTCTGACACTGACAGGATTTGCACAAACCCACCACATTTCAACTCACCCATGCATCACAACAGCCTTTGTGGTCATTTTTGCCTGCCTAGATTTTGTATGTGTGAAAAAAACCCCTGAATTAGCCATGGTCAGTATGTGCAGATAACTTCTACTGCACAGATCTCAACATGTAGGACTGTGGCAGCAAGTTGGATGCAACTTTTTTTTTTTTTTTAATGTGTTTTGTTTGTTTGTTCATTTGTTTTTGTTTTTTTTTTAATGGTTTGAATTTTGATCAAAGCTGGAGGGAAGAATTTGTAATGCATTTCTCTTTTGCTCTGAACTGCTGTGGAATTCAAAATTACTGTTGAAAATATATTTGGGAGAGAGGAATTGAGGAAAAAAAGTCTTCAAAATGTACACAGTTCTAATGAGCTGGAAAGCTACAGAGTAATTTATAAACAAAACCAAACTAAACAAAACTTGGATGGATTTTTATGGAAGGCATTATGTATTCCAGGACTGTGATATTGGAACTCTCAGAAAATCCATTTCAATCCTGCAAACTATTATTCTAACACTTCACTCCTTTAAGCATTCCCTGAGTGGGCAGCGCTACTCAACCAGGCAATTCTAGAAATGTATTCAGGTTGTTTGTATTAAGTGAGTCACAACCAAATTTAAGGAGAAAACATGTAATCTAGAGTGCCAGCTATTCCAAAGGCACGTACATTTACCTTTCCATCGCATTTGAAGTCTGATGAGTGTGCACCATCACCACCGCCCTTCAAGAGCTGAAAATTCACCTCTTGTCTGCACACAGAAATGGAATTCGAGGCAAAACTGAGTATGTGAAAGAAAGAGGAGTAAGAGGAGAAATTGATTTTACCACTGTTTGACGTAGATTTTTTTAAGACGTAGAAGTAAAATAACAGACTAATTATCTGGTATATTCACTCATGTGAACTGAAATCCAAGGGACTGCCAAAGACTCTGTTGGGTGTGGAGTTCAAACAGGTTCAAGTGATATTACAGCAGTTTTGAGGCATAAAAGAATTTAACAGCAAAGAGGGTTTGCATGAGCATTGGGAGACTCAAAGCCCAATCACACTCAGATTTTTGTGAGGAAAGGAAAAATAGTTCACTGTAGCTTAGGTTGGTCTCTTTTTTATTTAATTTTAAACCTTTATTTTTACAATTTCATGATTTATTTTTCCAGGTGTTTGCAAAATTCCTGCTTTAAATACTGATGATATAGAAACCAATAGCTTTTTTTGAAAGAAGTCATTGATATAAAGCCTTGACACTAAGATACTATACTCTGTAGTCAAGAAAAAATGAAAAAATACTAATTTCCCTGTGCTTTTTCACAGGGTGGTTCCCTAAAATTTTGATTATTAAAAGTGCATGATACTCACACAGTCTCTAATGTAAAGATAAAGTAAAATCAGGTCCCTGAAATCAAATACCTTCAGTCCATCTCAATTCCTCTGTCCTTGGTAGTAGAGTTTTCTATCATAGTCCACTGCATCTTGTTGACCTAGTCAAAAGTCATGGGCTACACCCAGGAGGGGTTTCCTACAGGGCTTCTTGATATTTAGAATGTACCTTCCTGGTATTATTTCCCTATTTTGAGGGCATGATCAACCTTTTGCATTTGACAGGGCCTTTTCTCCTTGTTAATGGATGCCTTTGAAGAGTCTACTCCTTGCAATGCACACTAATACCTGGGTTTGACAGAAAACTCTCAGAGTTTTGCTGCATGAATTGTAATATCTCTAATGGCTTGGTGGATTGAAATAAGGTCTGCATAGACAAAATAGTTGATTTGTCCATTTTCCCTGGATCTTGCGAGGGAACGATAATCAGAAACATCGTCCTAGATGGCATCAGCATTTACAGATTTTTTTTTTGTTTTGAGATAGAATGTGCATCCCCTCTCCTTTGTTTCCAGTTAAAAACAATTAAAAAAAAAAGTAACAGAAATTTAAGGCTGAATTCACTGCCTATGCACCATATTTCTATAGAGTTTATATATTCACAATTATTTTTTTAGATCCTTTTAAAATCTGTGCCATCAGTATCTGCTCTTTCTCAGTTTCTTCTAGAAATGTATGTTTTTAGGAAGGAGTTTTCACGGACCAGGAGGCATTTAGTGGAGAACTATATTAATTAAGCTTAAAAAGAGAATGCTGTTTTCTCTCTTAAACTTTGGGAAATATGATACAGGCACTCTGGTACACTTTGACATGCTTGATTCGATTTCAAGTCACTATAAATGAGATTCTGACATGCCAAAAATGTACAGGACATCAATATTACCCTGAGACATCCAGCCACATGACTTTAGTTTATGAATCAGTGGAAGCAAGACTATACACATGTTCTTTAAATTTCTGCTAAACACATGTTGTTAGTAATTTAGTACTGGAGGTGCATAACATTTCTCATTTGTGATTTCTGGGTAATTATGTGCTCTGAGTATCTCATATGTTTGTTTTAATCAGACTTTTTGTCCTAATAATGGAACAATATTCCAATTAGAAAAAAATATACTGGGAAAATATGATGCATGAAAAATTCTCTTTATGCTAAAATACATGAGAACCATGGATTAATAGATTACAGTGTGAAATATATATATACTTGACACTTGACCTGAACAAACCATGCTTAGTTGAGGTTATAAATTTTTTCAGTAATGTATCAAACAAAATAAAGCAAAAAAAAAAAAAAATAAACAAAGATATTTTTTTATTTTTATTTCTTACTTGGACCTGTGGAAGTCTATATGTAATTGCAACTCCAGCACAATCTAATGCTACCAGACACCAAAGAGTACTTTTTTTGCATCAATTTGCAAAACATTTCAGCACTAAATGACATTTTAGTCTGGGGGGAGGGTTTTATTCAATTATAGAATGTACAGTTAAATTAAATATCTGACAGCTGAGCTCATGTGCTTCTTCTGAGAAAGGATTATTGAAATTGCTTAAGGAGCAAGATTCAGACTGTATAAATTCACATAAAGTCACCAAGACCTACAGTTATTTTTTCCCAGGCAAGTGCCCAAACCACTTGGTGAGCCCATGTCCTCTTCTCCCATTTGCTGAAGCCAGACCACTGCAACAACTGCCATAGACTTAAGGATCCTGGGGCCAGAGGTGTCGTGAGCCTCTTCTACTGCTTAATTGGTAGACCTTTCATTTAAGAAGACCAAATCTCATAAGGGTTCCTGCTCCTGTTACTGGTTTTACACCCAAGAGAATATTGTCACTGACCCCAAAATAATGTCTTAAGGCAAGGAGGAGCAGTCTCCTGGTCTTCCCCTTCTTCCTTGCATCCCTCTCTCCATTTTTTCCTTTTGAACAAAATAAAAATAGAAGCATTTTCATGGAACATTTTTGTTTTGATGGAACATAGCTATTCTGACAGAAAGCTGCTCTATTGGAGGATTTTGTTCCTGCCATCTGTAGTGAAGAGCAAGTTGCTATATCAACACGGAGATACAATCAGGAACAGAAAAGAGCTAGCAGATTGCAAGGCCCTGATATTACAATATTGTTCTAACCTTTTCATGTATGCAAGCATTAGTGAATTTAGAGTGCTTCAGGGAATGCCCAGTTGCAGAAATCTAGGGCTGACATATAGAGGCTATGGAATGAGGTGTAAAAACAATGTGAAAAAAAAAAATAAAAGAAGAGAAAGAGTTAAACTGCAGATGCTTTAAACTCAGCTTTGAGCCTCTCTGTATCTTGTTAAAAAAATAAGCAAACAATTGCAGGAAACAGCTGATGACCAATCAAGTTTTAAAGCCTGATAGTCTCTGCAATCTGCTCTTAGAAATACATTTGGATACTCATTGCACTCCTCAGTCTGGCTACAGGCACTGGTAAGAAGCATGTGGATGAAATTAAGGAACTTAGAAAACAAGAAGGGAAGAACTCCTTTGCAGCGGAAGGTACACTCAGATTTATAGAATATTTTTATAAAGAAGAAAGATACCTTTACGTTCTTATCACCTGGAGGCATGAAACAGTCAAAAAAGCCTAAGGGAATCAGGTATACTGTTGTTGTTAAATTCTGAAGGAAGGATGAATACTGCTTCCCTTAGGTCCTTGGAAAATACTGGGCATTATTTCCAATCGTTCTATTGCCACACAACTTATTTAATGCATGGAGAGCAGCCAGTGTGAAAAATCAGCTACTGTCATGGTCATCTAGCAAGGAGCAGTAGAAGGTAATTCTAAAATTTTATTCCAAAGACATTCTGAAGCCCAAGCAAAAGATAATAATGACTATATTTTAATAAAGAAGGTAGAATTTCAATCTGATAGAAATAGTTTCTAATGGAATATTTTACAAGACATATTCAAAGGAAGTTTGAAATCCCAGAGCTATATAGAAAACAATGGCAAAAATTTTATTGGCTTTAAGTGAGCCTACAGTTCCAGTGCAATGGTTTTAAATGGGGGGCCAAGTTAATGAGAAATCTTAACTCTCATGATCACAGGCATCTTTTTTGAGGGTTTAATTATTTACTAAACCTGAGCTTCAATCCCTTCTTCAAATATGTCAGATATAATATATATTCCAAGAAGAAATTATGTACAGTAACCCGTTCAGTACAAAGAAATCAATCAGAATTCAGAATCAATTGAACTGAAACTTTTTCATTGATGTTGATGCAAATGAAGATCAGTTATGTGTTTGCATTTCTACATTTACTACGTTTGGCTCGAAGGGAGTATTTTTATGAGCTTCACAGCCTATCCAAAACCTGAATATACTAAAAATCTCTCCAAGAAGGTTCTCTAAATGTCACAACATTTTCCACACAATTCCAGGCGAACAGGGTCATTTGATCTTTAAAAAGTTACTGGAATTCTTGTAGGAAATAATTCTGACCAGATCTGCTGCTGTTGTAAATTAACTTATCTGCATTTATTTTGCTGACATTTTATTTCTTTACACCATGCATTTCCCAAATATCTTTTTAAAATGTCTTCAATTTGCACAGGATTTGCCTTTTCCTCATAGGCGTATGAGCCCAAAAATCTGAAAGCATATTCCAGCAAGATTGTATTTCTTGGTAAAAAAGTACAGATCAGTTCATGATGCAACTTCCCAGTGAAACTTCCAATTTTTAAAGGAAAATTGTAAATAATATGATCATCTGGTAGTCTTCAGTGTATTTTTTTGTATTATTACAGCACTACTAAAAGACTCAGATAAAGATTTTTTTTAAACACAATTCTGTTTTAATAGCTAACCATAAAAACTTTGTGGTCTAAATAATGTTCTATTTATTAGATGTTGCTTTGTCAGTTAGCAAAAGAACATGAAATAGCCAACAAGCAATCACTCAGTCACTGAGATCACGGTTGTGTTGAGACTGACAGTACAGCTTTACTTCTGCAAAAAATAAAGGCAAATATGAATGAGGGGATTTACAAGTGTCACCTAGACATGGCCTGGATTAAAAAAGCCTTAGGCATAGCATAGCAAAAACCACCTGGGTTTATAGCAACTTCATAGGGAAACACGTGTAGCAGAAGACAGCATCACAACCCCAATTTCTGCTTAGTTCTAACTTTTCGTATTCGTATTGCTTCATCCATAGGAACTCCTAGGAGAGATATTTTTTTTTTTTTAACTGGAAGTTCATGCTTTTAATATGTGCAATGTGCTTTTCTCACTAGATTTTGACGTTCCAGAGTGAGTTTTCGTTCAAAACTGTAGAGAATGATCTTTTATTTATAACTGCACTTTTATTTTACAAGTTTATTGGTGTGTGTTATTTTTATTATTGTTTCCCAATTAATTAATGTATGCCTTTCTATCCCAGGTTTTTGGGTTGTTATTATTATTATTATTGTTGTTGTTATTGTTATATTTATTTTCCAAAAAGTATCAAAACTGGACTTGTAGTCTTCCGAGTGTGGCTATGCAGAGCACCAAAGATCATGAGTCTTGTATCATTTTGGGGACTTCTGAACTACAGGTAGTCTTACACGGGCTGAGTTCACGATCCAAGGAAAGAGATGATTTTAACTGGGTGTAAATTACAGATGCTAAATGTTACTGTTTGCTTCCTCCTTGCACTAAAGCTTGTATAAGCAAGGGTTATACTTCTCATTATTTTTAACAAACTTTTACACAAAAGTGACATTAGTTGTGAGGCATGTGATCTTGTAGGGAATCGGCTTATTCAATTTTAAGGAAAGAAATCTGAAAAATACCTAATGGAAGGATGACAGATAATGAATAAGAGTTACAAAACAGAAATTCTTCTTAGATGTTAGGATTTTGTTTTATTTTATTTTACTATATTTTACTATATTTTATATTTTATATATTTTATATTTTATTTCGAAGCAGGAAATATTCAAACACTGGAAAAAGAGCCCAATCTGTGCAGACTCCGTACTTGGAGATATTCAACACTTAACTGGCCAAACTCCAAAGCTCCTGCTTTCACTGGACCTTCTTTGAGCAAGGGGTTGGACTATATCAGCTCTGGAGGTTCCTTTGGCCCAACATGACTCTACAATTCAGACTCATCACTATATTCTAGGATTAGATAAATTAATTTGCTATAAAAAAAAAAAAAGGGGGTTTTCTTCCATTTTTTTCCTCTAAAACATAATTTTGACTTGTTGTTCTTTTAAACTGGGTTGGCTATATGGAAAAGAATGATAAACTTTGTTTCTGTTCAGTATATTATTTTTCTTTAACTATCAGTTTTAAGGGTTAAAAATGGTGACAAGAGTAATATGCTGGCTTCCAGTTTTCTATAAGCAAATGCAGGGTCCAGGCCATGTTTCTTTGCAATTGTGCAAGTGTCTGGAAAAAAGGTGTTTTATAACCACTGGAAAATTTACAGTAATACATTTAGGGTTTGTGATAAGCATTACTTGTTCATTAAAGAGAATCAAGGTTAAATCCTTCAGGAAATGCTGTGAAGCTGTACATTTTTTTTAAATATCCCTTAATAAAACCACAGAAATGTTCCATATTTCACTAAATTTTTATGGCATACCATTAACTGAAAACAACACTATCAAAGCTGTGGGAAAGAGGTATATGAGAATCCTAACAGCCATGTGAAATTATTTTGTTTGCGAGGTTTACACTTCCAAATCTACCATAACGTAACAAAATGTGGAAAGCAAATCCATCAACTGTGAATCAGTGCTTCAAAATCCTTCTTTTCACTCTAGATTTAAGCTAGCTAAAGAGCAGGAGTAAACGGGTATGAATAACTCCAGTTGCTTAAAATTCTTGTTATAAACATCTTATGCATTATCAGTTATATGATACAGCCAAGTGTTTGCTTTAGGCTTTTATTATTTTAGCTTGGAAAATATGTGAAAATATTTCATGGGACTAAAAATTAATACCTAGCTAAATATCTGAAACATTAACATTACCATAGAACTCTGGTACATGGCATTAATTACTGAAAGGACTGTTAAAATTTCCTACATTTTTCAGGCAGTGAGCAGCCGTGCCTGTTCTTCAGAAAATACCATATTTCATGACGTGCATCACTTTCTCTTAAGACTCTTGTCTCAGAATCAGCTTACTATAAAAAAATGCTAATGTGTGTCTATTTATTTGTCACTCTTGCCTTTATAAGGGTGAAGAAAAAAATAAAAAATACTAATTTTAAGATATACATAGAGGAAGGGAAAAAAAAAAAACCCACACTAACAGCCGAATCCCACAATTTCCATTTTAACTGCTGATTTGAAACTTTTCTGTGTATAAAATTCAGATCTGGATACATATATCAAGGTTCTACAAAATTATTGATGTTTTTTATAAAGTCCTGTAGTTCAAGTTATTTACAGAAACCAGCAATTCCCTGACAATGCCCTTCACATCAACTGAATCTTGTCTTTTTTTTTTTTTTNTGATTTTGAAAAGAGAGATTTGTATTTGATGCTGACCCTATTGGTTTTGCTGAATAATTTAACTAACATAATTATGATAATCCTATTTGAAATTTATAAAATGAAATTATGGAAACCCAGATATGCAAGTATGCAGTAAATCAAGTATTTAAATGAATTTTGTAACTGCCCAATG
Source organism: Nycticryphes semicollaris (assembly GCA_013400055.1). Lineage (NCBI taxonomy): Eukaryota > Metazoa > Chordata > Aves > Charadriiformes > Rostratulidae > Nycticryphes > Nycticryphes semicollaris. The sequence continues at coordinate 390,609 of VXBJ01007216.1, forward strand.
TAACCATGCAGCTTAATCTTTTTATTTCCTGTGCTCTTTTCTGTGAATTTTGGCATGATGGATGCAGTTTTATCTCTAACATCCAGTCTTTGTTCATAGTAGTGTACAAACTTTTTCTTTTGCTTGAATTCTGAAGTATCTGCCCAATCTTTTTAATTTGCCATTTCATGTCTCGAACTCACTGTGAATCTCTGCCTTCCTCATTTTATTCTTGCACGTTTTGTCACTCCTCTATGCTCATCCTTAGCAGTGAATCCTTAGTTCCACTTTCTTTGTAATATTCTTTGTAGTTTTCTTCCAAACTGATCTGAGCTATATAACCATGCTGGTTATTAGCGTACCTTCTACTTTTCTGTGGTGTTGCAACAGGACAGGATAGGACTGGAGGAACTAAAAGCAATAATCAGGGCCAGCTCTAAGGTTTTGGGGGTTTGATATTTTTTGATTCACAACAATCTCCAAGGAAATATTCACGGATCTCTTGATTATAGAGCCTTGTTGAGTTAATCCCAATGTTTAGTCTCTGTGTGCAAGGTGAAAAGAACAATGTCCCATATTACCAGGTCTGAGGCAGTTGGCAGTGGAGAATCCTCACAGAAAGCTTTGCAAGAAAAGTAGTGGCAAAAAAATCTTTAGAGCATTGTTTGTGGCCTTGAGACCTTAAAAATAATTTTCTTGCTGATCAGTCTGACAAAGGAGGACATGATGGTAAAGACAAGTTTCTGTTCTCAAACATGTTGCCCTTTTGAGATCCACCAGTGGCAGAAAAAGTACAACATTGCCATCTACGTTTGAATGCAGTCACTCATGAAATTCTGTCTTTATCTGGCCTATAGTTCAATGCCTTCATCTCCCCTGCTGCATCAGAATTCCCTGGATGATACTTTTCTCTAGCTGAGCCATCTTTACACATTGGAAGGACTTCAATGGGTGCAATTTCATGCCCTTCAAGATTTACATTTGAAATAGTTTAAGATTAAAGGAAACCCATTTAACTAACTATGTAACCGAAGATTTTGAGCACAGCAGGCAGTGTGGGAGGGTAAAAGACTATGCAGAGGCGTAAGTGATATTGGGAACTTCTCTGTCCTTTTCATATCTCAATTTAGCATAAGAATAACCAATGTGGAGGAAAAAGAAAACATGTGGTACGTTGGATGCTTTCCAGACAAATGAAGAAAAAGTCTAAACCAGATTGACTGGAATTAGTGGAAACACTTTGAGTCTAAAGTTCTAAAAGAATATGATCCTGATTGGGAAACACATGTTTGAGGATTTCATCTTGAAGAGAAGAAGAGAATAGAAATTCAGCTTAAAACTTGCTGGCCCAGATTCCTCTTGGTTAGTTATTTATACCTATGTGTAATTGAAATAAAATACTGCTGTCAACTTCAATGAGCTACATTGATACATGCAGCCTGCTGACCAGGCTCAATACTGGTCTGCTAAAAGTGTCTATGAACCCTAAATTATGAGCCTCATGGTGTTTAAAGCCTTCTCAAGATGATAGGACAATAAAGACAGTAATTGTTGAGCCTTGTCTTCCTGTCTCACAAACCATAATGTCTTTACTTGGAAAAATGGTGTGGATCTTAATTATATGAATACAAGCTAATAGATCTTTAAATGAAGTTGACCTACATCCAGGTCACTGGCAATATGGCTCTGTGAGCAACTGATTATTCACTCAGCCTAGAATCAAACCCTCTCAGTCAAATCAAAAACATTCACCTCAGTTTTGCACTCAGGTTTACACCAGGGAAACCTGCATGGTTCTGGTAAATACTGTACTTGTCATATATCACAAGAGATCTCTTGAAATCCTATAGAAGAAAGATCACAATTTTAAAGGCATCAGCAGCTGTCTGATTGCAAGATAAAGTCTTCAAATAAAATATTACTTCTGATAAATAAAAAGAGAATCTATCAATCAGCCTCAAAAATGAATATATTTGAGAACGAAAGGGAAGCAAAAGTGTTGTTTTGGGTTGGGTTTGGGGTTTTTTTTTTGCCTTTTTAACTTTTTTTTTTTCCAAATGTATTTATATGCTCAACTATATTCTAAAATCTAAATACAAACCCAATATTTATTTCAAGTCAGAACGTTTTATTCCTTTGTAACTTTTTTTTAATATTTTGAAAGGAAGTTTTGTTTTTGTCTTTTATTGAGCGTTATGTCAACTTCCTCAGCAGTTTAACAAATGTGCTTAAAAACCCAGCTGTTTTGATTATTCTATTGATGATTATTCCGTTGATACTCTTCACTTCCATTACTTGTTTTTTGATTCGTTCCATCCTACTTCATTACTAAGAACATTCACTTGAAGGGAAACACAAGTAGATATGGCTCTTTGTCACCTCAGGTTTACAAGAATTAAACTGTATTCAACCCCAAATATTTTCATCATGGTATGGGTAGAATTAGTAATTATCTACACAAGTTGAAACTTAGCAGCTGACATAACAAGTGATACTACTATTTTGTGTAAGATTTGGACCAAAAATTTATTCATTGTCACCTGATACAGATCTATAGGGTTCAGCACAACTACATATATTTATATCAGATAAAAGGTTTTATTTTGAGGAACATTTTATTCAGTGTGGAGCTGGTTAAGAGGTTCAAAGATAGACATATATGTATATATTTATATTTCTGTATGCATGTACGAACACATGTATCTTGGACCATGAAGTATTGTATTATGTAGCCCAAGTGTATCATGTCTGTAAGAAGAAATTGCTGTCATTTACTTCTTTTGATGGTAGGGAACATCCTTGTTATTTTTCTCCATCACTGAGACAGACTTGAAACTGTGAGCTCAGAAACAGAAGTTGAAACAATACACTATATGTGTTACTGAAATTCCTGTAAGCCATTGGTTTGAACTCTTAGGGTTTGACAATATTGATTTAAAGCAACAGGCTGCGCAATGTCATGTCACATATCATTTGCACTTTGTGTAAGATGATAGAGAGTGTGGACATGTGTGTGTGTGTATCCTCTGTAGTTTATAAATCAGATTAAGTTCAGAAAAGCAAGCAGTAATTTCTGATGCCTGGCTTAAATTTAAAAAAAAAACAAAAAACTGACTGGATATCCAACAGTGAACACATTCCTGGTGAAAATATCAATGAGTTATTAAACTATAAATTTAATCTTAAAATTCTATACTTTAGTAATGAATACCAGCTTGTTGTGAGCTTTTTGCACTGTTCAGAATTCTGATCAGTAAAATCAACATTTGGAAGTACTGAGTCTTGCTGACAATGGAAAACAGAGGTGTTAAATATAAATCATGGTACAATGAAATAAAGAAAACTAAACTAAGATTTTTTTATATAAACATTATAGAAACATTTTATAACAGAACCAGCCCACAGCATATAATCGCATTTTAACAGCAGTTGCCAAATTAAGTAAAAGCTCTGACAGAAAATTCATCAATGATATGATTTAGGCCTCACAGGCAGCATGAACCAGACAGGTGATTCCAGGAGATGATCCTATTGCTGGTAATTTTATTACAATAGCAAATAGTTGTCACAAGCTTCAAGCTTGGGAAATACCACAGAAATACTCATAGTTAGTACAGGAGAGAAAGAACTTAAACTGGAAGAGACAAAGGTAGGACAAAGGACTATTCTTATTTTATAGTATGCAGAGAGCTTAAGAAACAAATTTTCTGGGATCCTGTAGGATCCTTAACTGCATATCCCAGGGTTCTTCATACTGACATGGAAGAAATAAGTAACTCTGGAAGGTAATTCTTTCTTCTCTACAATAGGTCATCAAGGTAAATTCCTAAGGGTGCATGCCTTGAAGGTGTGGAGGATGCTAAGCCATGGTTGGATATATCCTGTACCAGGCTTCTAAATGTCCGGGTGGCTCAGGCAGGGTGTGGAGTTGTGCATCCACATCACATACTGCTACAAGCAGGACTTCTAGTCTGCTTCCTGCTCTCAGCCATGTCCTGACTCTTGACCTAGGACATCATCTCAGGGAAGAATCTGTTTTTGCTGAAACTTTTTTACCTCTTATGAAGTATTTAAGTATGTACTAAAGTAGAGATTACAATCTGACTCTCAAGAAAATATCCCGGTCACCTGCAGGAGATTTATTTTATCCTCCTCTCTCTGAGACCTTATCTTAGGTAAGTTTCAACATGAGATACACCTCAGTTTGTTTCATTATTTGAAGACTTAGAGACTGTAAGTGTTTTTTTGTAGGTTCAAATCCTCTAAATCAGATTTGGATCTAAGCAATTTAATCTAATGTCAGAAAGCTTTGTGTGCTGAGTTATTTACTATGAAGGAAATGTGGTTTATTGATGATATATAGATATATATGAAGGGAAAGTGGTTTATTTTCTTTTTGCATAGAAGAATTTACTGCTTAAGTAATCCTCATCTTCTCCTGAGGGTTTCCTCTTTGGCTATAGGCACTTCTTCACTCAAAGTCCTTGCTTTTCTGGATTTCATTTTCAAGTAATTTTTTTTTCTTTTTATTGTGTGGGAAGCTGATGTGACTGTTGCAGGGGCTGTGAACTCCATTGGGAGGTTATATACGTAAATCAATTCTAGTATCTAAGCACCCTTAATTTGCTCTAATATCTGAGGTGCCATAGCGTGTGATTACTTAATATGGCCTCTAGGAAATATTAAAACCAGGTTATGTTTTATACTTTCCTCTTCCAGTGACATTACAACCTTATCCTGGTCTCTAAGGTCTCCTTCTACTTGGGCTTGACAAGCATCTTCTCCTCATTTGAGGATATGGGTCTTATTCAGATTTTGTTTTTCAAAGAACAGACACAGAAAAGTGAGTCTGTAGGCTTGTAGGACACCCTGCCCTCCCCCCCATTTTATATGGGACACTTGGAGTGGGTTTTTTGCCTGAAATGGATCTCTTCTGTCACTCTGCCCACAGGAATCTGAATCCATTGTGCCTACTCTCCAGGAGAATACTTGACATGACCCATATTAACTAGTTAGTAGAGCAAGGGCTAGAAATAATCCAGGTTGCTCTTTTAGGCCCAGTTAATATCTAATTATTTTATGTAAAGTGGAGAAATTTCAACTAAAAAAATAATAAAAAAAAAAGTGGAGCAAGTCAAGTTCAAATTCCTTATTGCTAAAACGAAAGTCAGATTCAGACTTTCAACTTCCCATGTAGCCCTAACTCCTGATCTATGCATTATTGCAGAGCCTGGGAACGCAAGACCTTCAGCAATACTTTGTGCAGAATCTCATATTCCAAGTTTGTTGAAGAACACTAAGCAGATACATGCCTACTGGGCAGGAGGTCTGACAACTTGAACATGGAAGAGATGAGAGGACAGAGGAAGTCAAGGCCAATTATTATGGAGAACTGAAAATTGTTGTAAAATATTATGCTAAAAAGGACAGTACTTTCAAATTCACTACCGTACTTTCTAGTTTAAGAGCCGTTGAAAAGGTGGTCCATGAAGACTTCAGTTTTGATTTTGGCATCTAAAGTTGCAGACCTACGTACAAATCCTTTTGTGAATATAGCAAGGGTTTCTGTTTTAAGGGAAACTGATCAGAGAAAGTATCTAAGCCACTTAGCAAAATGGACAGGAAGCTCCCAAATCACGTAACTGCTGTCAGAAACATCATTCTTAATAGGATGTTCTTTCTTAGGACGTTTTTGGCAACACCAGGAATTAAAGTCAGATATTCTGAATTTGAGCCTAGTGTGTTAACCGTAACAGCAGCCTATTCTCAGAGCCTGAAGTTCACAAATGCAGGTATAAAACATCAGTAACTCACTGGAGAGATGCCAGGGTAAACCAAAGATCAATGTAAGATGGAAGAGATTCAGGCAGTTAGTTTCTTATTCCTCTCGCCTTTTCCACTTTTTAACTCTTCCATTTTAATTGTCTTGGAAGGTATATGAAAATAATTGCATTAAATATAATCTTTGTAAAAGGAAAAAAAAAAAGAGAGACTTATTCTGGTACCTCAGTGCTTTATTATATCACTATAATTCTCTAGATAAGAAAATTTAATTTTTTTTACCATCAACACCACAGTTCATGTCAAAAATGTTTAAAACACATTTTCCTTCCAAGCAGAAATGTCAAAGCTTTTCAGATCTTCCCTTTCTCCTTCCCTGCTGGTTCTGCCTATATTACACTACTCCGTCTATTCCTGGTGACATGACTTAGAGAAGCCCACGTGTATTATGTTTATCTGATGTGAGATTACACCCTGTTTTTCTGTTCTCCAAGTTACCATCCAGAAACTGTTACATTTTGGCTGTTATATTGGGTTAGTTGGAACAGTCACATGAGTAAAGACAGTGTTTGCAAGATCAAGTTTGTCCTATATGACAAAGACAAAAAAATAGAAAAAAGTTTTTCATTTTTATTCTTAAAAACAGAGTTATAAATATATATTT
>VXBJ01007218.1:0-37442 GCA_013400055.1 Nycticryphes semicollaris
GGTACACAGAGCTCTTGGCGGGTGTGGGCTGGGCCCACCTGGGCCCAGGTACCCCCTGGCTGGGGTATGGGTATGACTTGGGTGATGGTACCCTGGCAGGATCAAGGGGTGTTAACTCACCTGCTCTCCACAGGGCAACACCGCAGCCTGGGCTCCAACATCTCTAAGGTGCAAAGTCTGAAGCTTGACACCAGTGTCTGGTCCAACGAAATCGTACAGGTAGAAGCACTCAGGGGGAGGGCACTGGGGCTGGCTCGGCATGGTCGAGGGCCAGGCTGCTTCACCAGGCAGGGCAGAAGCCCCACAGTCTTCCCCAGAATGCGGGGATGACAGGCATCCAGCTCCTCCCAGCCATGGTGCTCACCATGACCATGGGTCCCTCCTGCAGCTCTTCATCATGCTAGGAAATGACCGAGCCAACAGGTTTTGGGCCGCTCATCTCCCCACTGCTGAGGCTCTCTGCCCAGATGCCAGTGCTGAGCAGAGACGGGATTTCATTTCTCGCAAATACCGAGACGGTCGGTACCGCCTGCCCCATCCCTACTATGCCACTCAGGATGATGTGCTCCAGGTAGGGACTACCTTGGGATGCAAGAATATTGAGGCGCTGGGAATCACCCCAGAGCATTGGATCTGAGATGCCAATACCTCCTGCTTGGCTACATGTGCCCATACCCCCATGCCAAGCAGTCCTGGGGTCTTGGGTGGAAGGTTGTGCCCTGCTTTGCCTGCCTTTGAGCACCCCTGACAGTGGGCTGGTGATCTCCATGAGCCAGGATTTGGTCCCTACAGGCTTCTGTCTTGTCCCAGGCGCTGTGCACTGCAGTGGTAGGACCAGCCCTGCTCAAGACTGTCCTGAAGTTCTTCTCATCCTCAGAAGCGGGGTTGGGAGCTGACCCTGCTGCCTCTGAGGTGGCCCCTGGGGCTGACCTTTGGTGGGGGACAGAGAGCAAAAGACCCAGAAACCGTTCAGGTAATGAGGGCCCTCAAGCCTCTTCCTCCTTGCCTCTGACACAGCATGCCCCAAGGCTGGGGACATATATCAGCTGCTGTGGCTCTCTGGGGGACTTGTCTGCCCCACTGTACCCCTCTTTTTGGATGGGGCAAGGCAGCAGATTCCTCTGAAGCCCCTTTTCAAGGAACCCCATGCCTGCTGCATCCCCTTACCTGCATCTGCATGTGTGGGGTCGCCTTGCCTCCCATGTTTCCGTGGGTGCCTGCTCCCACTCCACTCTCAGCACTGTTCCCCACAGGTAGCCCACATACACAGGAACTGGGTCCAGAGGGTGTCTACAATGAGATCACGCAGCCAGTGACACACAGTGGGTACCTGTACCGGGCCACAGCACCCACCAAGCTACCAGGTGCCAAGAAGAGCAAAGAGGGTAAGTGGAGGGAGTGGGGGGGCAGCCAGTGGGGTGCCCTGGTGCCACTGACCCTCTGATCCTGCAGACTTCCAGCGCACGTGGTGCTCCCTGGAGAGAGCACTGCTCTTCTTCGAGACAGAGAAATGCACTGAGGCCCTGGGACACATCGAGAGCGGGGACCTCATCTCCCTGGGCGTGAGCAGAGCCCAGGCGCTCACCAGCCCTGGCCCCACTGAAAGGTACCCCCAAGCTGTGCCCCTACTGCTTACTCAGAGAGCCCATGGGCATGCAGAGGGGACAGGCATTGTTCCCTTCTTAATGCAATGGTCTGGTCTGGCTCTAGGTGCAGGTTCAGCACAGGGATTGCCCTGATGAGCTGATTTGTCCCCTGCAGGTTTCGCTTCAGCCTTGAGCTCTTCCTCGTTGGTGAAAAAGTGCAGCAGCTGGGAGCTGATGGACCAGAGACACTGCAAGCCTGGGCCAGTGCCATTGGCAAGGTGAGCCAGCCCCAGAAGTGGCACCCTGTACCACTGGTGGCTCCCTGGGATCCATCCCTGCTTCCCCCTTGTAATTCCTCCCAACTCCCCACCTTCTTCATCCTCTTCATCCTCCTTCCCTTTGCAGGGGCTCCCATCCTCCCCAGAGACCTGCACCCATCCTTGGGGCAGTCCATGCTCGGGGGATGAGCCCTGTCTTTACCTGGCTTGTCTCTTGCTCCATCCCACAGTGGTTCACCCCTGTGAGCTGTCACTGCCTACTGGGCTATGAGTTCCAGCGCGTGGGCCAGCTGCGCTATAAGTGCATGCTCAACCCTGAGCGGTGGCAGCAAGCCTTCTTCATCCTGCAGAAAGCCCACCTCTTCATCTGTCCTACCGAGGACAATGGGGCTGAGGACAGCATCAACCTCCGACGGCTGCAGGAGCTCAGTGAGTGTCACATGCCGCAGCCCGGGATGGGCACCACATGGTGGGCAGCCATGCACAGCTCTGACCTCTCTACCTCTCACCCCAATGCAGGTCTGGTTTCCCCCATGGAGACCCCAGAGAAGAAGGAGCTGCTGCTCCTGGTGGAGATGGGAAGGTGGGTTGTGTCTGTGGAATGTGCCAAGTGAGCTCAGGAGGAGGCTGCCCAGGGCAAAGGCACTCATGTGTGCATCAAAGCTGATCCCAAAACCTGGGTGGGGATGCTACTGGGATAGCAGGGCTGTGGTCAAAGGGCTTACAGAGGTCACCCCAAGCCTAGGGTGGGATGTCTCTCAAGAGGGTAGGGCTTCTATTGGCTCAGCCCAGCTGTACCCTGTCCCAAAGCAAGGCAGGAGGGGGTCATCCACCTCCCTACCCCGGCAACCTTCATTTTCTCTTCTCTGCCCTTGTTGTTCTCAGGACATTTTACCTGCAGGGCTTGTCACGGGCAGACTCAACAGCATGGTACGCTGACATCCAGGCATCAGCAGGGGGCCGAGGCAATGCGCTGAAGGACCAGCAGTTGAGCCGGGGGGACATCCCCATCATCGTGGATAGTTGCATCGCCTTCATCACACAGTATGGTGAGTCCAGTGCAATGGCAGCACTGCAGGAGCATCCACTGGCACAAGGGGCAACCGAGGGGTCCATGCAGGAGGCACCACTCTCAGGGCACCAGCTCCACTGGGGACTCTCTGAGAAGTACTGGGCCCCCATGACCCTATGTCCCTGCTCCAGGGCTGCGTCATGAGGGGATTTACCGCAAGAATGGAGCCAAGTCCCGGATTAAGGTACTGATGGAGGAGTTTCGGCGAGATGCCCGCAACGTCAAGCTACGCATCAATGACAACTTCATAGAGGATGTCACTGACGTGCTGAAGAGGTTCTTCCGTGAGCTCGAGGACCCTGTCTTCACCCTAGAACTGCACCCACAGTGGAAGGAGGCTGCAGGTACCTCCTTCATCCAATCCTTGCTCCCACACTGAGCTGCCTGACAGGGACCCCTGGAGTGGGTGTCTCTCAGGATGGGGTCCTGGTATCAACCCCGAAGCCGTGTCAGCTCTGTGTCCACCAAATTCTTAAATGGTCCACGACTCATTTTCCTCCCTCCAGAAATCTCCTTGAAGCCCCAGCGCCTGGAAAGGTATAAGGAGCTCATTCATCGCCTGCCTCGCCTCAACCGCAAGACCCTGGCTGCACTGATTGGGCACCTCTACCGGTCAGTGGGCCACCTCCCTGCCAGGTCTCCTGGTCCAGCCAGGATCCTCAAGGCCAGACAGCAGCATGAGGTCTCCCCACGTCTCAGGGAACACTAGCTCCCACCCCTCCAAACCAGGAACAGCCCAGTGGCCATGCTTTTCGCCCCCAGACGGTGCTGGGGTGTGCTGCAGTATCTACTCTGGGACACCTCAAAAGTTCTCAAAGTTGTCCTGCCACAAGCAGGAGTGACAGGGAAGTAGCTGACACACACAACCCTATATGATGTAACCTTCACAAGTGCACAAAAAGAGGGAAAAAAACAAATTCCCAGGCTTGACTCAGAGTATGAGGTGGTCTTGTTTCCTACTTTGATGGCAGCCAGAAGTCCTCCAAACTGGAACTGCCCAGCTTGAAGAGAAGCTGGGAAAAAATGGGCTGGTTTTCAGGACAGTTTGTCTGAGGCAGAGGAAGGTGGCTGGGACTGAAACCCCATCCAGAATGGGACCAGCCCCTCACCTCTGTCCTCCTTGTTCCAGTGTGCAGAAATGTGCAGACCTCAACCAGATGAGCACCAAGAACCTGTCACTGCTCTTCGCACCCAGCCTCTTCCAGACCGACGGCAAAGGGGAGCATGAGGTCAAGGTGATGGAAGACCTCATTGACAACTATGTCAGCATCTTCAACGTAAGCTTCCTGCAAGGTCCTTGCCAGCCCCCTATATACTGGCTGTGCCTGTCTCCCCTTGTATCCCCCCCATACTGTCCCCTCCTGCATCCATCCATTCTGGCCAAGTGTCCTCAAGCCATGTCCCACTTCACATTGATTCCATGTGTCTCCCTATGTACCCTTCCTCGGGCAGATTGACGAGGACCAGGTATCCCAGATGGATTTGGAGAACAGTCTGATCACCACCTGGAAGGACACCCAGGTACTAGGGACCTTGCCAGCCCCCATTACCTCAGAGACCCCTGGGCTGGTGGGACTGGCTGGAGGATGGGGACACTCCCAGCTACCCACCCTGTGTCCCCACTGTCCCACACCAGATATTTGGGGAAGGACTTTCCTCCACTTATCTCTCCTTTACCCATTACCTTGAGGCTCCTGCCCAGGGAATAAACAGCCCCAGCTCCCTGGGGCACCATCTCTAGCCCCTGGGGAGGGGGGGAAGTGCACAGCACCCAGGAAAGCATGGTACCAACGCCACCCATTCTTCCCCCAGCTCTCACAGGCAGGGGACCTCATCATTGAGGTTTACCTGGAGCAGAAGCTGCCTGACTGCTGCGTCACCCTGAAGGTGAGCCCCAAAGGAGGGCTGTGACTCAGGAAATGAGGAGGGATGGAGGCTCCTAGTGCAGTCTGTCCCTGGGACCCATCCTGCCACCATGCGCCGCAGCCCCCCATGTGTCTGGCCCCAGGTGTCCCCCACGATGACGGCAGAGGAGCTCACCAACCAGGTGCTGGAGATGCGCAACGTGGCAGCCAGCCTGGACATCTGGTTGACCTTTGAGGCCCTGGAGAATGGGGAGCTGGGTGAGTATGGTGGGGATGGCACAGGGGAATGCTCTTGGCACTACCACGTTGGTGAGGAGGAGGTGTAGGATACAGAGGTCGGCTTGCTGTTGGTGGCAGAGGAGACAGGCTGAGACACAGCAGTGAGAGTGTCCCTGTCTCTCCAGAGCGGCCTCTGCACCCCAAGGAGAAGGTGCTGGAGCAGGCTTTGCAGTGGTGCAAACTTCCAGAGCCCAGCTCTGCATACCTGCTGGTGAGGAAGGTCCCCATTGGTGAGGGAGGCTGTCTCTTCACAGGTAAGGCAATGACAGAGGGTCCCAGCCCCTAGGAGCGTGTCCACAGTGGGATAGCTGTGCCCCAGCTTCCCCTGGCCACCTCCCTGCAGCCATCAGGGCACATGCCTTAGAAGACACCCTTACATGTCCTCGGACCTCCTAACCCTTCTCTCCTCCCACTGGGCAGGTGCCAAGCGTGAGACACCCAAGTGTGGGCTGCTAAAATGCCGTGAGGAACCCCCCAGGCTGCTGGGGAACAAATTTCAGGAGCGCTACTTCGTCATCCAGGACCGGAGGCTGCTGCTGCTCAAGGAGAAGAGGGTACACAGGGGATGTTCTGGGGCTGGGCTGGTGCCCTGAGGGCAGAAGAAGAAGCAGGGAGGGGGAACCACAGTGGTGGCATGGTGGCGGCTGTCCTCCTGGCAGGGAGACTGGCCAAGCTGGGCTGACCCAATGGTTCTCCTTCCCCCAGAGTGCCAAGCCGGAACGTGAATGGCCCCTGGATGCAGCCAAGGTTTACATGGGCATTAAGAAGAAGCTGAAGCCACCAGCCCAGTAAGTGAGACTTTATCTTGATGTGGCCCTGGGGCTTGCATCCCTCACTCCCTGCCCCCAGCACCCGGCACACAAACCCGGATGCTGGGAGCATGCCAAGGACCCTAAGCCATGACAAGCCTGGTTCCGTGGGGCGAGCTCAGCCCCTCACCCAGCTGTGTCTGATCTTGGTGGTGCTGCCCCACAGCCTGTCTGTTCCTTTCCCCAGGTGGGGTTTCACACTGATCCTGGACAAGCAGCAGCTGTGAGTATCTGCTCCTGCGATCCTGAGGCTGGGGGGATGTTGAGATCTGTCCCCAGTTTTAGTGGGACTGGGACAGCCAGGGGCAGAGCTACAGGGCCCTGGGGGTCAGGGCAGAGCTGGTGCCTTGCTGGGGCACTCAAGGGACAGAGTGATGTGGCCACTTACTCCTTGGCATGAGGTGGAGGCCATCTCCATACCACACAGCCTTCCTACCTCACCATCCACACCAACACCCCTGGGAGATGCATTTTTCAAGGCCCTGGCACCAGAGGGTCCACTGCCCAAGTGTGAGTGCCACCTGCATGGCTGTGCTGCCTGCCAGCCTTCACCCAACACTGCTCTGTGTCCCCAGGCACCCAATACCACATGCTCCTGCACCCTGCACAGAGCTGGGTTCCCTGCCCCAGCCTCTCTGGCACCCCTGGGTGGCTGGGGACACCCGTGCATCCTGCTGACTCTGTCCCCATTTCCCTGACACTGCCAGTGCTGGGGCAACAGCTGAGCACATCACCTGCTCCCAGCATGGGGCTGAGATGTTCTTCTTAGGACAGCTGACCTGAAGCGCTTCATGGGTGCCCGATGAGCTCTCACCTTACCCTGAAGCCATGACGTGGTCACACAGAGGATTTCAGAGGGGCAGCCCCGCTGGGTGTAGTTGTTCCTGACAGCCCTGGGCTTGCAGGCAAGGTGGCAAGGAGATGTGGGCCCCTCTAGCTCTGCTCCATGGCAACTTCTCAGCTGACTCCTCTGCAGGTACCTGGTGTGCTCGGGGCAGGCTGAGCTGTGGGACTGGACCACCAGCATCCTCAAGGCTCAGGTGGGTGCAAGGCTGGCTGGGATGAGGGCTGGCAGGGCAGTCTGGCATGATCCCCCCTCCATCTCTGCCCTGTTCTTGTGCACAGCACGATGACCTGCGCCCTGTGATCATGCGCCGGCGCTCCTCCTCCGACCTCGCCAAGCAGAAGTTTGGCACCATGCCACTGGTGCCCCTGCATGGGGACAGCACTGATGCCACCATGGTCTCTGCCAACCAGACCCTGGTAAAGCCCCTGCCACTCCTGCACCCACCCAGGTCCATGCACCCGTCCCAAGATGATGTACCTACCCCCGGGCCCTGGAGATGGGTGTGCGCTGCCTGACACTGATGGATGCTTTGAGTGTGTGTCCCCATGCTTGGCGTTGTGTGTGCGTGCTGCATCCTGTGCTCATGTCTGTGGCACCTCTCTGTGGAATGCAGGGCCCTGTGCTGCACCCCACTGCCCGTCCTCTGCCTGCCCAGGCATCCATGACCCTGCTCCGTGCTATCATGTGCTTACCTCTGCCCATCTCCTCTGTTTCTAGCGCCGCCTGCACACACGAAGGACTTTGTCCATGTTCTTTGTAAGTACCTGCACTTGTGGAGCGCGTCCGTTGCTGGCTTTGCACCGTGCCTCCTGGCTACGGCAGCAAGGGCTCATCTGTGGCATCCCACCTGCACTCAAGGACATGCCTAGGCCATCCTGCCCATGCTGTGGGGCAGAGGAGAGGGTGTCCACTGTTCTGTGTATCCCATACCTGGGGATGGGGGTCCCTGCATGGTCCCAGTGCATGCAACCAAGACCACAACAGTCCAGCCCGGCTCCCAGAGTCTCTCCTGTTGGGTGCACATTGCCCAGAGAGGATCAACATAAGAAATGTGAGGAAATAGGTTTGGGTCCTCCTCGCCATCAGGTTATTTCCCCAGGGGCCACCTGGCTGGACCTCACCTCATGGCTCTGCGTGGAAGCCCAATGGTCCTCTCCAATCCAGACCATCCCTGCCAAGGGACGCTGGGCTGGTGCTACAGCCTGGTGGCATGGCCCAGGCCTTGGCAGGGACCAAAAAAACACTCCCTCTCCATTAGTGATCAGGAAAGAAGGGGAAAAAGGGACTGAGCCAAGACACTTGATGGAGGGCAGGTCCCCTGCAGTCATCACCCCCACGTTGAGGACACAAAGCTCCTTGGGTAGTGCCCCAGTGCAAGGTGAGGGTGGACAGAGGGGTACAGCTCAGCAGTGCATACTGTGCTCCTCACATCGACCCTCTGCCCTTCCCCAGCCCATGAAGATGCACCAGGACTCCCTGGAGGAGCAGCAGGAGAAGGAGGTGGATGCTGATCCTGTCTATGAGGAGGTGGGCAACTTCTCCGAGCTGACCGCACTGGAGCTGGGACCAGGGCTACTGGCAGACCTGTCGGCCATGCCTCCTGTGGACAGGTCCAACAAGCCAGCCCCGTTCCCCAAGAAGCCCCCCGACACAGCGCTGCGCTCCTCACTGCCCGCCAGCCCAGCTCAGAGCGTGGTGGGTCCCTTTGTCCCCAAAGCCTTGTCCCTCGAAAGGGGCTTGAATCTGGATAGTGACAAATCTCCAGCCCAGAGACTCAAACCCACAAAAACAGCCTCTCTGGAGAGGAATGTGGAGCCTTCCCTGGCACTGACCAGGGACTGGGAGCAGGTAGCCACACCAGGGAACAGTTCCAGTGCAGAGCCCCCCCTGGAGAACCCCAGGAAGAGGAGCATTCAGCCTCCCTCACCCATTAATGACAAACTCATCCAGGAGCTCAGCAGCGTCATCCTCAGGAAGAACGAGGGCCAGCCACCGGGGCCAGGCCAGCCGGTGACATGACCCACTGTGCCAAAAGGGCAGGCACCAACCTGGGGGTCAAGTCACGCCCAGTGGCAGCAACAATGAGTACCTCACGCTCTCATATCATGGAGTCTGCACCCTCCTCCTCCACCTGACCTCAGTGCTGGGCTGGGCGCGGGGATCAGTGGGGACCAGGGGACTGGTGGGGGCTGGGATGCTGAGGGGTGGTACCCCCGGTTGGGAGGGCTGAGGATGCTGCCACACATGGCTTTTTCTCGTGGGTGGCACATCGGTCATCATGCCCAGTGCCGAGGGAAGAGAGTAAAAGGGAGGAAAAAAGCCTGTCCACGTGTTTTGGCAGCACCACACAGTGTCAGGCAGTGGGGGCAAGCAGTGCCTGCCAGCACAAGGGGACACAGCATGATGTTCCCATCATTGGGCCCGTGCAGCAGGGTCAAGACACCCAAGTCATCCCCCACTTCCATTCCTGCATCTACTGTGGCATATTTTAGAGGGGGAGGTCAACAGGAGTGGGGCTAGCCATGTGTGTCTGGTGCACAGTCCTGGCAATGGAGGACAGCTCTGGCTCAGATGGGGTGTTTATATCTGTTCCTTCTACCAGCAGGGAGAAATAAAGTTTTATTTGTACTCTGGAGGGTTTCGTCACTGCAGGAGGAGCAGGGAGGGATAAGGGGGTCCAGCAGGAAGGGAGACAGGCCAGGGCCAGGCACCCAGCTGGGGGACCCAAGGGACTGGGGACAGCATCAGCGGTATTAGAGGAACTGCAAAAGTCAGGCAAAGCCTTGCTGAACCTCCCACCCAAGGCATGATTTTCTGCCTAAATCTGTCACCAGCCTGGGATGGTGCAGCCATTTGTGCTGGGTACTAAGCTGTCCCCACTCCCCAAGGTAGGGGGACACAGTCCAGCACCCCTTAGCCCTGCTGGCTCTGTTCGCTGGTCCTCAATGGCAAGGCTGTCTGCTCTGAGGCCTTCCCTGATGAGGTCTTGAGCCCCCCTCGGCAGCAGCTGACAGCATCCCGGACCCAGCCCCGAAAATCCTTGGAAACGTAGAAGTAGATGAAGGGATCAAAGCAGTTGCTGAAGGCGCTGAGCACCAGGGCCATGGCATACCAGAAGTAGGTGATATTGTGGCACCCTGTGGCTTCCAGTGCATAGTGGATGAAGAGCAGCACGTTGCTGGGAGTGAAGCAGAGGATAAAGACCAGGAGGACCAGGGCCAGGATGTGCACCAGCTGCCTATGCTGTCTCCCCTTGGCCAGCAGCCGCACCAGGATGCAGCTGTAGGAGACAGTCATGAGCACAAAGGGCAAGCCAAAGCCCACCCCCACCAGGGAGAGGAAATAGTAGGCGAGGAACATGTGCTTATCCTTTTGTAGGACATCATGGCACGTTGTGATGTTTAGGCTTGATATATCACTTATCTGGGGGTGGAAAAGCAGGGGGCTTATGCCCAGCCCCACCACCAGCCAGATGCCCACACAGACACATGCCTTGCCCCACATCCAATTGGAACCCTTCCAGAGGAATGGGTACACCACAGAGATGTAACGCTCCAGGCCGATACAGGTGAGGAAGAGAATGGAGCTGTACATGTTCCCGTAGAAGAAAGCCATCATGGTGCGGCACAGGTAGTCCCCAAACAGCCAGTGATTGCCCAAAAGGTGGTAGGAGATCTTGAAGGGCAACAGGAGGATGAAAAACAGGTCAGCACTGGCTAGGTTGAGCAGGAAGAGGGTGCTGGAACATCTCTTGAAGTTGGCCACCAGGACCCAGCAGGCCAGAGCATTGGCTGGTAGCCCCACAAGCAAGACCACAGAGTAGAGAGCAGGGAGGAGGCGGGTGGTGAGGGTACTGTTGAGAAAAGCTTCCACTGAAGCTCTCGGACACTGGGTTGCTTCTTCGGGAGTGAGGGTGATAAAGCTTCGCCCTTTCCCATGCACTGCGGAGGATACAAGGTATCAGGCTTGGCCAAGAGCCCTCTCCCACTGCCCCTTCCCACTCAAGACCACGCAGGATCTGTCACCCCTCCCTGCAGAGCCACCAGCAAATGCAGGAGCTGGTATCTCCCTGCCCCATGGCAGGGGCAGCTCAAGACATGGGAGCCCTTAATATCATGCTGCCCTCAACATCCAGATCCATGCCACATCCTGTGCTGTCCGTGCCACCATCCTGGAAGTGCCACCACGGTGGTGCCAGCCCAGACAGGCTCTGCTCCCACACGCCGGCCCAGGGACACACAGCTCTGCCAACATCCCTTTTCCTACCCAGTCCAGCACAAGGGTTCCCCTGCCACGCAATGGGATCAAAAGGGCAGATGGGAAACTCATATCCCAGTACAGGGTCAGGATATGGCCACCCATGCCAGACAGGAAATGTTCTCCCACCCGGGGCTTCTGCCTCCTCTTCCCCCTCCTGGCCAGCTTCCCTGGCTAGGCCCCCACCACAGCCTGCTCTGCACACTCCTCCCCGTCTTCTTGTGGTCAGAGGTTTTCTCTGCACACTCAGAACAAAAGCAAAGGTCCCAGGACACCAGACAGACAACTCCTGATCAAATATCTTTTCTGGCTCACTCAGAAATCAGCCCCAGGCTCTGCTCCCCTGCACATCACCCCAGGCTCCAAAAGCTCCATCCAAGTGGTCCCCAGGACACACTAGACCCCGGGGACCCCAGTTACATCCAAGAGGTTCCCCACAATTTCTGCCACCTCTCCGCATCCAGAAGATGGAGTAAATTCATGTTAGGAGAGCAGTAACTCGATTTTTGCTGTCAAAAGAGGAAGGAGTGGTAGGGTTCCAGGCCTTCACTTAGCTTTTCAATGTGGACACCCAGGGAAGGCAGCAGAGAATTGCCCTGAGCGTTCACCATGACACCCAGCTGTCCCCTCCAAGTATCATGGGACACAATGTTGGGGTGTCCAAGTGAAGCTTTCCTCCCCTGGAGGTTCTGCCACCCCCCCGGACCCGTAAGTGCACTTACTTGGGGACAATTGGGTGGCCGAACCGAGGAAGGCACAGCTGAGGAGGAGGATGACGCAGACAGCAGCAGATCTGGGTGAGGACACCATCTGGGACATCTCTGGGGGGTGGTCTCTGAGCAACCTGGGTCCACACAAATGTCACAGACAGGGCTGGCCCCACCGTGTGTCACCACAGCAGAACTGGGACCAGTCCCCTCTCTGCTGGCTCCTTCCTCTTTCTCCTCTACGTCATGCCCGACGTCCTGCCCACATTCACGTGGTCTGAGCAGTCAGAGAGGAGGTGGGGAGCATGAGATGACCCCCAGCTATCATTGGCGCCTAGCTCTTGGGGGATGTCACCAAGGCCAGGGTGGTTTCCAGCCGCTGACATGCAATGGGATGCTGTGGGGAGGAGGAAGCAGACGTAAGACGGACATAAATGGCGGCGGTTGTGAACCACAACAGACAGGTGGACATGTCCTAAATGTGGGGCAGGAAGAAGGCAGCTGGCTCCCAGCCTGGTGACATGGACCTCTGCCCCACTGCAGCATCGGAAGTCACAAGGCACCCCACCTGCCCAGCGTTACCAGGACCAAACATCTCCAGGGATCATCACCTGACAAGCCAATGTCATCCTGTAGATGGGACTGCCCTGCATTGTCCCACTGTCTCGTCCCCTTCCTGCCACCCAAGTAGGTGCTGGGTGGCCCCCAATCAATTTTCCCAGCTCTTTCTGGCAGCAGAGGTTCTGGGGGAGGGGGGAATAACAGGCTCGGTGACCCAGGCCCAGCCTTGTGCATTGACATGTGCCAGGAGAAGCAGGATGTGCAGCTGAGCTCAAAAATGCCAGGGAAAGAGCAAATAGGGGGACAATAGGGAGACAGCAGGGAGAGACGTGTACCCTGCAGGATCCACGGACAGAGAAAAAGAGGGGCAGAAGAAGAAGTGAGAGCTGAAGGGGGTGGGAGGGGGACAGAGGGACCAGGGGACAGGTAGGGCAAAGGCTGACTGGGGAGGCCTCGTGTTTCCAGGTGCCCCCACTAAATACCACTGCTCAGCACTTGCACCCATGTCCCCATGGCAGCATCCTGCCAAGCCAGGGGCTCTGCACCCTCCATGTGACCTGGAACCCCACATGTCCCTGTGCCTTGTGGCTGAGGACCCACTACCCCATGTGTTACCACATCCCAGGGCCAGTGCCCCAACGCCTCATCTCTTCCTGTTCCCCAGAAACAGCACCCTGGTGCTCCACATGTCACCGTGTCCTGGGACCAGTGTGTCCTCATGCACAGGGACTTGGTCCCCAGTATTCACAGTGTCCCCATGCCCCAGCAATCCCCATGTCCCCATGTCCCCTGCCCAAGGACATGGTGCTCCCCATCAGCCCATCTCCCCATGTTCCTGTGTCCCCATGTCCCTGTCCTCCTCTCTTCCCAGCTCCCTGTCTCCCCTTTTCCCCATGTCCTTGTCTCCCCATGGCCCGATCTCCCCATCCCCCATCTCCTCATGCCCCCCATCTGCCCCTGTCCCTGAGTCCCCATGTGCCCATCTCACTGTGTCACCATGTCCCTTTGTCCCTGTATCCCCCTGTCTATACGACCCTATGTCCCTGAGGCCCTGTGCCCCCATTTCCCTGTGTTAACATTTCACCTCATCCCTGTTTCCCTCCTGTCCATATGTCCCCAATGTCCTTATTTCACCATACCCCCATTTCCCCATGTTCCTGTGGCCTTCCTGTCCATATATCCCTGTCCCTCATCTCCCCATGTTCCTGCGTCCTTCTTGTCCATATGTCTGTGTCCCCATCTCCCTGTGACCCCATCTCCCAATATCCACATCTCCATATGTCCCCAATGTCCTTATTTCACCATACCCCCATTTCCCCATGTTCCTGTGGCCTTCCTGTCCATATATCCCTGTCCCTCATCTCCCCATGTTCCTGCGTCCTTCTTGTCCATATGTCTGTGTCCCCATCTCCCTGTGACCCCATCTCCCAATATCCACATCTCCATATGTCCCCAATGTCCTTATTTCACCATACCCCCATTTCCCCATGTTCCTGTGGCCTTCCTGTCCATATATCCCTGTCCCTCATCTCCCCATGTTCCTGCGTCCTTCTTGTCCATATGTCTGTGTCCCCATCTCCCTGTGACCCCATCTCCCAATATCCACATCTCCATGTCCCTGTGCCCTCATTTCCCCATCTCCCATTGTCCCCATGTCCACGTGTACCCATGTCCCCTTTCTCCCTGCGTCCCCATGTCCCAATATCCCCATGTCCCTGTGTCCCCATCTCCCCGTGTACCCATATCCCCATCTTCCCTTGTCCCTGTTCCCCCATCTCCCCGTGTCCCTGTGCCCCTGTGTCCCTGTGCCTTGATGACACCATGTCCCGCCCCCCCGTTTCGTGCTACCTCCACCCCGCCGCGGCGGCACACGCCGCACTGACCACCAGGGGGCGCGCGGGGCGCGGCGGTGGGCGGGGCTCTCTACGAAATAGGGCGTGGCCGGGGAGGTGTAGCTTGTAGATGGGGCGTGTCCCCAGGAGTGGGCGGGGCCGGGCTGGGCCCGGCAGTTCCGGGCTCCGCACACGCCGGCGGTGGTGGTGACCGGGGGCAGGCGACAGGGAGCGGTGCCTGGGGCGGGGATCGCAGAGATGCAGCCACCACCGCGTAAGGTGAGCGCGGGGCCGAGGGGCACTGGGGAGGGGTCCTCGGACCGGGATCCTCCGTCGGTACCGGCGGAGCAGGGCTGGGTCCTGCAGCGGGAGTCGCCCCCGGCGGACATGGAGTGGGGCTGGGGAAGTGGGGCCGCGGCTGTACAGTGGCCACCGGAACCTGCAGCAGCCCCCGGGGAGGGGGGGCAGCAGGGACTGCTACCGGCGGGCAGCAGGTGCCCCCAGCATCGTGGCCCAGCTGGGGCTGCAGCGGTTCCCGGGCACTGAGTGGTGTCATCCTGCAGGTGAAGCTCACCCAGGAGGTGCGGGTCCACCTCCTCGAGCAGCTCTCGGGCCTGCAGAGCAAGCAGCAGCGGGACGCCGAGCTGCTGGAGGACATCAGGTAGGGTCCCCGGTGTCATGTCCCCCATGTCATGTGTCCCACCTGCCATGAGCTGAGGCCAATCAGTTCATCCCATATGTGGGACCGGGGCCAGCCTGCCAGGCATGGCTCACCTTGAGACTGCCGTGTTGAGGTCGTGGACTCCATCACCCACCTGGGTGGCCAGATGGGCAGGGACATCCCGGTGTGGGGTGGTGGCTTGGGGGGGGTGATGGCAGCAGTTGCTCATGCCTATCCCCCTGCATGGGTCCTTGCTTGCCCCACATCCCCTCTCCCCACAGGTCCTACAGCAAGCAGAGGGCCACCATTGACCGGGAATATGGGCAGGTAAGGAGGTGCCACTGATTTCAGGACCGATGGCCTAGGGAGCCACAAGCCAATGGCCAGTGGCCACAAGCACAAAGCCCCATCCTTCCCTCCCGTGGTGTTCTGGAGTCAGGCACAGCCCCATGAGGGCCATGGGAAGCATTGGAAATTATCCAAGCAAATTGGGGTTTAGCTGCTCTGTGCCGGGCACAGCAGGCAGTGGCAGGTGGCCTCAGCATTGTCCCTGCCAAGGGGGACCATCCATGTTAAGGGACCCACTGGGGGGCTTTGCTGAGTGGCCCCAACCTTGGGTGAGTTGGGGACCCAGAGGAAAAATGTTGCGGGACAGAGAGGAAACTGCTGAGCTCCACTGTCTGCTGGGTCATCGCAGGGCTCTGCTCTTTAACGTCAGAGAGTGGTTTTGCTCCATGAGACATCCCCACAACATCCCTTGGGGACACCCTCTAGCAGAGAGGTGTCCCCCCCTCCTGCAGCCAGGCATCATGCCACCTTGCTCCCTTTTGCCCCCCTCCCATGCTGTGGAGGGAACCATCCCCTTAGGGTTGGGGTCTTGCTGTACTTGGCTTTGCTGGGGGCTCTTCTACTCTGCCCCCACAGCCAGTGTCCCTTGCTAGTGTCCTCTTGCTGATCCTCTGTCCCAAAAGCTGTAGGGGTGGTGTCCTCTAATGGTGGAGGCTGTTCCCCAAAAGTGTTTTCCCACAGGGAGCATGATGGGATCCCTTCTGACACCAAGCCACTGTGCTGTGTGCGTGTGCCCTGCTCTGGGGACACCTGTGGGGTGGGGAAGCCCAGTTTTATCCCTAGAGTGGGACAGTGGGTTCTGGGATGCCCGGCAGAGTTGCGGAGTACCAGTGATGGAGGGGAAGGGGGGTCTGTCCGCAGGCGCTGCAGAGGCTGGCGAGCCAGTTTGTGAAGAGAGACTGGCAGCGGGGCCGTGGAGATTCTGGCGACTCAAGGTGGGCTGGGGACAGAGACGGGGATGAGGGGGTGGCAGTGCCCATCCGTGACACTCCCAGCTGGGAGATGCCTAATCCCAACCAGGATTTGGGTGTCCTGGGGATGCATCCCCAAGGATGTGGTACCCAACTGGGAGGGAAATGCAGGGGCTGGAGATGCTGGCTGTCCTGTCGGCATCCCAAAAGCTGGGAGGGAGGCAAGAGAGTACCCCGCCCTGTCTTTTAACACACCACCATCCCCCCCCAGGAGTGCAGTTGCTGTCTGGAAGGGTGTCATCGAGGGGACCGCGCATGCTGGTCAGGTCCGTGTCACTGCCTCAGAGAGCTACCGTGCTCTCGCTGCAGAGGCTGCCCGGACCGCCCGCATCTCCAAAGAGCGGATGCTTAAGAAGGTACCTGGGGGGTGAGAACACATCCCCTGTGCCCAGGGTGGTGGGGGCAGCTGGCCCCTCATGGCTGATGGTCCCTGCAGGGCATCGAGCAGCTGCAGAAAGCACAGGCGGAGCTGCTGGAGACGGTGAAGGAGCTGGACAAGGCAAAGAAGCAGTTCACCCACCTCCAGCGGAGCAACGAGGTGGCCAAGGACAAGGCAGCTGACGTAGAGGCTCGGTGAGTGCTGGGGATGTTAATGGGAGGACACATATACTGTTGTGGCCATGAGATGGTCTCATGTTATCCCCCAACCTCCCTAAGGCTCCGGAAGAGTGACCGGAGGATATTTCACACCAAGACCAGCCTGCAAAAACTCAGTGCCAAGGTCAGCAGTGTCAAGAGGCAGTGGGCAGCAGGGTGCCCCAGCACAGGGATGCAGGGGGACATGGGCTGGTGGCCCTCACCCCATCACCAAGCCCTGCTGTCCCCCCCAGTTCTCGGCACGGCTGGCTGAGCACTCCAAGCAGCTCGCCGGGGTGCAGAACGAGTACAGCTTCGCCCTGGTGTCTGCCACTGCCCACCTGGAGCACTACCAGCGAGTGGAGCTGCCTGCTGCCATCCAGGTAGGACCAGGACCCCCTCTCTCCCACACAAAGAATCTTTGTGTGTCCCCCACACAAAGATTCTTCCTGGTGACATTGCCAGGGAGAGCAGTGAGGAGGGTCGCACCAGTGCAGGGACAGGGTTGGTACCCTGAGGGGTCAGGATGCTCCCTGGGGGGATGAAGGCAGAGCTGCACCACCCGTTGTCCCACCTGTTTGCCCCCAGGTGGTGGACGGTGACCTCTATGAGCGGCTTCAGGAGCACTTGTCGGTGGCCAGCCGGACAGAGATGGAGACCTGCCGGGCCACCCGGGACTGGTTCCATGGCGTTGCGGAGGCATCCATGCAGGTAACAGAACCCATCCCAGGAGCTGGGGAGGGACATGAGGGGACAGATGTGCCCCCCCCAGCCCCACATCACTCCCCTTCTGCAGGTGTGTCGGGAGCAGGACCTCCTCTTCTTCCTGCAGGACCACCCCGCCTTCACCCTGGTCCCCGAGCAGCACTTCCAGCTCGCCGGTGTGGAGGAGGTAAGTGGTGGTGGTGGGACGTTATGGAGGGGTATTCTGCACAGCTACCCCCTTCTCAGCCACCTTGTCCTCATCCAGGTGCGCCTGCTGCCACCAGGGGATGATGGGGCCAGCCTGGAGAAGGAGGCACGGCGCTGGGCCACCCGGCTGGCTCGGGACTGCAAAAACAAGGCGCACGGTGAGGAGGTGGGTGCTGTCCTTCCCCACAGAGCATGGTGGAGGGTCAAGAAGGGGCTTTTCCTGCTACTCCCCCTTGGCTCCCACCACCCCAGTGATCTGTGGGTGCCCACCCAGGTGCTGCGGTGGCTAGAGGCCAGGAGGCAGCAGATCCCAGAGGCAGAGGTGGCCACTGTGGAACGGCGGATAGAAGAAGTGAGAGAGAACATCCGGAAGGCGGAGGTGTGTCCCGTCCCAGGTGGGAGGTTTGGGGTGGCATCAAGGTCTGTCACCCCCGCCCAGGGGGATGGGGACACCAGGGATGGGGAGGTGGGGTCACTGGGGATGCTGTGGCACTGTGGCAACCCCACTGTGGACCAAGGGTGATGGGGCTTGCTGGGCTGTCTTCCCACCCCATAAGTGTCCCCTGTAGACCATAACAATGTGTGTGTGTGTCTCCAGGTCAGCCAGGTGAAGACAGAGGCACGGCTGGCCCTGCTGCGGGCGGCGGGGTTGGATGTGGATGCGTGGTTGGCAGGGGCCATGGTGGGAGCAGGCGAGGAGACCCCTACAGGTTTGGATCCAGCTGAGTTTGACGACTACGAGGACAGTGACGAGCCAGATGAGGACAATGAGCCCAGCCCTGCTGCCCGCACCTACCCCTACACCTGTCGGGTCATCTTTGGGTACCAGGTAGGGCCAGGACTGCCTGTCCCTTGCCCTGCTTGCCCAGAGCCAGCACCACCAGCCTCCCTGCCACCTTGTTCCCTTGTCCCCTACAGGGCCACCAGGCGGATGAGCTCTCCATCACCCAGGGTGAGGAGCTGGAAGTCATTGAGGATGGTGATGCAGAGGAGTGGGTGAAGGTGGGAGCAGGCTGA
This sequence comes from Nycticryphes semicollaris, assembly GCA_013400055.1. Lineage (NCBI taxonomy): Eukaryota > Metazoa > Chordata > Aves > Charadriiformes > Rostratulidae > Nycticryphes > Nycticryphes semicollaris. The sequence continues at coordinate 18,579 of VXBJ01007218.1, forward strand.
GCCCCCTGCCCTATATTGGGGGATTTATAGGTCCCCAGGGCTGTCTCTGCCCCCCAGGGCTGGGATGATAATGTATTTTCTGTCCCTTCAGGCTCGGAACAAGGCAGGCCAGGTCGGCTATGTCCCTGAAAAGTACCTGCTGTCCCTGGGGGGCGAGCCAGGGGCTGGGGCTGGCCCCCCAGGACCCTCTGCCCTGCACCGCCAGCTCTCCAGCATCATGGCTGCAGAGCTGGTGCTGGAGCCTGGAGGTGGGTGCCAGGGTGTCGCCTCCCCTGGGATGAGGGACAGAGGTGCTAGACTGGTACCTCGGGGATGCTGAGCTCTCCCACCTCATCCTCCCCACAGCCTGGCTAGTGCGAGCCCTGTACGACTACGAGGGGCAGAGCCCTGAGGAGCTGAGCTTCCCTGAGGGGGCCATCATCCGGGTGCTACCCCGTGCCCCCGGCGAGGTGGACGATGGATTCTGGATGGGCGACTTTGATGGCCGCATAGGCGTTTTCCCCTCCCTGGTGGTGGAGGAGCTCACGGGGGCCCGGGAGGCAGCTGGGCAGGTGGGTGGCAGGAGGTGTCACCATGTCCCCTCATTGTGGGGTGGCTCACTATCTTGTGGTGTGGGTAGGCCCCCTCCCTGCTGTTGCCACCCTTCTTGTCTCTGTCGTCACAGGAGCTGCCATCGCCATCCCCACCACCCTTCTCCCCTCCTGGCCTTGCACCCGAGGCCAGCCTGGCCCCCAGCCCCTCTCCGGAAATGCCACTGGGAGGTGAGTGCCAGGCTTTTGGGGTGGCATGGGGGAGGAACTGGGAAAGGGGCTGGGGGACATGTAAAGAGCTGGGCTGAGGTGCCCAAGCCCTTCCAGCTTGCCGGCAGGATGGCACTAGCAGCGGACAGAGCTCTCCAGACCTGTCAGCCACTCGCCTCCGACCGGTAAGCCCCATCACAGTGATGCTGTGCCCCCCTGCCTAAACCTGACCTCAGCCCCCCTGTAATGGGGGTGATGGCATGGTGCCACACCTGTGCTTTGGGGAGAGTCTGGAGGGGTACGAGGAGCCTTGGGATGTGGGTATGGCATCTCCTGTTTTCTCTCCGCAGCTCCGCGCACCCCCACCACCACCCGGCAGAGCCCCTGACCCCAACCTCCATTTCAGTTGACTGTCCCTCCCTGCTCTCCAAAAAGTTTGGCCAGAGTGAACCACTGTGGGCTACTGTCCCTGTGGCAGGGGCTGGTCATGCCTGGTGCCCCAAGCTGGTCTTGCATGGGGGGCGGGGGGAGGGCATATCCTGCATCCCTACACAACACGAGACACCCTGGCAGCCCATTTATGGGGGGTGTCCAGTGCCACAGATAGGTCACAGCTCTTGCCTCTGCCTCTTCTGGTTCCCCAGGGGAGGGCTCAGCCCCAGGGTCCTGCTTCCCCCCCTCCACTCGCAGCATCTCCCCACAGGCAGGTGGGGGGCTGTGCCCCAATAAAGCCAGTTGACTCTGCCCAGGGATTCAGCAGCTTTAATGGTTTTTAGCTTGTCTATGTGCAGTGCGGTTACACACGAAAGCTCACTGCGGGCACTGACCAGCGTTGCCCACTGGCACACCTGGGGGTGTCATCCTGCCCACCCAGGACAGGGCTTTGTCCCCTCCCCTGCCAGGATGGGGCTGGAGGCTCCTCTCTCCACCAGCATCCCCTTGGGGACCCACAGGGTCCCTCGACGGTGCAGGATTTGTGCCTGTGACCACTCTGCAGGGGAGGCTGTGCTCTGCGGTGAACGTGCTGGGTGGGTGGGGGGTTGCTGCCTGCCCCAGGGTCAGGGGACACTCGATCCGCTGCCTCCATCCCTGCCTCTCTGATGAATCCTTCCCCCGGTGCTGGGGGGCTGCGAGGACGGGGTAGGCAGCAGGGTCTGGGGATGTTGTCCTGCCCCCTGCCAGGCCCCAGGCTCCCCCTACAAGGGGGGGAGAGGGGTGTCTCCGGGGCGGGTGCGGTGGGTAGGAGTCAGGTACTTATTGCCAATGGGATGAGGTCTGGCACCGAGCACAGTTGTCTGTAACGTCGGTGCGTCGTTCCGGCCATGCCAAGCGCGTAGCTGCTCGCCCGGGGCCGGCTGCCCCACAGGTCCCCCCCACAGCAGAGCCCCCAGCCCAGCATGGGGGGCCAGGGGAGCCGTGCATCTCCTGTCCGTGCTCCAGCCAGGAATGGGGAGGAGCTGCAGGGAGAAGGGGGAGGATGGAGCTTATCCCCACAGCTGTGGCATCCTCCCACCAGCTACAACCAGGGTGTCATGGCCCTGTGTCTGCCTGGAGCTGGCATGGTTGCCCGATGGCTTCCCACTTGCACATGGGCAAGAGGATCTGCCTGTGCAGGACCTGGTGTCTTGGGAACCAGTGATCCTGGAGAAGGGGCTCACCCTCTCTCCAGCACCAGGCTGTGACCCACCAGAGCAGGGACACCACCAGTGTCTTCCCCTCCACACCCCAGACATGGCCCCAGGGGCTGGGGATGAGCACTCACGTCACACGGTTGCTCCACGGTCATGCACCACCATGCTGGGCTCCTGTGGGATAGAAGAGGAATTTAAATGTCAGCATTCCTGCAAGAGCAGGGGCCTGGGCTGCGGGGCCAGGTCTCCATTGGCCACAGCAGTGACCCACAGGACAGTGGGCAGAACCCGACTGAGGGTCCTGGAGGTGACTACAGCCTGACCCCCATCTCTCTGCCCTTCTCCATCACCTGCAGGACAAGTGGAGCAGCAGGTAACCCTCATGGTGGCCCTGGCTGGGACCTAGGGGATGAGGGAGAGTTCAAATGGTGCCAGGGCTTGGTGACAAACATCCCAGTGAGGTCTCATCATGACTGTCCTAGGACCCCAAGTTGTAGAGCACACGACAGCCTAGTGCAGGGTCTCAGGCAAGAGCTGGGCACCACAGAAGGGGCATTCAAAGAGGACAAATCACAATGTCCATGGGCTTGCTCTGCGGGTAACTGCTCCCCCAGTGATCAGAGGGACACAGCCATTGCCCAAGGCGTGGTGGGCCATGTGAGGAAGGAGAACCTGTCACCACCACCCTTCCAAGTCTCTGGAGAAGGGCTACAGTCCACTGTCTCTATCCTGTGTGGCCTCTGTGGACTTCCCTTCTCCACGAAGTGGCTCAAAGCCTCCAGCCCAGCCATCAGAAAACAAAGAGAGAAACAGTAAACACAGTGGGTTCACGCTTCTCCCTTAACTTATGTTCAGCTGGACGCCTTTCCCCAGGCTCTCCCATGCTGAATGAGTCCTGTCCCATCCCATGTCCCTGACAAGGGCTGCCAGCATATGCCGTGGGTGGCCTGTGGAACTCTGGCAGAGCCAGCCCCAGAGAACGGCCCTCGGCTTTGAAGCACACTGGGGTTTTTATGCAGATGGTTTGCTTCCTTTTTCCTTCCAAGGGCTTTGCCACATGTTCCCAGGTGCTGGTTTTGTGAGGTGAGCCGAAGCTACCTCTTGGGGCTGCTTGACGGAGGCAGTCCCGATGGAGTGACATCCTCACCAGTGCTCCCCTGGAGGTCTCCAGCACCTCCAGCAAGGTGATCAGGTGGGTGGTTTGGTAGACAGCAGGGTGCTGGGAGCTCCAGCCAGTTTGGGCTGCCCTCCTCTCTGAGCACAGCCAGCCCCTCTAGAGAGGGGAAGAACAAATAAGAAATGACCACTTGGCTTCACTAAGGCCTAGACTTCAAGGCAAGAAGGGCTCCTGGAGACATCTGCCTCAGCCTGTACGTTGCTGGCCATGTTGAGCCCCACCACTGAAGTGAAGCCACAGTTTTGGAGAGACCAAGCTAAGGGCAGCAGCAGATCGTCCCCAGGTCAAGCAAAAGTGATGCCAGGGGATGTCACCAAAGAGCCCAACCAGAAAGGAAAACTCAACCCTTGCCCAAGGGGCAGCTGACAGCAGGTTCTGCAGCATCTCCCATGCAAGTCAAGCAGTGACCTGCCTTTTCCCACACCGGGGGAAAACTGTCATGGTGGTTCTGCGAGCCCCAGATGTTAGAAAAGAGATGGGAAAAAGCAATCCAAAAAAGGTGAGCAAAAGCAGGGTGGGTAGGACAGGGCAGGTCCTCACACCACAGTCAACCTTGTCTCACCTGTCCCCACTGCACAGCTCAAGCCATCGTGCTTGGGCTGGTCCATCTTGTCAGCAGCAAGACTTGGGGTGCTGTGCCACAACCCTTCAAGCCCTCCAGCCCAGGATACCACACTAGGGACAAGGAAGAGGAGGAACTTACCTGCTGGCCATTGCCCTCCACCCCTGGCTGTCTTCTGCTGCTGTCATCTCTCCCCAACTCATCAACATGTTCGTGCAGACTCAGGCTCCCATGAATATCTGACACTTCATCTGCCGACTCCAGTCCAGTCTCCTCCAGGCAGATGTTGCCTCCTTCCTGCACCAGCTCTCCTGGGATGCTGGGACTTGACCCTCCCAGCACACGATGGCTCAGGAGCTTCCTCTGGCAGCTTGTGCTCCCAGGAGGACCAGTGCCAGCATTCTGCAGCGAGCCTGACACGCTGGACCCCTTGCCTGCCCGCCTGCTGTCACGAGTGCCAGAGCTGACCGGTGTGTTCGGGGCCAGGGTGGTGGAGCGGCTCTGCTCCTCGCCTTTGCTGCTCTGGGCACCCTTCTGGATGTCTCCATTCTGCAGGCCACCCATGGGGACAGTCCCATTGCGAGCCCGCTGCCGCTGAAGCCGGTCGCTGCTGTGCTCCAGCTCCTCTGTGCTCAGCTCCCGGCTGCCATCAGGCAGGGGACCATCCTGCTGCTCGTGGAAAGTTGGTTTCTTCCCAATGTGTGTGACACGAAACCTGGAATGAAGGGAAGGATGGATCAAGATCCTTTCCCTCCCCTCCCCTCCCCAGGATATAACTCCTGCTTGTCTGCACCTCCATTCTTGGATCTCATCTTTGTCATTGTCTGGATGACGATGACCAGATTGGACAGGGCTTTGAGCAACCTGGTCTAGTGGGAGGTGTCCCTGCCGTTGGACAGGCTGGAATAAGGTGATCTTTAAGATCACTTCAAACCCAAACCACTCTATGATTCTGGTGCTGATCTCCAACTTTTCAGACACGTTCAAAACCACCAACCCCCACTCCAGCCATGCTCCCACTGACTTAACCCTGTTTTCCCCTTCAATTTTGGCAAAACAAATAGAAACAGAAATATGAAAAGGTCAATCCAGGCCTTGGCTGTTGCAGACCCTGCCAGCCTGCCCTCCTTGCAGCAAGATGGGCTGCAGCTCGTGGGAATGCTGCAAGATGCAATCTGGATGAACAGGGGCTTGTAGAAGGACTCAGGTCTTGATTCAGAAGGTGAAACACAAACTGGCTGAGCCTAGCGGGGAAGGGATGGCTGTGCCGAGCTGCATGGACATTTTGCCCAGTGACTGGCTGCCATCGAGGAAACAAGAACCAGCATTTTTGGCAGAGTGTGCATCCTAAGCAAGGGCAGGGACTGGGTTTTGGCAGAGGAAGCTGTATTTGGGACCAGGGACCAAAGACATGAGGAGCAGTTTGGTTAATATCTGACAGAGCACACTGTGCACCATACCCTGGAGCTATGGACAGTACCTAGGTGGTTCACCTAGGTTCCCCCGTGTACCAGGTAACAGCTCAGAGCTCCAGGGTAGGCAAGGGAACAGCTGGAGAAGTTGGTCTGACACACACAACAGTCGCTGTATTTGTTATCATTGTGATGCAATATTACATCTGGGAAGAATAGAGAAGTTAAGGATCTACCATAACCTTGGGATTTGTAAGGGGTAATACGTAGGCAAAGCCTGAATTGCAGGTGAGCTGTTTGTGACTAATGCTGTGATTCCTCTTTGTAAGCAATGCAAGCTGCTGCTGGACCAGCAGATGGGCAATCTGTTCCACTGTGAGCTGGTGTCCACCAGCCAAAGAATGCTGATCCCACCACAGAGTCCGTGACTCATCCAGCAACAGCTCTCCTTGCACTTGAGTCACACACAGAGAAGCTGCAGATGTCCCTGGCTTTGCAGAGGTTCATCTGCAAGTCAGCATCAGGCCAGAATAGAATTTCAGCAGCAAAGTTCAAGCACTGCTGGGGTTGAAAGAAGTACAAGATCCAAAGATCAAGCACACACCTGTATGGCCATTCTGAAGAAAGAAGCTGGAAGAAAGGTCCTAGGGATAAGAACAGATACCAGCTGAGATGCCAGGGATGAAGTAGACCACCATCAGACTGAGGAACAGATGGAAGCCTATGGACAGTACAGACCCCTCAGCATTGCAGTCAGAAATGCTGCTCATGATCAGAAGTGCCAAGAAGATAAATGCTCCAGCTCTGGACCATGACCCGCAGGACTGTTCGGGTCAGGCCAAGCAGCAGCAAATGTGCCCTTTCAGGTCTATCCAGATATTTGGAGACAAGACGCTGGTGCTGTGATTCAGGAAGACCAAAGAATGTTCCAGTCCTGAAGAGGGACAGGGAGGAGGCACAAGTGGCAGGATCTTTTCTTGGTAATGCCATTGAGCAATGTCAAGCTGGAAGAGCTGGGAATGAATTCAATGGAGCAGGCAGAGTTCGGGCTGGAGGGAATGTAACCATTGTCTGGGTGATGAGAGTAAAGGCAGGACAGCTTTGGCCATCTGCCTGGTCAGCAATGCTGAGGCGTTTGATTCAGTAGGACGTGACACACTGTGGCTGATAAAGCTGAGGAAGGAGAGTCAGACACAGATGCTTTGGTGGACCAGCTCTGCCACTGACAGCTGGTTTGGAGAAAGTCCTAAGATAGATGGTAAATCATTCAATAATATGAAAGTACAGATCATACAACCCTAGTTACCCCAGAAGCATAGAATAACTTAGGTGGGAAAAGCCCTTGGGAGGTCTCCAGTCCAATCTCCTCCTGGAAAGCAGGCCACATCAATCATGTTGCCCAGGACCCCATCCAGTCAGATTTGGGAAACCTCTGAGGATGGAGATCCCTCAACTCCTCTGAGTCCTGTCCTAGGGCTGCACCATTCTCAGAGTGATAGTCTTTCCCTAAGTGTTATCTGGATTTCTCTTGCTGCAACTTGTTTCCATAGCCTTTGGTCCCTACCTGGACACCTCTGAGAAGAGTCTAGCTCCATCTTCATTTAAATTCCCCCCAGACCCTTTGAGTAGTTTTAGAGAGCAAATTAGATGTGTGATCTTAGCTGGATTTCAGCATGGGGTCTGGCATGTCCCCTTTACCATCTCCCCATCAAGCCCCCAGTTCACCTCCCTGCTGAGACTCCGGGCTGTGATGGTGAAAAAAAACCTTACCCCGAAGTCCACCTTGGCTCAACATCACCATGAAAGGACTGCCTCTCTGGGCCACAACATACCAGCTAAGCACCTTGCCCCAGTCACCATTGGTGGCATGGAGCAGAGCCCTGGAGGGCCTTGTTAAAGGTCTTGTGCATGCATTTTCTGCAGCGGAAAGGGGTAACCTGGGCTTGCCTTCAAATTGCACTAAGGGTTCTTCAATATACAGAGACCACAGGCAGCTCAGGAAGTCCTTTGAGGTGAAACCAGTTGGGGAACTGGAAGAGTATTTGTAGGAAGTATTGGGTATACTGCCCTATTCTTATATTCCTTATATGGCATCTAATTACAGTCATTATCGGGTGCAATGACCTGGAGGAGCAGAGCCACTCTTTTGTTATGAAGATGGTGGCAGGTAACTTGCACTTAGGACCTGTTGTCACCTCCTCCCCTTCCTAAAGAAATCCCTAAAACTGGGGTCAGTGCCCCTGTTGTGCAGCAAAAGCTCTGCTCACACGTAGCTGGGAGAGCAGGCTTTAAAAGGACATGGATTTGGGGCTCTGCCCAGAACTGAGTCAGCAGAACAGGACAGGCTTGAGTCACCTTCCCAGAGAAGGAGGGAAGCCACTAGTACGTCACAGCCTACCACACACCACAGGCATTTCCAGGTGCAGGAGGCACCTGGTTCCTTGGGAATTCCAGCTGCAGAGCTGCTACTGGGGCATCAAAATGGGAAAGAGGAAGAGGCTATCAGAGCAGATGGACCATGTCTGAAAAAGCGTGTTTAAGTACCTGCCAACTGAGAAGACTGTGGTCTCTCCAGGATGCATTCTGCCTTTGCCATCCTTGGACCGTCCTTGCCGATGCAGTGGGTGCCTCTTCCTCCTGCTGCAGTGGATGCAGGGGGCCTGCGTGGAGCCCAGATGCACTGTGTGGTGATGTGGTGGGCCTCCATCCTGGCTGTTACGGTGAGGACAAAGGCTGCAACAGGAAAAGGACATGACAGGTCATGTTATCCGGAGGAGACTTTACAGACTTAGCACAGCCTCACTAGAGCAAGGCCTGAGAAGCAGCAACTCAAAAAGGGACCTCCTGTGGAGACAAGAATGAGGAAAGGCACCCCTTGACAGTAGGGTGACAGTCAACACAACTCCCGGGGGAGCAGGACTTCTTGTTGGGAAGATGCTTTATACTATCTGGAAAGGGGCAGGCTGCAGAGTCTGCAGAGCAAGGTGATACCCGAAGACTCCTTCTCCCTTACTCTGTGAAAGCCACAATCTGGTATAGGCTTCTCTCACCTGGGCACTGCCACTGGGATGTCCCCTTCATTGTCCCCCAGCATCTCCTTGAGGGCCTCTGCATTTGCTGAAGAGAGGAAAAAGGGAACATGTCAGCCAAAGTGATCAGCAGGTCTTCAGGCCAGCCCTAGGAAGTGCTCACCTTCATTTTGGATGATGCATCTCACAATCTTCTCCACAGTGTCCTCATTCAGCTCCTCCTCTTCATCTGAAAGAGGAAAACAGAGCACTGAGGGCTGGAATTCAGACACTCAGCTCACCAGTCCCTCTCCAGGAGCAGCCACGTTGATGGAGAGCTCAGAGAAGCCTTGTGTCCCCCATTGCACTGGGAAGTCCCTAGGGAACACCAAGTCCCTCGCCCTGGAAAAGAAATGCATGCAGGGAGAGAGGGATTGTATTGCTCCTTCAAAACTGGGAAGTGTCACATGAAACGAGTGGGAAGGTGGTTTGAAAAGGTTCAAAACAAGTTGAAAGAGGAGGCTCCTCACAGGGATAGTCTAGCCCTGGGGCCCCTGGGTGCAGGATGCTGCAGGTACTAAAAGCTCACAGAAAAGAAACCCACTGGGGCCTATTAAATATGCAGAAACCACCTCTGATGAAGAAAGCCCTGGAGCTACACACTGTTAGAAGCTTAAAAGAGTTTGCTGGGGAAACTTGGCTCAGTGTCTGCTCCATTGTGGTATTCATCCCCAGCATTCATCGCAACCTGCCTCTGGCCACTGTTGGAAGCTTGGCTGGCTGGACCTTCAGCCCAGTCTGCAGTGTTATATGGTCTCGTGAGCAGGTCAGAATTGTGGTCAGGTAGGCAGCCACCTCAAAGAGCATGGTCAGAGGCTGCACTTCTTGAAGCCCTGTGCTGCGGCAACTCCAGTGGGCAAAGCCAATCCTGGAAGGTTCAAACATTGTCTTCATGTCATATGCAGCCAAGTTATTGAAGCCAGAGGAGGACAACCAAGGACTCCTGGAAGCTTCTGCTGCATCTGTGGGCAAACTGAGGGAGCCACATTTCCTTCCTGTGCATGAGAAATGGCAGTGGGAGTTGCTCACCCTCCTGAGTAGTGATGGTGGCACAGAGGAGCCAGAGTTATGTAGCACCATTTGGCTGTTTTCAGACAAAGAAGCAGCTGGAGGACATTTCAGCAGAGACTCATGAAAACTATAAACAACCGAGCTTGCTTGGACTGAGCTCTGGCTTGCACCTGTGCTCAATGCTGTACTGACTTCTCAATCCTACTGCTCAAGAGTCTCTTACGATGGCCTGAAGCAATGGAATAAACCCTAAAGGTTCCCTGCCAGTGTGTGGCAGGGAACCCAAGGAAACACCCCTATTTCTCTGGCCTGCGTGAGCACAACAGGGACTAGAAGAGCACGTGACTGATGGCAAACACCATTCTGGCCCCACACTGGACCTCCTAATGCCAAAGAGGCAGAGGGACAGCTTGTGCCCTGGCTAGGGACACTTTCCTTGTAGGGCACATGGGTTATAATTCAAGACTGGGGATTCAACGGGTTCTGGCTGTTCATCAGTACTATATTTTGTTAATAACACCATTTTGGGAAGGGCCAGATGCTGGTTCCCAACTCCCTGGCACCACCAGCATGCAGATCCAGCAGATCAGAAGGCCTCCAAATCCCCAGGGAACACCGCCACTGCTCTTGCCACCACATCCCTTCTTTCCAACCCAGGGGCCCATGATGGGTAAACCTTCCACCTCCAGCCCACATCCTAGGAGCATGTTTAAGAAGCATTGATACATGCCAGCAAAAGGCAGCACTCGAGCCCCAGCTGAGCCCCCATCACCCCAGCACTCACTGGCCTGGAGATCTGCCAGCACATCTTTGTTATCTGGGTCGAGCTCGTCCCGGAAAGTCCGGCACCGGTAACCCTTCTTCTTCAGGACATGGCAAATCAGGAAACCCACCAGCCCCATGATGAAGAAGACAAGGACGAGAAGGAAGACCATATACAGGCTGTGCTGGGGGTCTGACTCCCCATCGTTGGTGCTGTTCTCGTCTGACATGCGGATCTAGGAGAAGGGGGAAGGTGGATAAGAGACCCCGCTGCTCATCCCCCACCAGGCTCCCTGTGCCCATCTTTCTCTTCCTCTTCCTCCCATCTGTCTTGGGCAAGAACCAGTTCCCGGCTCAGGGTGGGCTGCCAAGGTCTCATTTCTTGCCCCGCAAGGTCCAGCATGGCAGGGGACTCTGTGGAAGAGAGCGCAGGCTGGAGGTTGCCCAAGGACACCGCTCTGCTCCACAGGCACCCAGCAAGAAACATCCCAAGGGCAGCAGTGGCTGCATCACCACAGGTCTGCCTGGCCCTGGACTGCGATTCTCCCCCATCCCTTGCAGGCAGTTTCCCAAGGTTCCCCCGGACTCCTCCAGCCTCTGCAGTGGGTGGCATCACCCCGCTCGCCCTTGGGGAGGATGAGCATCCTCACTGTGCTGCGCCAGCCCGCTTCCCCTGCATCCCTCCCTACTCACAGCTGAGGGCCTCCACTGGCAACGGCAGGGCAGGCAGGGAGCCGCGGCAACCGAGCTGGCGGAGGGCTGAGCCGACCAGCCGGCATCTCCCGCATCGTCCTCCCGCAGAACCAAGCTTGCTTCCTCTCTCCACCCCCGACTTCCGTAGGGTTTTTCCCGTCTCCCTTTCCGGGGGCTCAGGGCTCAGCCGCCTACTTGCCGGCTCCGCTTCCTGGTGCAGGCAGGGTCTTCCCCCCGGGGTCGTCCGTCCGTCCCCCACCCCCACCCCGGTCCGCGCTACAGCAGTGGTGGTACCTGGGCCTGCAGTCCTCCGCAGTGCTCTCCTCTTCACCTTCACCTGCCTCCTAGCAACCCCGCATCCCGGCGGCTGGGGACCGTGGCTAGCATCCTTCGGTCCCCCAGCTCCTGGCTGCCTGCCTTCCTTCCTTCTTTCCTTCCTTCCTTCCTTCCCCGGGAAGGAGCCAACCTGCTTCTGGCTGCTGCGGCAGCCTACCGCTGTCTGCCAGCGAGAGCACCCCCGTGTCCCGACCCTGGAAAAACCTCTCAGAAGCTGTTTCAGCAGATGAAGGTGGAGAGAAGAGCTCTGGGAGACGCTGGTGGCTGCAGCAGGGAGCAAAGAGGAGTGCGGCTCAAGGAAGCCAGCGCTGGCAAGTGGCTGCCCGCCCCAGGGTGAATAACCTCACCCGCATGCCAGCCAACCCCAATTTACCCTGGTACCCTCCTTTCCAAGGCTCTCAGCAATTTTTTAGAGTGAGGAGCCATGGTGACAGGAAGGCAGAGGGGTGGAAGTGGAGCTCAGCAAAAGCAGGATGGGTCCCTCACCACCATGTGTGTGGGGAGAGGGGTACAGACACCCCCACTGTGATCACAGCAGCAAGGAGAGGTTGGAAAAGGAGCCCTGGAGACACCACAGTCCAACACCCTGCCCAGGCCAACTGTCACTCCCTCCTTCTTAGAAAAGGGACAGCTACACCATTTGAAATCTCCAGTTGTGGGGGTCCCGTGATCTCCTCATCTTCACCACATTGTCCTCACTCTAGAAAGCTTCTTTCAAATCTCCTTTGCTCCTGCAAATTAGGTTTGCTCTTCCCTGTCCTTCACCCACCTGCCTGTTCACCACCTAGACCTTGAAAAGCACAGGGAAGCCCTAAAACCTCTCCCACCCCAACTCCACCAAACTAAATGTCTATCTATATAAATATTCATTTGTGGGAATTATCCCTGTGGACTCTGTGTTGTTGTGAGGCAACCTGTAGCTCCTCCAGGCTTTCAGCTGCACCATGATGAGGGCTTCTATCCCTCTCGTCAAGCAACCAAGAGTCAACTGTCAGGAGCGCAGAGGCCTCCTCCATGACCATGACTTCACCTCCTGCATTTTAGGTGCCATGCATCCATCTGCTGTCCTGGCAGGGAGACAGGCCCTAAGATGGACAAACTATGGCAAGAGAAGACCACAGGCAGCAAGATTCACTGCTGCTGCCATGCAACATCATGAGAGTCTCTGCTGATTAAGACCTTAAAGGCATTTTATTCCCTGCCCTTGTTTCTTCAAAGCAGCGGACATTGCAGGTCTGGGTTTCTGCAAAGCCCTGGGGGGATGAAGTCATGGCAAGCCTATTCCCGTTTTCCTCATGCCCACACATGTCATCCCACACAATATACTGCTTTTTCTCCTCTCAGGTGCTCCTGCCCACCCGATGGCATTGCTGCACCCTACCCACCCTTTCCAGTTTTCAGCTGTGCCGGACAAAACAAGCCCAGGCTACCCAGCTCTTCCCACTTCGAGAGAAGATTCCCATTTTCCTACAGCATCTGGTGCTGAAGCATTTCCACAAACCAAGTGAGAGGGAGGATGGTGCAGCAGCTCACCTGGGGACAAATCCTGGGGTGAACCAGGATGAGGAGGGAACACCACTGCCTCCCACCTAGCTCCACAGCTGAGTTAATCCCAGCTGATGATTCTCTTCCCAATACTCCCCCAGGCATCATATGCCCCCAGACTCCACCCTGCTTCTGCCTTCCCTGTCCTCAGCATCATCCAGGTTGCTCCACCCTCATCCCAGTGTAGGACCCTGTTAGCACTTTTATGGCCAGGCCATAAGCCATGTCCCATGCAGCTCCCCACAGGTGGAGGGCACAGTTCCTCTCTGCCCTGAGACCAACAGCAACAACAGGCACAAGTCCATCCAGTTGAGCTCTCCCTCCCAAACAGGCTGGCCATGTCCAGTGGGGTTGGTCCCCAGGTGGGGCTAAGCCCCACACTGTGTGGGGAGGTGCTAACACAGTTGTGGGCTGGATGCTGATGACACCTCCAGAGGCTGGGCTCTGCATCCTCTGTCACCTCCTGACCACTGTTCTAGCTCCTGTCCCCCATCCTGTGTGACCCCACCAGACGAGGTAGCACAAGCTGAGACACAAGGGCAACCTGGCCAGAGCTCTGGTGCAGGCATCTGCCTGTTTGCTACCTGTCTGCTGCACACACCATCACTATCCCCCTGCCCTTCCTCCCCCGGTCACCCACTGAGGGTGGTGACAGGTATGGACATGAATCCTGGAGGGAGCTTGGATGTTTTGATCCCTCTGATGACATTGCCTGGAAGCCCTTAAATATTAAGCCACTGGGGCAAGAGGTCACCGGGGAGGGAGGGGACAGAGAAAACGAGCAGAGAGCAGAGGGTGGAGGGGCCGGACCATCACCCATCACCCTGTACCGCAGCCGGCTCCGGCCCCAGCGTCTCGCCACATTACCTCTTGTGGACTCTCTTCCTGCGCCTCCTCTGCAGCCAGTAGGGTAGACGTCACCCCATGAACAATGCAAACGCACCCGCTCGGGGGATTGTCCCCCCCGGCCCCAACGGTTGTCCACGTGGCAACTAAACAGGACAGATTGCCTGGCTCCAGCAGTCCCCTGCGTAGGCTTGGCCCAAAAATTGCCATCGTCCCTGCAAAAATGCTACATCCTATCGTGTCAAACATCTCCCTAAATCCTAAGCCAGCTAATGGCCTTTAAACCACAGCATGTTTTTGCTCCCTGAACACAAAAAACATCTAAAAATATCCCTCTCCGACACTTTCTTTGCACCACTCCAAGACCCGTGAAGATGCCCAGAGCAGTGACTGGCTTCCAGAGAGCAAGCTCAGCTGAAAAATCCTCCTCACATGCAAACCCCACTCGAGGCAAGGATGTTTTTGTCCCCTCCTTGCCCCTTTTCCCCCCCAGGATGCCAGTGGCCCCAGCCAGACGCTATCTGGTGGCAGCACCTTGCGGAGCAGCAGCCAGACCATCGTCATGCCGAGTGAGCAGCCCCCACCGAGACGTCAGCACGCCCCATGCATTTGCTGCTACACCCTTGTTGTTCAGCACGTAAAAATCTATTTATTTAAGCTGGGAGGGTGCTGGACTCAAGGTTTGCTCTGCTGAGTGTCCTCAACCACAGTTATGCCCTGAGGGGTCAAGGCCAGAAGGTCCTGGTCTCCCCCAGAGTATCCTTGCTCCATGCCTAGCTGGCATCCTAAAAGGAAACACCTCCACAGGGCACAAGGAGGGACGTTGAAGGGGCAGCATCCCCACACTAAGTGGCAGACCCAGATGGAAAAATCAACTAATAATCCTACAATTTAATGGTGCCTTGACGAAGGTCTTCTCACCTGGTTGCGCCCTGACACAGTATCCAAAATCCCATCCCACCCCACCAGTTCCACCCAACGCTGCACGCCAAGGGGTTTTTCTCCCACACAAAATTACCTGGCATAAAAATCCTGTCACCAAGAAGGCAGGGAATGTCCCCAGTGTTGGTCTGTCATGGCCTCCATTCTCAGCCAGCTCTTGGTGTGGCCCTTGGGGGTCCTTTCCCTTTGTCTGCTCCTCTCTGATACCCTGTTTCATTGCAGGTAAAGTGCAGCATCCTTTACCCCCAACCTTCTGCCCTCTGGAAGCAGGCAAACAGGGTGCCCGCAGGACCAAGTCCTTGCCATGTGCCAGTTTCCAAGCCTTTGGGCCGGACTACATGCTCCTTCCATCCTTTCTTTTCTCCAGCCCACGGGGGACAGATTTTTGCCACCAACATCACCCGCAGCACAGCCCCCTCCCCGTCCCTCACTGACTCTGGGTTGGTCCCCTGTTCCCCATGGCTGCGTTTTCACCCACAGCAATTTTCTGCCCGGCTTTTGTTCTCTGCCTGCCTGGTGGTGCCTCCCTGTCCCCGCTCCCTGCCAAAGAAGGACAGATGGAATGCCAGAAGGACATTTTTGGAGGCTGCCAGAGGTTGGGAGGACCTGCACCCCGGTGGGGTGGGACCTGGGAGGGTGTCCTTGGCTGCGTGACAGCCAACAAAGGCAGTTCTTGTCCCTCACAGCTTTGGGGGGGTCTGCTCCTGGAAAAGAAGTCCCATTAAAGTGCCCCACGGGGACTCTGCTGCACCACCTCTTGTGCCCCCAGGGTGGGCTGTGTCACAGGGAAGGGGAGCCGTGATTGGCCCCTGTGGCTACCCCACCACACTCACTGGACCCTGATCCCACCAGCACCCACAGCTGGGATGTGGAGCTGGAGGATAGAAGATGGGAATGGGCTGGAGGGTGATGGCTGCGGGCAACTGGGGATCATTGCAGACAAGTGAGAGCAACTGGTAAGCAGCTGGGGGTACCTGGAGGCAGCTGTAAGGTTTCAGGAGAGAATCCAG
Organism: Nycticryphes semicollaris; assembly: GCA_013400055.1. Lineage (NCBI taxonomy): Eukaryota > Metazoa > Chordata > Aves > Charadriiformes > Rostratulidae > Nycticryphes > Nycticryphes semicollaris. The sequence continues at coordinate 34,314 of VXBJ01007218.1, forward strand.
TGGGCAACTGGGTATCAGCTGGGGGTGCCTGGGGAAAAGCAAGGGGTGACTGGGGTGCAACTTGAGGTAACTGGGGAGAAGCCGAGGTGTAACTGGGGAGAGCTACAGGGTTCCAGGAGGGAATTCAGTAAGTAATTGGGGAGAAACCGACGGGTAACTGGGGAGAGCTACAGGGTTCCATGAAGGAATTCACTAGGCAACCGGGATCACCTGAGAGTAACTGGAATGAGCCGGGAGTAACTGGGAATAGCTGGGGGAGCCTGGTTGACAGCAAGCGTAACTGGGGGCATCCACAGGGTTCCAGGAGGGAATCCAGTGGGCAGCGGTGAGCAGCTAAAAATAACCGGAAACAGCTACGGGTGACCCGTAGCGAGCGCGGAACGCAGGAAGAGAGCTGAGCCTCCGCCGTAATGATGGCCCCGGCCCCGCCCCTTTCCTCGCCCCCGGCCCCAGCCGGCCCTCGCTGCCGTCTCCGTCGCGGCGTGATGACGTAAGCGGGAACGCGCGGCGGCGGGTGGAAGCGTCTCCGCCATGGCAAAGACCGTGGCCTATTTCTACGACCCGGACGTGGGCAACTTCCATTACGGTGCGGGCGTCGGGGTCGTAGGGCAACCGTGGCGGCGGTGGAGGGGCCGGGGGTCTAGAAGGGACAGGGCCGTACACCTGCCCAGCCCGGCCCTGTCCCCTTTCCCCCCCTTCGCGGCCCGGGGCGGCCTGGGGATGGTCCCCTCAGCGTGTCCCGGGGCCCAGTGGGCCTGGTGGAGCGTGATTCGGTCGGTTCTCCCGTGGCCCGGCCCTGGGGGTGGGTCGGGAGGGGCTGGGGTGGGTTCCCACCCCCTCGTCCCCAGTGACTCCCGGTGTCGTTTCCCTTCCAGGAGCCGGGCACCCTATGAAGCCGCACCGCCTGGCGCTCACCCACAGCCTGGTTCTGCACTATGGGCTCTACAAGAAAATGATCGTAAGCGGCGCTTCTTCTGGGGGCCAAAGGTGGCTGCCTCACCCCACCCAGGCGGCAGTGGGGAGAGGGGGTGACAGGGGGTGGCTTTCAGCTTGCTGGAGTGGCCATTGGAGGCTTTGACACTTGCAAAAAGTGCTGGAGACACCCCTGTTGTTCTTACGACTCCAGTTGAGGCCTCCATGTTAAGGCTTGTCTTGTGGCAGTAGGTTCTTTGCATCTTTCTTGTGTGGCTGCCTCTCCTTCAGCTCTGCGTTTGGTACGACTGATGCAGACAAGACATTCTCACTACCCTGAGCCCCCACTGTGCCCCCCAGAGCTAATTTGAAAGGTGCCATTGTTGGTTGTCAGTGTCTTGTACAAACTGGTGGGTACGATGCTGTGTCTGGAGCTGCAACGGTGCTGTTCAGGATAGCACATGAATTTTCTGCAGCTGCTTCTTAGGAAGGACTCAGTGACTGCTGTGGACCATGTGGCATAAAATAGTAAAGCTGATAAAAAAACAACCCTCAGGAGGCTTGCAAATTCACCTTGATGCCTTAATGGGGGTTCACCAGTCCTGTCTTGTAGCTGATGTCCAACCTGCTGCTCTTCAGAGTCTTTGTTGCCCAACCGTCTCAAACAGTTTAGTCCAGTGCACTCCAGTTGTTATTACAAATATTTTTACTTTTTTTCCTGAAATCTAGCCTCTGTAAATCTGACAAAACATGACCAGCATGTAGTGATAAGCAAAAAAAAAACCCCAACTTAAATCTTCCTCTTTCAAGAAACGAACTGGTTTGGGGTGGGGTAATGGAATATCACCACAAATGTATGGTACCCCCTTTTTTTGAGGCATTTTATTTCACCTGGTGCAAGCGGGGTTGCACCATGCACCTTTCCTTAGAATCCTTGTTAGCTTTTCTGTGTGTTCATGCAGAACACAGGAAACACAAAGCTCTCAGGAGTACAGGGCGTGTAACCTAATGCCTCACAATACAAGATCAAGGCAGGAATGGTGAAAGTCTTCTGCTGGTTTGCCCCTTTTGAGGTGTGGAGCATGCCACCTATGGCTGCTGATTGTTTTAGGGCAACTTGCTTCGTCTCCTGTTGGAGAGGAGTTGGATTCTTGTGTTCGGTGGGGCGGGATTTTTTCTGAGCAGTTTTGGCCCAGTGAGTGATTTAATTCCTCATGCTGAGTTAGGTGGTTCCAGGCCATGCTCTCTGATCCAGAGGCCGAGTGTAGCTGCTGGATGTTGTCTCCGCAGCCTGAGACCTGTTTGATGTGCCCCAGGGAAGGGTCACTACCCAGAATATTACTCAAAGCATTGTAGGCTACAGCTCCAGGTGCTTCTAGTATTATGTACAACTACATAGATATTTATAAATGTACATATATGGGCATATGTGCATTTGTGGCATCTTTTGATGGGAGTTACCTCATTAAAAGAGATGAAGAGCAATTCTGTCATCGTGCATAGCTAGGGACGGAAGGTGAAAAAAAGAGCACAAAACCATCATTGCCGTGATCTGTGAGGTACTTCTGTAACTTTCCACATCCTTCCTCTTTTAGGCTCGTGCATCCCACGTGTGTTCCTTACCCTTCTGCAACGGGGCTCTGCAAACCAGCTGCTTCCCCTTTTACGCATGAGCCTAAACTGGGTGACCCTGCAGGTTACACAAAGGCGTCTGCTCTCGGGATGGTGGTAAGACACCATCCTAGACTGATGTTTGCAGCTGTAGATGAGTGCACAAAGCTGTCACACAGAAATATGCAGATTCCAATCCCTCTCCAGCTGAACCAGGCACTTCTCAAGACTATGATTAGCTTCCCTCATTCCCATCATTAGACAATAAACACAGCTATAACCAACTTTCACTGCATTCTCAAACACTTGACTAAATATTTAGTAGTTGTGGTAACAAAAAAACCCACTCCTTAAAGGTTGCTTCTCAAGCACTTGAGATGGATGATGTTAAAGTAAAAATTGTATTGCTGTGGGCACAAGAGAGCAGGGTTGGACCAGTGGGTTTAATTCCGGCAGGTTTATAGTCTGTTTTCCATTGTATGAGTCCTCAGCACAGGAAGGACATGGATCTGCTGGAGCAGGGCCAGAGGAGGCCACAGAGATGCTCCCAGGGCAGGAGCCTCCTCTGCTCTGAGGACAGGCAGAGAGAGTTGCAGGGGTTCAGCC
>VXBJ01007219.1:1034-15378 GCA_013400055.1 Nycticryphes semicollaris
CCGTCTCCAGAACTGTCTCTACAACGTGCTGGAGCGGCCCCGCGGGTGGGCCTTCGTCTACCACGTCTTCATGTGAGTACCGGGGAGAGTTGGGGGGGGATCCCCGAGCAGCACCCCGCCTCCCAAGGGATGGTCCCGGTGGGACGGCGGGGGCCGGGAGCTGCCGGTGCCCGAGGGGGAGGGAGGAGGAACGGAAGAACCGCGGAGCAGCCGTCGCTCAGAGCGAGCCCCAGCGCCGGGCACCGTCCCCCCGGGCTCCACCGGAGAAGTTTCTCCGGGAGTGTTTGGCGGGGAGGGGGGACGGGTCGGCGGTGCCCGCTCCTGCCGTCGCTCCCGGCAGCGGGGCCGGTGTGATGGGGGAGCTCCGCCACCGGAGGGGGGGCGAGCGGAGAGCCCGGGGGGACGATCGGCGGCGGCTTCTTGCCGGCAGCTCCGGTGCGAAGAGGTGAGCACGTCCCCGGGGTTGGGACTTGCTCTCCGGGGTGGCCCGGGTGCAGTCAGCCCCGTCCTGGTGGCACCCACACGGAGCCCGGGTCACCGTCCCCCTCTGCCGCTGTCCCCTCGCTGAATGTGCCTGGGGTCCCCCAGGGTCGCCGAGCCCCGGGGGAGCCTCGAAGGCAGGAGTCCCCCGAAGGGGTGACAGGGCCAGACCCCCTTGGGAACCTGTAGTAGTGTCGGGAGGTAGCAGCAGTGCCAGCCCAGCATCCCTGGAGCTGTGCTTGGATGGGATGGGGGGAAAAAAGCAGGGAATGGGGGTTCTTGTCCCTGGTTAAATCCTGCAATCCGGCAGTGGCTGCTGTACCCCAAGAGCTGTGCCCATGCTGGGGTCACGGCTGTGGGTGATCCCCAGCACTAAACCATCCATCTCCAGAGATGGAGCCAGGATGCTCCCGGGGGCCCGTCTGCTCCCTGTCCTGGCTCACTGTGGCTTCCCAGGCTGTGTGATGCTGCTCCAGCTTTCCTTGCTGGACTGGGGCATCCCATGGAATTGGGAAAACGGAATATTCTCTGAGACGTGTGGGCTCAGCTTGGGGCCGAGTAACAAATTCAACCCCTTGTGGGGAGAGAGAGAGAGAGAGTGGGGCTCCCTGCCAGTGGGGGTGTTCTGGCTACTCTGACCTGGGACCCCCACTCTGCTCTGGCTGCAGTGCTGGGACACCACTGCTCCCGACCCACCCACAGCCATGGGGAAGGAGGTGATTTCCCCCTTCTGCCTCACATGTGCTATGTGTGTGCTTGGTGTGTACCAGGCGTGTGCATCGTGCCCTGCAGCCTGGTCCCCGTGGACCCTCTCTGAGAGCGTGAGCTGCAAAAACTGCCTCTCCCCCCTGCCTTCAGGAGCAGTAAGAGGGTGCTGAGTCGTTAGCGGGGTGTGCAAGCTGGAGCTCGTTAGGAGGCAGGAAAGTGGGTCTTGCCTAAGTTAGCACATTGAGATGGCAGGATGAATTTGTCACTCGATACCAGGGCACCTGAGCTCCCAGGGGAGCCGGCAGAGGAGCCCGGGGCCCATTTGTAACGCCTGCCGACACCTCCGCAGTGTGCTTCAGCGATAACACCTACCTTGCAAATATTGCCCTCCAGAGAGCTTTTCCTGCAAGGAATTAATAACACCAGCAGCCAAAAACCTCCTGTGAGGGGAGGGGGATTGCACTTTTGGGGTTTTTTTTTTTGTGTAGGACCTTGCTGGGCTCTGGAAGGCAGATGCCCCTGCTCATCTCCTGGCTGAGACATGCGTACCCCACTGTCCTCCACCAGCTCCTCTTCTCAATCTCGGTGTGTTTTGCCCCAGAAACAATCCCACCAGACCAAGCAGCTCCCATTGCAGAGCCCACCAAGCCCGGGGTCCCTCCTCTGCCACCCCAGCTGTGCCCGGCACCCACCACCTGTGGGACAAGGGCCTTTGCGCTGTGTGGGCAAGACCCCTGGAGGAGTTGGTGGCCACAGCTCTGCCAGGGGGAGCGGGGCTTTTGCCAGCGTGGTCACTGAGGATGGACGGTGGCAATAGCAGGAGCTGAACTTCTTAAGCATTTGGTGGGATGGGGAGGGTTCCTGTGTATTTACTCTCTTAGTTTTACGGCCGAGGTACCCTGTGGGGTGGTCAGTCCTGCTGGGGACGCTGCTCAGGCCTGTGGGAAGATGCCACAGCGGGCACAAGGTGTGGGCATCTGTTTTGTGAAACCTTTCCTGTAAAGGCTGCTCCTTCCTGGCTTCTTACGGAGTTGGTTTTGGTTTGTTTTGTGGTTGGTTGGTGGTTTGGTGTCGGGTTGGTTTTTCTCCTCTCCCTTAGCAGATGCTAAGCTGTTGCAGAGCTGGGTATTGAAGTTCTCCGGAATGATGTGTGCATGCCTGGGTGGCTGAGGACTGTCCTTGAAAGAAGAGGAGGAAGGTGTTACCCCCACTTTGGGGGATACCGAGGCATGGGGTGGAGGGGGGGAGGTGAAACCCATGGCCCAAGGTCACCCAAGGTCGGGGCAGTGCTGGTCACGGGACCTGCCTTCTGAGTCACGGCTGTGCACTGCCTCCCCCCCGAGCAGCCTGGCTCTGAGACAGGGCTGAAAACTGCTAAAATGGAAATACCCACTGAGAAGTGAGGTGCTTCCCCTCCCTTGAGTCTCCGGGAGCAGGTAGTGAAGCTGAGCTGGTACCAGTTATTGGACAAGTCCAGTCTCTTTCTGTCGGCAAATTGATCCCAAATATAACTTCCCGTCCCCAGCGCCCGCTCAGGGCTGGGCTGGTGTTTCTCCACTTTTACAGGATGGTTTGGAGGTTGTACCATCCCTGCAGCACCAGGCACTGCCCCCATCCCTGCCCAATGGGTTAGGGGGGGCTCAGAGACCCCGTTGGGGGCTTTTGCAGCCCCTGGTGCTCCGAGGTGCATTCGGAAGGGAATGGTGTGGAAGTGGGTACCCGTGCCGGGGTGAGGTGTGTGGTGTTGGCTGGTCGGCCCCATCCCCTCCAACCCCGTGCTGGCCATGGCAGGGCCATGGTGGCATGTACTTGGGCTCCATTGGCACGTTGGGATCGCAGAGCTCTGCCTTGCCCTCTGGAAATGAGAATTTCTAGCCCTGGAGCTTAAAGTGCGAATCTGGGAGTGCGAACAGAGCTTTAACCTAAAGGCTTTATAAGCCAGAAGGCAACTAAAAACCTCCTTTTCTAAAAACCTCCACCTCTTAAGCAAAGGGGGAGGCTGTTTTCATACCCAGCTCCTGCCTTGGCTGTTGGTGACTGCCCTGGGCACGGGCATTGCTGCCAGCCCATCCCGGGGGCTGTCCCCGAGGGCTCTCCCTGCCCTGGGGAGTTTGCCAGCTCAAGCTGTTCCTCTCCATCCACCGGCCCCTCGCACACGGCCAGAGGCTCTTGGTGCTGCTGCCCCGATGGAACCTGGGGTGTGGGAGCTCGTACCCAGGGTTATGAAACCACTGGGTGCACCAGAAGCTCAGCTCAGCACTTCCCCATTTCCTAGAGGAGCGCTTAATTAACAAACAGCTTGACCTGGAGCAAATTAGGGAAGATTGAGCCGGCAGCGCCAGTAATAACCCGCGACCCCCTGCTTCAAACACCACCTCCCGGGCTGGACCAGTGGATACCCCTCCCCTCCTCTGCCCACTGCTCTTGGCAGCATCTCACCTGGGCACCGTTGGGGTGGTGGGGTTTTATTTACCTTCTGGAAGTGTCACCCTGTGCCTGGGGCAAGGAGGAGACGGGGTCGCAGAGCTCAGAGGGTGCCTGTCCCCTGGCACCCCCACCCTTGCCATGTCTGTGGTGCTTTGGGGGGGGGGAGGATGGCAGAGCCCCAGGGCAATGGTGGTACTGGGAGAGCGATGCCAGGCATGGGCTGGCTGGTTGCCCTGGGGCTATGGGCAATCCCCATTGGCTTGGGGCAGTGGGATGGTGGGGGTGCCACGGGCACAGGGCATCCCCCCCACCCTGCCATGCACTGGCCACTTCCTGGCTGGGGACCAGGCTTCTGGCAGCCAGGCTGTCCCTCCTGGAGCATCTCTGTGCTCGGATCCTGTCTGGGAGAGGGCCAGGGTGGGCACGATGGGTCGCTCTGCCCCACGTCCCTCCATCCCAGCCTTGCTGCAGGGTGGGTGGCTCTGCTGTGCTTCCCACACCTCACCCCACCCCTCCACCACCACTTGCCAAGCAGGAAAGGGCTTTTCCCTGCCATGCTTGGGGATTGCCACCCTCCTCAGCGCCCACAGCAGCTCCAGCCCACCCCAGGCTGTTTGACGGGCTGCAGCCCCAGAGGGTTTGCAGGGAAATTGCTTTATCCCCTGCTCGGTGCTGGTTTTGCACCTCCTGCTTGGTAAAAAAAAAAACCCTCTTGTATTAAGCTCTGAGGTTTCAACTTGCTGTCAGTGGCATCTCCTTCGGGGGCTCGTGGCTTGGTTTCTTCTCCGGCTGCTGCCTCACATGGCTGGAATAAAAGGGTCCAGGAGGGCTATGCCACGCTGGAGCTGTGCCCTTTGTGCGGGGGTCTGCTCCCGGGGCTGGCCCTGCTCACCTTGTCCAGGCTTGAAATGGGAGCTACATTTTGGGGGGGGATGCTAGCAGGAAGAGAAGCCGGCACAGCAGTTTCCCCAGCCTGATGAGGTGTCACCAAGGCATAAAATTAAGCGGCTTCGGCGCAATGTGAAACTACACATTGATTTATGGTTGTGGTGGGGTTTTTTTCTTTATATTTTTCCTTTTCCCCTCTTGCCATTCCTGTCGAACCCCTCAGCCCAGAGGAGGAGGTGCTGGTTTGGTTGCCCCGGGGCTGGCCGGCCCCGAGGCAAGGACAGGGAGAAACCCCATTGCCGGGTGATGCTCTGTCACCCTGGAGAGGCTTCAGTGATTTGTCCCTCCAAGCAGTGATCCCAGGGGTGTGAGGGTGGGACTGGGGCTGAGTGAGTGCCCAGACCTTCCCCCTCTGCCTGTGGGTGCTTCTCCCCTCCCTGCAACACCTCTGGGGTCTCAGCCAGCCTCGATTTCTTGGGGCCACTCGTGTCCCTGTACCCCAAAGGTACAGGGGTATGACGGACCCTGCACCCCCTGTCCCTGCGGAGTCCCCAGGTGCTGGAGAGTGGGGGCAGCCCCAATCCCTCTCCTGGGGTGCAGGGTCCATCAGGCACAGGAGGTGCATCCGAAAACACGTTGGTTTCTTTCCCCCATGATGTGCCAGCTCCTTGCCAGATGATTCAAGAGCAAAACTATCTCGGCCGCTCCGTGTGAGCATCTTGGCACCATGTGCAGGAGCCTTGTGACCATGCTCCCTGTGGGGCTGGGGTGCTGGGGGGCAGTGGTGGGGGGTGCAGACATCTGTGGTGCCAGAGTGATGGGTGATGCTGCCTCTGGCTTTGACTCCCCAAAGCACAAAGGTGTTGGGGCTCCCGAGTGCTTGCAGGATGTCGCCTGGAGCTGCTGCCATGGGGGCTGTTGGGTCCCTGTTGTGTGCACCCCCAGGGCTGGGGGCGAGGAGGGGTCTCAGAGCAGAACTTTTCCTCTCCCAACACTGATAACTGGGTGGTGGCTGGGCTCTGAGCGTGTGCTGGGGTTTGTGGTGCTGGTGGCTCCGGCTGCGGTTTCCCCGGCCGTGGGGAAACGCTTGGTGCTTTTCTGCTTCTCTTCTCTTTGCGGCGCGGGCAGGAGCGTGGCGTGGGACGGACCCTGCCATGGTTACGGCCGCAAACAGGCCCACTACAGCCCGGTTATTTATATCCCCTGGAGCAGACAGGCTGCCTGCTCCACCTCTCCGTAAGGGCTGCTGGGGCGAGGGATGGGAGAGGGGAGGATTTATAAGACCCGCTGTTTATACAGCTGCAGAGGGTGCTCGGGGAGCTGAACCTTGCCGTCTGGAGAGCAAAGCACCATCCCCATCCCTGTCCCTGTCCCCACTGGAGTTGGGCTCAGGCAGTTTTGGTCCCAAACAGCCATTTCCTACGGTGGCACAACCTTGGGGGTGGGATGACAACGTGGCCAGGCACCCAGCACTCCTGCCCCACACCCTGGGGACCTGGCAGTGCCACAGTGGGGCCAGGCTTGGCCGGGGAAGGGAACCGTGGATTTAGTAGAGGCTGTTTGTTCGCTCGTCCCCTGGCTGAGCTGTTTATCCTACGGCACGTGGTATTTTCCTTCCACTGAGTTATTGCTGGGCTGTCAGCACAAGCCTCCCCGATGCTCGGGGCTTCCTCGCAGGGGGTGTGTGTGTGTGGGGAGCAAAGTGGGCTCTTGGTCCAGGATCACATCCCCTCACTTCCCAGCCCAGAACACGGCTGCTTGCTGGGGCTGGGGGGCACAGCCTGGCTGGGCTCTGAGCATCACGGTCCCATCGGTGCTGGCACTGGGGTGCCACGACGCAGCTTTGCCTGGGCTATACTGGGGTGCAGCCTGTTTACCTGGGGGTGTTCAGGTGGGCACTGGGTACTGGCTGGTGCCCCCTTGCCTGATGCTGCTCCTTGCCAACCTGGCCCCACTTCCCCTGAGCTCAGCACCTTTCCTAGCTCACCTCTTCCTCCGCCGGCACCGTGGGCAGGAGCATATGGCAAAGTCCACTCTAATGAAGATTAATGTGAGGAGATTCGCCTTCTCCAACTTGGGGCTCCCCTGCTGGGTTTTAATTATGGTTCCTGCAGACAGGCTTTGCTCCTGCAGGGGTGAGAGCTACCCGAAGGGTCCCATCCCCGTGCCCAGGCTGCCATCAGCGTGTCCCCTCCTGCGTGGGGACGTGTGCCAGCAGGGAGGTGTTTGGGAGGCCCTCGGGGAGGGGGCTGCCAGCTGGTGGGGGCTGGCGATGGAAGTTTTATTGGGGAGAGCTGATGCACGAACTCAGCAACAACAGCATCTGCTCCCTCCTTCCCCCGGGACCCCAGCGCAGGGGAGCAGAGAGGCAGCGAGGCTCCTGCCAGGTTCTGACCCATTCTCACTTCCCCTGGCAGCACTCCTTTTTCTTCTTTTTTTTTATTAGTGGGATTTTTTTGGGGGGTTGGGGATGGGGGTGTCCCTTCTTGGTGGGTGGAAAGAGCAGTGAATTGGGGAGGGAGTGCGCCAGCGGGGAGCCTGGCACTGCCAGCACCATGCGGCATTTGATGGAGAGATCGGCAGAACCCTCAGCGCAGGGCAGAGCTGCTGAGAGCAGCACTTCTGCCCCAGAGGGGGGACTGCAGTGGCGGGGGGGGGACACACACGGCCAGTTCCTGGCTCCCCGAGCTGCCTTCAGGCATCTGACCCTGTCCTTAAGCCGCTTAGGCGCAGCCGGGACGGGGCGTTTGCCCAGGCTTTACAAAGTTAATTCCTAGCAGGTGATGTGTTCCCAGAAAAGTTTCTTTCCCAGCTGGTCCCGTGGGGCCTCCCATGCCCGTATCCTTCACCAAATCCTGTGGGATGCTGGGGGCGGGGGAGCAGGGGGGAGTTGCTGCGTGGGATGCATCCCCACCCCAAGGGGCATCACGGCTCTTGCAGCACAGATTTACTGCCCATGTCTGTCGCTCATGGGGACAGGTGACAAGCAGGGTGCTGGCTGGGTGCAAAGTCACCGTGACTCACGGCTGCCCGAGGCAGGGCCACCTACAGTGTCCCCCCAGCCATGGGAGCAGCATGTGCCCAAGCACCAGAGACATTCCCCCCCACCCCTCACTCCCCATCCAGGGTGAGAGGCACAAATCTTTGCAGGCTGGGAGATTTCTGCCTCCTCGCCTGCTTTGTGCTCCACTGCCCATGTAATTGCCTGCTTAAATCCCCCTTGTATAATCTTTATTGCTGATGATGCACAAAGCAGTAAGGCTCTGCCCTGGGCTGCTCAGCCAGGTCTTGTTTTGCTCCTCAGACCAAGTGGCTGTGATGCCACCAACCTGCTCGATGTCCCCGTGGCACCGCTGCCTTCCCTGCTGGCACGGGCAGGACGGGGATGGGGAGGTGGGTACTGCTGTGCCATCAGCTGCCAGAGGAGATAATGGCAGAGCTGCTGTGCCGGAGGAAAAGGGCTCAATTAATAATTCAGAGGGAAGAAGGAGCTGGCTCCATCCCTCTGCCTTGCAGATGAGGAGCGCCTGGGAGAGAAGCATCGCCCTGTGCAGCGAGGGCAGGGCACTGTCGGGGCTGTGACACCCCTGTCCCTGTCCGTGCTGTAATGTGTCACTCCAGCTCTTCCTTCTCCGTGCTCTGGATCCAGCCCTTTCCTTGTTCCCTGGAGTTTCTCTGCCATTGGTCCCATCTCCAGCGTCCCCTCCCGGTGGTTTTGGCTGAGGGGACCTGCCTGTCCCCTTCAGGTTGGGTTTTGAGCCAGGTGCTGCCCTGCTGTGGGCATGGGGCAACTCGGCATCCCCCAAAGCCCTGCCCATGTTTGCAGGGCCCCCAGCCCCATGTGGCATAAACTGTGGGTTCAATAGGTGCTTGTATCCCCAGGCTGGTTCCTCGCACCCCCAGTGCTCAGTCTCTGAGCTGGGTCCCCTCAACCCAGCTGGTCCCACACTGGGTGCAGGGCACTGTCCCCTGTGTCACCTGGTGTCTCCCCACCACCGCTGGGACAGGTGTGTGGGTCAGGTCTGGTTTCATCCTTTGGCCACTCCCAGCAGATGGTTCAGCTCTCACACTCCATGTCAGCATCGAGAGGAGACGGGAAAGGGCTCCCCAGCAGGTGTTGGCATCTCCCTCAGCCCAGCCCCTCACGCTCTCTGGGAGCACCATTGATGGGTCCCATGGGCATTGCTCACCAAGAGGAGATGAGGGACTAGATGGGTGCCCACCAGCCTGGGGACAGGGTGCCATGGGTCACCTCTCTTACACTGCTGGCCTCAGCCCTGGCCACCCCGGCGGTGCCGTCCCCCAGTGCTGTGGGGCCGTGGTGCCCGGTGGGTGCCCAGAGCCCCCTGTGCCATTACAGAGCCAGCTCCAGCAGCGCAGTGGCCCTTTGCACACCGTCACATGGGTGACATGGCACAAACCCTCCGCTTTCCATTTTTAGAACCGCTGGATAAGGGGAAAAAAATGTATTTTTGGAGTTTCATTTGCTTCAACTTCAGAGTCTATTATTTTTCTTTCCCCTCCTTACTTTAAATGGGCCAAAGCCCCTTGTCTCTTAACCCAGCTCTCACGGACAAACAGCCCCAGAGCAGCTCACTGTTAACTCTCCCCCTGAGTTGGCTGTTCTTGGGTGGTCCCTGCGGCCCTGGCAGGTCCCCATGGTGGCAGTGATGCTGGGGACAGTGAGGAGAAGCTCTGGTCCCCCTCCAGCAGCAGCAGCAGCAGCCCTGCTGCGGTGTGGGACCCCCTGTTTTCCTCCTTGCCTTTAGTTAGTGATTGTTTTGTCCAGGGCTGTGACAGACCCCCCTGGAGCCTGGTCTTCCTCCTCCTTGATGCCTGCTGGGCTGCCTGGGGACATGTGTGCCACCAGCCTGGGCTGGCACACGGGTGCCATGCAGGGCTGGTCCCCATCACAGTGGGGCACAGGACAGCAGCACACAAACCTGGGCTGTGCCTGAGGCTGGGCAGAGAGGATGGAGGTGCCAGAGGGATGCTCAGGGAATGGAGGGATCCCACTGTGGGCTCAGTGCCCTGTCCCAGGGAGGTGCTGCCTGCACTGGGCATCCCAGTGCCATGGGCAGCCTTGGGGCAGGCAGGCTTCACACTCATGGGCTCCTGAATTGCTCCATGTCACCATCTAGGGGCAAACTGTGTCCCCAGTGGCTCAGCCACAGCCGTGGAGGTCTCAGCTGAGGGGGACAGGCTGCGAGTGGGGGCCAACACTGCAGGCTGGGATCCCCATGGATGGCTCCAGTGCCCACCTCTACATGCTCTCATTCCAGATTCCTCCTCGTCTTCAGCTGCCTGGTGCTGTCGGTCTTCTCCACCATCCAGGAGCACCAGAAACTGGCCAACGAGTGCCTCTTCATCCTGGTAAGTGGGGAGCAGGGCTGTTGCTTGGGCTCCCCCTCCCCACGTTGCACCCTAAGGGGTTTCGGGTGAGATCGTGGACAACCCCTTCCCCAGCCCAGGTGTCACTATTGATCATTGGTTTTAACACGCTGAGGAGAAGCTGGAGGGTGGCCTTGCTGCTGCGAGTGTCCCCACGGTTCGTGGTGGCCCGTCACCGCAGACAGACCTCCACGGTGCAGAGAGGCACAAACCACTGGAAAAGACAGGGCAGGAGGGGCTAAAAAAGGCAACTTCCCCCCAAACTGTCAGAAACGGCTGACGCTGGAGTTTCTCCGAGTGACGGAGACTAAATTGGGAAGGTCCTTGTGACTTTCCCACGAGTAAGCAGAACGGGGGCTTGTTTGTGCGGGAGGTAGGAGGACAATGCTGACGGCGGAGGAAAAGGACCCAGCTCGGTGTGAGCTTGGCACAGGTAGGAGAGCCGGGTGCTCAGACAGGCTCAACGGCCACGGCTCCCGTCTCGCCGCCCTGATTCCCCTGGGATGTGTGTCAGAAAGGTGGCCTTGGTAGGGGGGTGGACCTCACACTGCACCCTCCTCAGCAGCAGCATTTCACTTTATCCGCCCCCCCCGCCCAAAGCCAGCCACCCAGCTAAGCCCCCCACGCCTTCCTCGCCTCATCCTCCTCCCCTCACTCTCCTGAACCCTCTTCTCCTCCCCCTGGCAGGAGTTTGTCATGATCGTGGTGTTTGGCATGGAGTACATCATCCGGGTCTGGGCCGCCGGCTGCTGCTGCCGCTACCGGGGCTGGAGGGGGCGATTCCGCTTCGCCAGGAAACCCTTCTGCGTTATAGGTACTGGGGAGGGGTGCTGGGGTTGGAAGGAGCACGGGGATTTGGGAACGTGCCCTGGGTGTTGGAGAAAAGCCCGCGCCCCTGACGACCCTCCCCGTCCCCTAGATTTCATCGTCTTCATCGCCTCGGTGGCCGTCATCGCCGCCGGCACCCAGGGCAACATCTTCGCCACCTCGGCGCTGCGCAGCATGCGCTTCCTGCAGATCCTGCGCATGGTGCGCATGGACCGGCGCGGTGGCACCTGGAAGCTGCTGGGCTCCGTCGTCTATGCCCACAGCAAGGTGAGGATGTGGGGTCCCGGGTACGTCCCCCACCCCCAGACCCCTCCCCGACCCTCTCTCACCCCCACCTCTGCCCCGGCAGGAGCTCATCACCGCCTGGTACATCGGCTTCCTGGTGCTCATCTTCGCCTCCTTCCTCGTCTACCTGGCTGAGAAGGACGCCAACGCCCAATTTGCCACCTACGCCGACTCCCTGTGGTGGGGCACGGTAAGCCCAGCCCCCGTGGCCCCCCAGCCTTGGGAGGGGACAAGGAGGGTGGGATGGGGCTGCGGTGGGGGAGCTCCCTCCAGGCCTCCCCCTGCTCTGCCCCCGGGCAGGTCACCCTCACCACCATCGGCTACGGGGACAAGACGCCGCAGACGTGGCTGGGACGGATGCTGGCGGCCGGCTTCGCCCTGCTGGGCATCTCCTTCTTCGCTCTGCCCGCTGTGAGTAGGACCAGGGAGAGGGTCCCCACACCTCCTGCCCTGCAGAAATCAGAGAGAAAGGGGAAAAATCTGCCTCTGCAGCAGGAGGGTCCCCATCTCTCCTGGGTGGTGGTGGCTGGCACCCACAGACCCTGTCCCTTCCTGTCCCCAGGGGATCCTGGGCTCTGGCTTCGCCCTCAAAGTGCAGGAGCAGCATCGTCAGAAGCACTTCGAGAAGAGGCGGACTCCGGCAGCAAACCTGATCCAGGTAGAGCAGGGCTGGTGTGTCCTGCCCCATCCCTTCTCGGGATGTCCCCTCTGCCTGTCCCTAACCCCAAATCTGGCAGCTGCCTCCTTTGGGCAGGACTGGCCAAGGGGGATGGAGGGTGCTGGCATAGGTGGGGGGGGTCTCACAGGGGCTGATCCCAATGCCCGTGGGCTGTCACTCCCATCCAGGCTGCCTGGCGGCTGTACTCAACGGATGCCAGCCGGGCATACCTGACGGCCACATGGTGTTACTACGACAGCCTCCTACCCTCCTTCAGGTAGGCAGGGTGCAGGCGAGGGCTGCGGGGCTCCTGGGGGGGTCCCAGGCTGACAAGTGACCTGGGCAGACCCTGCCACAAGGGGCCGCCTGGAGCTGCTGAGAGCTCGATGGGGCTGAGCATCGTGGACGCCTTGCTCAGTCCTGGGATGCTGGAGCCCCAGCACAGCATCCTCCAAAATGCCCAATACCTTCCTCCATCATCACCATCCTCCCAGCCCGCAGCACCCATCCCACCCTGTCCCCTCTCACCTCATCCATAGCCTTCCTCCAGCACTGCTGTGAGGAAGAGGACGATGCCACCGGCCACAGGGACCTTGTGGCTGGGGCGATGGAGCTGCAGCTGGCCAGGAACTGGCTCCGAGCATGGTGGCAGAGGGGGTGGACTCAGAGGGTCTGGGAGGGAGCCTCATGCCCCATCCAGCGTTCTCCCCTTCTGTGTCCTCTGGGATGTTACCACCACGGGTGGATCAAGGACTCTGCGAAGCTTTTCCGGACACCCCGTGTGCCAGAGCTCTGCTCTCCTTCCTGCCTCTGCCCGCACATCCTGCCCCTGCTCCGTCCATGTGTTTCTTTGCAATGACAAATTTACTGTTCCATTTCACTCTGCTTTTTTTTCAAAGGCAGGGATCTTAACAGCTGCTGCAGCGAATCCCTCTGCTCCCTGAGGAGATCTGGCTTCCACCAAGCATGGTGCCAGGTTCTCCTGGCGTGGGCATCGCAGGGGATGACTCCGCCAGCCCCTCCTGCTGTGCTGGGAACAGTTTCTCCTGCAGCAAGGATTTGAGATAGGCTCCATCCCTGCTGGATCCAGCCTCCCCCCTTGCTCTGGCAGTGTCTGGACCCCCAGATCAGGTGGTGGCATGTCCCCGTGTCCCCACCTCGCAGCAAGGGTGGTCGTCATGCCTGAACCATCCCTCTCAGCACGAATCCAGCCCCTGTGCCAGTGCCCAGCCTCTGTGGGACCCTTTCCTAGCACCCCCTCCCCAGCACCATCAGCCCCAGATGCGGGCAGTGGGTGTTGGAGCTGTTGAGAAGCTGTTTTTTGAAAGAAAGTGCTGGTTTTTCCTTCTATTTTTTATTTTTGCCCTGGTTTTGCTTTGGTTTGCAGAGAGGAGGCTCTGCTCTGCTCAGCCTTGGTTTGCTCATCTTGTTTGCTTTGGAAAGTTTAATTTCTCCATGTTTTTATTTAACCCCAACCCCAGAGAGCTGGTCCTAATGTTTGAGCATTTGCACCGAGTCCGCAACGGAGGATTTAGGAATTCAGAGGTGAAAAAATTGCCCGATGGAGGCCCACCACCTTATCACTCCTTCACCCCTGGCCAGAAAAGCATCAGCCCTGCCCCTTGCGCGGGGGAAAGGTAGGAAGGGGCAGCCCCATGGCCCCACGTTCTCCTTCCTCTCTGTCCTCTCTCCTCTGCTCGTCTGTGTCCACCCGTGGTGTCTGTCACTGCCAGCCCGGACCCCAGGGGAGCAGCCCTCAGACCCGCACCCACCTGCCAGCACCAAGCCAGGGCATCATCCTGCTCTGCCCCTGGCTGCCAGCACTGCTCCCGGCTCCGGAGGGGACACGTTTGGTCCCCACAGATGGACTCTGGGTTGTTGTACCATCGGGAAGCCTCTTACAACATTCAGCTCCACCTCGCTGATGTTTTTGATGTGGCCACGGCACCGGGACCTTGTACGGGGGAATCAAGCGTGGCCAAAAACGATGGGAGCGCTGCTGGAGCTGCGTGGCCCTGCTGTGGACCCAGAAAAGGAGCAAAACCCGGTTCCTGCAGTCCAAGATGGGCTTCCCATGCCCACAGCAGTGGGGAGCAGCGATGCCAAGCTGCACCAGTGCCCACGAGAAGAGACAAGAGGGTTCAGGGCCACTGTGCTGCTGGTGGCAGCTGCTCTGCATCATGTCCATGGTCCCCCTCTGGCTGAAGAGCATCCTGAAGACCCCAACGTGCCACCACAGCTTGCCACCCAGGACATCAGCATGGCATGGGACCCTGGGCCAGAGTCAGAGTTAGGTGGGGAGAGGGAGCACTGCTCCTTGGTGCCATCGTGCCTCAGTTTCCCCTGTGATGCCAGAGACAGGGCTGTGGGGGTCCTGGCACAATGTGGGGATGTGCTAAGCCATGGGGCTGTGGCTGCCCCACTGCAGGCATGGGGCAGAGGGGGCCCTGCTCCCCCCACTGTCCCCGAGGTGGGTATGGGTTTGGGGGGCTCCTTGCTGCAGCAGCACCATCTGGGGCTCAGTTTCCTATTGAACAGCTGGGAGCTGGCAGGGGAAGGACTGCAACCCCCCAGCCCTCCCACCTCCTCCACGAGCATCACCTCATAACATCTCATCTTCTCTTCTCTCTCCTCCCTTCTCCTGATCCCCTTCCTCCTCTCCATCCCTCCCACCTCCCC
>VXBJ01007221.1:0-131525 GCA_013400055.1 Nycticryphes semicollaris
ATTCTGTGATTCTGTAATTAATCTAGGGGTGCTTCAAAATTTCAGTTGGTTGTCCAGAAGATGACTCGCTGCTTTTCTCTAATGCTTGTATAGATAGTGTGTAGGCTTTGTAGGAAATCTCTGAAGATTTGACCCAGCTGTGTTCAATTGAATTAATTTGAATGAGGTGCAAAAGTTGTTTAGATCTGTTAAGTTTAATTCTTAAAAATCAGGTGCTTTCTAGTTGTGAAATTTCTGAAATCTTGTACCATTCCTAAGGTTTTCCTAAAATTTAATATGACTGGTACCACAGCTTTTCTTATCCATTTAACATCAACTCTTCACATTTCTGTAGTTCTAGTAACAGTTGTAAATATAATGGTGTACACCAATAGCTGAATAAATAACTTCATTTTTTCTTTCTTTTTTTTTTGTCTTTTAACATTTACAAATAATTACATGAAAACTGAGGTATCAGTAACATGTGCTGGTAAACCCAATGTCATTTCCTGTGAAACCAGTGGAGCTATTCTCAGTGATTGCCAACTTCTCAAACAAATTGATACCAAATTTTAAAAAGAACAGGAAAACCTTTGGGTTTGAATTGGTTTGCCTTTGCAGGAATTCCACTGTTATCAGTCTCTTAGTTTGATTTGTCTTAGTATTGGGAAAAGGGTTGTCAAAACAACCCTGCAGGGCTGATCCTCCCTGCAACACAGAAGAAATAACGTGCTTCTACAGTGCTTTCCTTGTGCACGTATTTAAGCAGGGACCTTGAGGACTGGGTTGTTATCCCAAGAGGTGAGAAACTAGCGAGTATAGTTTCATGGGTTTGTGATTTTCTTTGGGCAATCTCAAATACTATTTTTCTGTATTAGGCAAAGCCAGAGGAGGATGTGTCATGCTGCGGTCTCAGCACAAAAATGACTCCTTGCATTTTTTTGAGTTCGTTTTCCATCTTAGGCCTTAACTTGCAAAGAGGTTGCTAATGATTCATATTTCCAAGGATATTACATTCCAATTTAAGTGAGTTAGGTAGGTAAATAAAAATCTGTCATTTTCAAATGTGACATAAATGCCAGTTTTATTGGGGAAATACTGACTAACTCTATTTCCTAGTGAAAGGATTCAGATGAAATAGGTTATAAAGGCCAAGACAATGCCACTGAAATTCCAGAATATCTTGAGCTGCAAGATTTTTATTTTTTTTCCCTGCCAAATTCTGAAGAGAAAAAACTTGGCTGATTTATGTCCCCTGCCCTCTTCTTTCCTCTGGATAATATCAGGTCAGACGTGTTTGGAAAACAATCATGAATACACATGGATTTGGTTTTTTTTTCTGTTTTATTATGGACTATTATCTTTAACTTGTAGACATGGTTTTTTTCATGTCTTTTTGTGGAAGAAGAGCTTAGGATAATGTAACTACTGAGTAGCAAGGCTTCCTAAAATGCTATAGCAGTTTTTTAAAAAAATAATATTAGCTTATGAAAATGTATTTAACATTATAAGTGGAAGGATGTTAAAATATAAAGCTCTTACAACCTAACTTTGCAGATTTAGAAGACAGACAAGATATAGCTAAGCAACTTTCCTTTGCATAAAAATATTGCAGTGTACTACAGATAGGTTGATGTATTACAAATCTCAAAAGTTAGATGTTGATACTTCCACTTTCAGCATGATCAGACTAAAAGATGTTGACTATTAAAACAGTTACTGATACAGCAGAAAAATACTGTCCAGCATTCAGGCTAGTGTGCTTGGCTGTAATTGGTTTATTTTGTACATTTGTTGCATTTCAAGGGAGGCTGAAGCTACTGATGTTTTTGAAGTATAAATATTTCTGGTAGAAATTGTTTACTGGCTAAATTGCAGGTTAGGCTGAAAAGGGTACAAATGCAATTCAGGATATGAAAATGTAATGTTAATGTATACCTACAGGTTGTAGTACATATAATTCACAGCTGTTCATTCTCACTTGTTCTTTCACACTTTTCTGAGCCCTGGGTCACAGGGGAGTAAAATTGATGGTGACCTGAGAGGCTGTTTGTTTCAGCAGCTGGGTGTTTTCCTTTCGGGATGGATTCTACTCTTCTTTTTTTTTTTTTTTTTTTCAGCCAATGTGGCTTTAGAGGTTGATAACTGATTTTTTAAAATCACCAAGGGCATGGTATTCACTAAATGGGCCTTGGTTGCACTAAATAATACTGTTAGTGCCTAGTTTGTTCCTGCTTTCTTAATGACCTTCTCCTAATTTTGTAAGAATTATTGGTATATTGGTTTGATTGTCAGGCTTCTGAGCAATAGCAGTTACTATCCTAATACTCTACAGACCTAGTAAATTGCCTGGGGTGAACTGGGGATGGAAGTAAATATCCAGATTCCCTATTACTCTCTACTCAAGATCCACTGACTATATTTGCTGAAATAAAGCTACTTGATTATCTAAGGATAGCCATCACAGATAATTATAAAAATCCTGTCTGTGTCTGAAAGGCAGCAGCTACTATAGCACAGCAAGAAAGGAAAACATCTCTAACAAGCGTTGTGTAAAGCATGCTGTGGTCTCTAACGCCACTGTCAGCTGGAAGAGATTCACTCTGCTTCTGTGATAGCGTTGGAGTTTGTTGAGTGTAAAGCAACGTAAGACATGGGATGCTGTCTGGTGGTGGTGTGAGTAGCTACCTGCCTGTAGGGGTTAAATGAATATACAAGGAGGAACAAATACTCCCGCAGTCCTCTCTTGCCTGCCTAAAATGTAAACAGAAAGGGTCCAGTGTCACAGGGCAGGCAAGGAACTATGGTTTGCAGGGGATTGAACAGCGAAGCGTTGATGAGATTTCTAGCACATCCTAAAACTGCTTTCTGCTGCTTCCAGGAGGCACTGAGGAGCAGTCTGAACTAACACTGTCCTCCCTCTAAAAATGTTGGCATGGGCTCATGATGTAGGAAAAGGTGGAGCTAGGGAGAGTGTTTTAAAAACTGTTCAGCAACGTTGCAAATTACAGTAGCCCATTGAGCTGTTCCAGTTTGCATTCAAGACCCAGCGAGTCTCCTGTGACCCAGTGCCTTGAAGGCTTGAAGGAATTAATTGGAAGGAATCTGAGGAATTAATGGAATTAATGACATTGAGATTAAGTTGTGCCTTATATGCTATACCTCTCCAGATCTCCATGTGTGTATTACTATAAACAGTCTTTCTGATGGGGTTGTCAAAACATCAAAATCAACTAAAAATGCCAGTACACTAATTATCAGCTTGAAATAGGCTATGGGCCCTAAATAGGCCTTTGTTAGGAGTATTTCACTACCTGAGTTCATATTCCTATTTAGTTGTTAGGAAAAAACTAAATACAGACAGGTATTGAAAAACTGAATAAAATAAACCCCAAATACAGAAAGAATGATAGATATGTAATTTGCTGGATAGATATTAGATTGTCCTGAGGTGTCCTAGAGTGTTCAAGTGAGTACAAGCCCTTTCAACTCTCTTCTTGAAGTCAGAGTTTGGGAGTAAAGATTTGTGGTACCTTTGGTCAGTTTACTTAGCATCAGAGCATCCATCTCTGCAATAGGTGTAACATATATCAGAAGGTAGCGAGATTTAATGTTACAGAATTTATGTAGGTCTGGGTAAATGACAAGAACTGGGCAAAGCACGGTAGGTGCATGGCTGATGGTCTGAATTCAGTGACTGAAAGGAAGGATCCTTCAGTCTGCTTTTGGTCTGCTAATAAAAGGTAACAAGTGCCAATAAACTCAACTAGGTTTTTCATTGAGAAAAAAAGTAAGCATAAATTTTTTCTTCCTTGCAATCTTATTAAAGAGTAGGAGATGTACTCGGCTCCTTCTCAGCCTGGAGCAGAACTGAAGTTCTGTACTATTTTGCTGCTGTTCCAGACAACCCAGTTTCTTCCCCATCCTTCAAAAACAAACCAATTAAACCAACCAAAAGCCTCATTGCTGAGAACAGCATGCGATCTAAGAGCAAACTGTGAATTTGGAAATGTATTTTCTTATTCTTTAAAAGATAACTTGGCATTCATCGGAAAATGGCCTTTTAAGTGGTGGTGTTTGCCACTTCGAGAGTGCAGAAGCTCTTAGTTGTAGAAGTTGCCTGTAGATTACAGAGATTTCCCGCGAGGTACTCCACATTGGAGCAGCTACACACAGGAGTGAGCTCTGTTCAGAAAGCCATCATTACTCAGAGGCTGCAGGAGAGGGTGGAGGAGAGGGAGGGTCTGCTGGAAGCCAACCCAGAGCTCTGGGCGACTGGCAGGGTATGAAGGAGCGTGGCAATCCCTCTGGGGGGCATGTCTTACGCACGTCCCTGCAAACAGGTCTGTGCAGGCTGGGGGTTGTGAAGGCCTTCCAGGCGCACAGACCTTTCTCACCAAGCAGCGCAGTGCCAGGGTGCTGCGGTGTGGATTTTGAAGGTTACGTTTGTGTTGGCTGTGTTCCTTGTTCAGAGGAAGAAAGGCTAAAGACCTCAGGCTATCGCTGGGTGGTAGCTATTTCAACTTGAAGACGTGTAGCTGCCTGAGAACAGCATGCTTTTGTTTTGTTTTGTTTCTTTTCTTCTCCTGGTGGAAGTTTTATTAATTCATTGTGATTATTTTTAAGCAGTTGGCAGAGATGTGAATAGATGCTTTACTTCTCCAGAAGGCTTATGGAATAGAATTGCATAACTTTGTACTTTTCCTATGCAAAGCAGAATAAATTGGATGTAAATACAGTGGCCAGTCTCTGAAAGATTCCTTGGTTTCTTCTGACCCAGTAAAATCCAGTGACTATAAAATGACCTCTGCTGCTATGAATTGCCTCACTGAGGGAGGAAAGAGGAGAAGCTTGGGTAGAGATACCTTGGCAAAGCAGGAGGTGGACATCCTGTCCTAGGAGCTCTAATAAGGTTGCAACTAGCAGCAATGTGACCTCAACAACAGCTCTCTAAGCTTTTAAGAGGTGCTTGTGAACCTTCCAGGGGATCGTTATTTTCTTGTTTCTATGCTGTTAGACTGTTTAATTGTGCTTGGGGCTTTTTTTTCCCCTAGATGTGATGAAAACAAGTACAGCTGAAAATATGTACAGCTGAAATTCCTCTGAGGCAAGGCCAGCACTTGTTGCTAGATTGCTTATAGGATTAGGAAGTGTTTCTCAATGGGCTTCCAGTGGTTTGTATGTATATATCTGCTATTCAGGGAATTAGGCCAAATTCTGGTGACATTGGTTGAGATGTGAATTTGAACAGCTCTCAGCACAGAGGCCTCTTCTTTGCCTTCAGCCAGGGGAGCTGCTATGCCTTTGTGTCTAAAACCATCCAAGTACTTCCCTCTGACACGAGCATCACCGTTAGAGGCTCTGCCTGTCCTGTATAAACAAGGTGGCTGTAATGGGTACTCTTTCTTTCATCTGATTTGGATTAGCAACAGTTGTTAAATATGGGCACTTGTTTGTTGCTTATGTCTGCAGTGAAGGAGCTTTGTGCTTTCTTTGTTTCTCTACAACCGTTTTAGTATAACAATTAAAATTACTTTTGAGTATCTTTGTTAGTGTCTTGATTAAACACCAGAAGTGGAATTTTGTTTATTGTAAGGCTTTTTACTTGTGATAGCTGGGCTCTGTAGAGTACTTGACATTATTTTCATTCTTCCCCACAGGAACCTAAGGTGCTGTGGCTGGTGGCCGCTTAGCTTGGAGTGTGGGACACCTACTGGGACAAGTACTGGGTGGGTGTGGTGATTTGCTTGGATTTGGGATGATAAACTACTGGGTTTTCTCTTCTGTATTTGGTTTATATGAGCCAAAATAGTTTACATTTTCTAAGAATGAAGATAGGTGTATATATTTAATCTCCTCTCATAGTAATGGTTGTGATACAGGTACGTTTGTCTTGCTCTTGGAGCCCAGGACTGTCTAGATTTGTGCAAAGGCTTTTCACGGTAGAAGCCTGTCCTTCTGCAAGGTGAGCTTCTGTGGAGCATCACTGCAGTAGGCAGCTTCAAGTGCCCAGTAGCTGTGGGCACTTGAAATTCTCTCTTTAAAATTTTGTTTAAGAGCTCTCAGTATAGCGATTTCGACTTTTGGGTTTTTCTGTCTTTAACTCCTTGATTTCATTGGAAATGCTGTTTTAAGGAAGTACTTCCATATGAATATTAGGTACAAGTCCTGCTGATGTCGTTCACAATTTTTGACAGCTTTTGTGGCAAATGGCTACTGATGTTGAAGAAAATCTCCCTGAAGAAACAGGAGTTGAAAAAAAAAGCTAGTTCAGTGCGTGTCTTAGATGAAGTTCACGAACACCCAATTACTATGACAGACAGTGGTAATTTAGGGTTCTTCCTTGAGCAGACAGGTGCCAGTCTGGAGGAGCTGTACCAGGTTTCAAAGGAGCAGCCTGCAGCTCTCACAGCTGTTTGAATCACGCTGCTTCACCCCAGTCTTTCTCACAGTTCCCTTTTTCTGTTTCCAGGATTGCTGCCTGCCCCATCTGGCTTTGTGGCATTGCTGGGTGCACTTGCCTTTTGCTAGTGCCTCAACAAATGGGCACCGTTGTCTCCACCCCGCTCTTAGTGACTGCTTGAATGCCTCATTAAAAGCTCTGTGATTGAGGGGAAGGGAGAGGTGCCGTCTCAGGGATCTATGAACCATCACTGAGGATCAGCAAAATTTCTTTTCCTTCTCCTCTGGCAGGCAGTCAGCATCCCAGCCCTTTTGACTGTCACTTGTACTGGCTGCTCTCTAGTGACATTGCTTGAGTAACAGCGAAAGCCAGAAAATATGTGGAGTAATAAGGGTGGAGTAATTTGGGATTATTGTGAGTGTACTTGTGCTTGCTCTCCCAGCTCAATAGGAAGCCTTTAATAAAGAGTTTTCCTTAATGATGTTGCATGCAAAATGGGGAATTCTGCTCTGTTCTTTTAACAAACAGCTATTTCATGAGAGAGCGGGGTGGTTTTTTACCTCTTGGTACTTTCCAAAAGACTTTATACCTTTGTTGGTTACTGATTGATAGTTCTTTGCTGAGCTTCCCTTAATTTTGCAATAAACTAACAAGGAGGCTGAGACCACAAGTTTACAGAAAATGACTTATTTACTCAACTGGATTTGCAAGGATGACAAAGTCAGATTTAGTAGTTTCAGTGTGGTCCTAGGATGGGCTGGAGGAATACTTGGAAAATTGTACTGTACAAATAACCAAACAAAAAATAGTTTGCTTATTCCTCTATGTAAAGCAGTTATGTTTCAGTTCTTAGGCCAATTCTCTCCCAGGACCTGCAGGGGCTTTCTGCTCATGCAGGAAGTGGGCTATTCCCAACAAATGTGGGTGTTGGGAGTTCAGGACACCTTAAATAAGTATTTTTACTTTTCTAACGTGCTTCCACAAAACTGGCAAATGCTGAAGTCACATCAGTGGCAGGAGATTCTATTTTCACAATAACATGTAAAGATCTCAAGAGAATATAAACAGCAGTGTTGACTTCTAGCTTAATCTTAGAAGTTGCAATGACCTGTCTAGAACATGAACACTATTTTCCTTGAGAATTTCTTGTTTTCATTTTTTCCCAGGTATCATCACCTATAAAAACTGAGGAAGTGATCAAAAGGATAGGCAATTTTTTTAAGGAGTCTAAAATTAGGAACTTGAACATTGTCTCCCTGTGTTTATCTCCAGGTTTTCTACTGTAAGAAAAAAGATTTGTCTTGCTGTTGTAACACTTCTAATGGTTAGAAGAGGTTATTTTACAATCTAAGGTTGACAGAACTATGCTGAAGTAAAAATCATAAGATTGGGAAATTGTGTGGTCAGTCAGTTGTGTGGTATTTTAAGTAGTAGACTTTTTCCCAGAAATGATTTTGAAATTTGAATCTGAGTGAATTTCTACAGTGTTTGTAATTGTTGGAATTGGAAGGCTGTGGACTATAAATTTTCACTTGTTAAATAGCTAGTTTAACCAGTTGCAAGTGAATAGACTGAAAGGTTAAAGGCAATGGTTCATTGAACTCCACGGAAGATTGCATGGGGCAAGTTTCCAGTGTTACTGAGCTGTTGAGCTAACCTTTTTGTCTTTTTTTCCCCCTATTTTATTCCTCCTCTTTAAGCAGTGGAGGATGTTTTCCATGCATGCACAGTCACTGGCTGAAGAAGCCATACACTCTTCAGTCATCCCAAGGTAGAAACAGAAGGCAGTAATACAACCTCCTTACCTGTTCTGCACGTCAGGGCACAGTTGTATGTGGAAAGCTGTAGGTTATTTGTGACTTTAAGTGCCTTAGTGGTAATGAAAGTAACAAAAATATTTGGCTCCATTACTTGATGGTGGAAATAGGAACTCTTCTTAAAATACTGGGTATTTTATAAAATACAATGTATGTATTAATGTAATTAAAATACAATACCATGTATTTTAATGTGGTAACATTAGCAACATTCTCACTGTTGAGCGTTCTCCTGGAAGATAATAAACTCATGATTGGCATTGAACGTCTTAAGTGGAAGCTATGCTTGGCTGGTAACGATGCCCAGTATCTGACAAAAGGAACCACAACAGAGGCAACTTTTCCTTACCTACTTAGACTGAGGACTTGGCAGGTCTCCTGTACTAAACAGGGCAAATCTAATCTGTACTTCAATGGCAAATCTCCAATGAAAAGTTGAGGAAGTGCTATTGCTAATTCAGTGTAAGGCACTCTTTCTAATAAGTCTGCTTGGACTCGTGACCCCAGCCTGTTTCCAGGCGCTGTTTAGCAGTGAGAGGTGGTTGCTTTCAAGCGTGACACTTGGCAGACCAAAGGGAAGTACTCTAACCTTCCAATTCGTAATGTGGGTGGTTTGTAACATATAGGATCCTTAAGGTCAGTACTAGCATTATGTTCTGTGCACACAGGTATGAATCAGTGTGTGAGACTCAGCTGATTCTGCCCATGCACAAATGTGTTTACTCATCAGAGAGCCATGACACTTTCACTCACCACCTGCTTTGTCTACTTGCCTGTTCTCTCCAAATTGCACTCAGGCTAAACCGTTACCTCCGACACCTATTTTCAGCTTTCTGAATACACTGAACCATTTCAAAGGGTGGAAGAATGGAATGGAAATAAGTCTTTCAGGTTGGTGAAAGAGACTTTGGGGAGAAGTTATAACAATCTTTAGATGTGACACTGGAATGGAGTGGTATCAACATTCAGGACTTCAAGTTGAATGTCTATAGGATTGGGGACTGCTGAAAACATAGGGTCTTATTTGAATGGCACTATTTACTGCCAAAGTATTTGTGACCTCAGTTTTATGCCAGGAAAAATAAAAGAAATCTTAGCACTTTCCAGTAAGGGTATGTGATTGAAATTTTGAAGATAGATGTATGTATTCAGAGTGGCTCTCTAAGTGTGAGTATCTTAACTTCTTTCTTCAGGACAGTAAGAGCCAGCTTTTTTTCCTTTTGTTAGCAAGCCACAGATTGTCTGAGCCAGTGAGAGTCTGGAGCACTCTGTGCACCTGCAGAGTGAGGGTCAAAATGTGTTTTGGTAGGTGCACAAAGATAAGTAATAATTGTTAATTGTTTCATAATAGAAGTACCTATACCTGATGGAAGAATTTTGCAGTAAATGAAACTGCAGAAGTGTGACAGAGAATTTGATGTCAAATTTAGCACTTAACCAACAGCCTCTTGGCTTGTACTTTTGGGAGAACTGAATCTCTACATTAGCTCTGCATGCTTGCAGAAACAAAGAATAATTTTCAGTTAATTCCAAAATAAGCATTCTGTACATATATATGGCTTCTTCTCAGAAGAAGTGTGCTTATTCAAGACAAAATTTAAACATGTATTTAAACAAATGTTTAACTATCAGTGAAGTCATGGAACTAAGAATACACTTAGTTCACATCCTCAGAGCAAGACAGAGAATAACATTGACTCGAGTAGGACTTTGTGTTTTTGAACTGACTTTTTAAGCAGCTAATAGGATGTCTAGGATATTGTTAGTATGGAATAGTTATTGAAGGATGCACCGGAAATTGAAATCTAATTTCAGAGGTCTAGCTTGAGTTAAACATAAAGAGTGAAGATTTACAGTCGTACAGTGAACAGTGCTGTGGAATTCCTGGTTAAAAAGAGGTCAAAAATTAAAAAAAAAAAATCGCAACTGCATTATTCTTGTTTGTTTTTCTTTTGATTTTCAAAGACTTTAAGACTTTAAAGTTAGTTTCCTTTGAAGGAGAAAAATCTGAAATATGGTGTGTTCCGGTGGGTTTTTTTTTTAATTTTAGAAGTTCCTTAAGTACGGTAGCTTTTCTTTAGAATGTGGTGTATAAATAATAAGTGATGGCACAGTACAAAGATTACTTTGGCAGAGGTCTGAGATGACTGTATTGCTTACAGAACATTTGACACTTCTGAATAATGTGATCATTGCAAAAGTGTGCCAATGAAAACTTCATACCCCACCAGTACGTGTGCGTGTGTAAGTTTGTTAGCATGTTCTGTTTCAGCACGTTTTCTAGTACCAGATTGAGGAAAACCTTTGGTGTTGTGCCATATTGCTGGTGTTTCGTATGCCTGGTTGCCTGAATCACGGAATTGTCAGAGTAGGAAGGGACCTCTAGAGATCTAGTCCAACTGCCCTGCTAAAGCAGGATTGCCCAGAGCACATTACTCAGGACTGCATCCAGGCGGGTCTTGAAGGTCTCCAGAGAAGAGGACTCCACAAGACTGAAGAGTCTCAATGGACACGTAAGGCTATGGATTTTGTGACACAGTGAAAACAAAGTGAAAACAGTGTTAAGAAGGAAAGATGTCACATTCTGTTCCTTATCAATCCTGGCTCTTGTCTGCCCACTCCTTTCATTTGCCTTGAACCGGTTTTGTTGTTCATCCTATCACAAGGATGGACTTGCTCACTTAAATGGAAGATAAGTACCCTGGCAAGAAGAAAGGAAAAAGTGACTTTTTTTCTTCTTTGTTATTAAATTGAACCTTATCTTGTAATCTGATGAACAGGAGAGCCAGCAGTGGCTGCAAGGTGTTGTGTGTGCCAGGCCCTTTCCTGTCTGCTTTTGTGTGCATGCAGCCACTCTGGGGGAAACAGCATAGGGGAGTGATGTGTTTCTTGTGTGTTTGCTGTTGGCAGTATTGCAAGTTGTACTTAAGAACCTTAGCCTAGGTATAAGACCAGACAAGGCTGTTATTTACTGTATCTGTGTTCACTGCAGTGGTCATAAATGTCTAGCCCCAAGAGGTGCAACCTATGGTTAAGCTGGACAGGGTGGTGGCAGCCAACTGAAGTTTATCCAGAGCTTGCAGTCAGTAGCACTAGAGCATGAGGGATATCACCATGGGGCTCTGAAGGTCTTGAGCTCCTATTGAGTAGATGAAGATTTGACTTACAAACTTTTCAATTTAGTCCTGTTGATACAGTTGGTAAAGCTCTGGGGTACCACTGTGCCTGTTTACAAGCATAGAGATGTGTGGGCTGACGAGAGCAGGGAGGAAGAGCCACAGTCTTGGTAAAGATCTCAGACTCTATCACGTTGTTGGTAGCTCACAGCATGCTGCCTGAAGAAGTGTCAATGCCCCACAGCACCACTGCGATCATTAAGACTCTGTGATCCAATACAGCTTCTTGAAAGAGTAAAAGAAAATGCAGAGTCTGTCATATCATACCACTGAGAGTGTTAGAAAGGAGGAGGAAGCCATGATCACAGGGAAAGAAGAGCAGTAGAGAGAAGAGGAGAGAAATTCCTCTTCCTTTTAGCAATGGCAAGCTGTTAAGTTATTCCAGTGGCATCAAGAAACTGCATCCAGAGAATACTGTGCAGGATTCTTTTTTCCCTTCCTCCTGTGTCAAATACAGCTGAAGAGAGTTTGTTTGGGGCGGAGTCTGTTCTCCGTGCAAGTAGAAGGATCACTTTGGTTCTTTTCAAAAAAGAAAAAAAAAAAAGAAAGTTATTTCTGAAGTTTTTGCCAGCCTGCTAAGTGGAGACCAATTGTAATTGTGGAAAGTGCCGCCGCTTAGAGATCCAAAGCATTAGGAGATAATTTTGTTTATACTTACATTCTCTTTGCAGTGTTTGTCCTAATGCTTCTGTTACTAGAAAAGACTACATATTCAAAGGTGCAAGAAACTGTTCATCTCTTACAAACAAGACCATTGGTGATGGTGTCAGAGGAGAGCACTGTGTGGACACTACACTCTGTTTAACAGAATCTTATGATCCTGAAAAACACTGAAAAATCCTCTTATGTAGAGATAACCCTGTGAAATTTAGTACTCTTGTGTTTCAGATCAGTGAGGATGTATTCCTATAGTGCCTTTCTCCACGGCACTGTGGAGAAGGAATTGTATAAGCTGAGTGGAAATCACTAGGAAAACAGATCTCCTATTTGCCTATGAAGAAAAATGATGCTTTTTGTAAGGAGCATCGAATTTCACGTTGAAGAATGAAGCTCTGCAGAACAGTTTCATTTTAGGTGATTGTACGTGTCAACAACATACTGCTGTTTAGTATTTTGTCTTTTTAAGAATATCGCTTTTCCTGCACTTCTTGCAGTTTATGCAGGTAGTTCAAAATTTTCTCTGTGTTGAATTTGCTAAAGGTCAAAATAGAGGCTTGCATGGATGCTGTGCCTGGAGGATTCCACTCCCTGTCTGGGCTGTTGCCTGCCTTCCAGTAGCTATAAAAATTCATTTCCCTTCCCCCTCTCCCTGTCTGTTTGCAGGTTATCTTGACGAATCAGATTACTACGTCCTTGAGCAGTGGCTTTGCGATCCAGGCAGACCTGGTGTCTCCAGCTGATGATTTGTCCCTGTCTGAAGGTAAGAGATCCCTTCTATCAGAACTGAAACTTTACACTGACACAAATCTGCATTGTAACGTGCAGTCTTCTGTTGAAATACAGGGGCCTGTCAGAGTCGAGTTATCAAACCTAACATAAAATAGTCTGGGAACAAAATTATTTTTCAGTTTCTCTAAAACACCATTTATAAATAAAAAGAAAGTAAGTATATTAACTGAAAGGATCTGACACTTTCTAAGGGCTGGGAATGATTTTTCTTGCCATGTCAGTCCTAGAATTGTACTTCCATTCACATGCATTTAGAGCATTATTTTCTCAGTATTCTGGAGCTGCTGCTAGAGTTAATGCACAGTTTAGGCTACAAGTTTGATCCTATGTAATAATTATAAGTGATTTGAAAGAGAAACAGCTGGTTGCAAATGAAGAATAATACTCAGGCCTGTCTTTTGCAATATGCAATATGTTGTCTCGTTTTTACATACAGTGCCTCAAATTGCAAGTCTCAACATTGCATGAATGTAGTATGAGGTTTTATGTGATCCCATATCGTATTTTTCATCTTCATATTTATTTTTCCTGCACAGAATTAGAGAGTAGCACACAGTTTTGGGAAATAGTGAGGACTTACTGTGCTAAGAAAAAGGAATTCTGAACCAAAGTTTGCAAATTAATATGATAAATTCAGCTTTCCCCACTTGCAAAGAATTATCAGAGTACCCTCAATCAGGGAGCAATGCAGAGAACTTTGTTATTTAGAATTCAGTTTATGCATAGACACAAGTGTATGATGTAAAGCAATGCTCATCTTTCCTGCAAGGGCATGGTAATCACACGTAGACTTTCTACTCTGTATAATAGGGGTATTTCCCTCCTTCTTGTGCTTTCTGGTGGTTCTGGTCAGCTCATAGTGGTTCTGAGCGATCACAAGCAGCCTTTTCAAGCTTGTCTGACTAAACACAAGAACAGCCTGGTGGCAAAACCAACTAATCAGTGGCTAAAGCTGACATTATTTCTGCAATTAATTTCAGTGGACAAGAGAAAGAGGTTGAAGATAGATTAAAGAAAATGTCAACGAGTAATGAATAGCTTCAGTGTAATGTTACAACACTGATTGATGTGTTTACTTCGTCATTTTGTCAATAGGAGCTTGGGTAAAGCACAGCCCATGAAATCATTTCAGAATTGTACTTGTGGCTTTTGTTGGCTCCATCCATTGCCAAAGTATCTCTGAAGTTCGTTGCTTGAATATCGCTCTCTATCTCTGTCAGAAAGAGTTGAAATTTGGTGATTAGATTTGGAAGAAGGCGGCATCATTTTTCATCTTTATGATTTCCTTATTGGCACAAACTTGTTGCACACTGTCTCATTAAATGTTTTTGATTGCAGGACTTGAGCTTCTTTTTTTGTCCTTTGTAATTGCTCTGTATGAGCTTCCTCTGAAAAGAAAGGCATAGCTGACTCTGAAGTGGGAGTAGTAACAAAATATGTTCTCAGCAAAACGCATTGTCTTCTTGTGGTTAACATATTTGAAGAGTCTTTGGAAAAAGCATGGAATAGTTGTAATCCTTCTAGATTTTCCTGCAAATGTGAAAGATTCTCAGTGCTGTGTATGAGCCATAGTTCAATGGTATCAGGACTACGTAACAGATGGTATGAGATTTCTATAGTGGTTACAGCGTATTAATGAAGCTATCATGTTGTGTCTAAACTCTCTACCACCATTTTTCTCCTTTTAACCCAAGAATGGTTTAATATGTGTCGGTTCTCCTGTGTGTGTTCTTTGCAGGGTTTATAATCTTCTTTCCTTCTTTCCCTTCCTTCCCTCTTCTGTCAACTAACTTTGACACAGCATTTACATACTGTATTGTTTAAAGGGAGAGCACAGTGCTCTACACGTCTCCCCTGTCTTATCCATAACATCGCTGCTTCTGGATTTCCAGCTTGCTCCAGTTTTAACATGTTCTGTCTACCTATGAGAAAAAGTGGAATTCAGCATTTAATTTCCATGTTTATTTTGCTATCAAAAGTTACAGGTGTCACGGAATCACAGAATTGTCAGAGTCGGAAGGGACTGCTAGAGCTCATCCAGTCCAACTCCCCTGCTAAAGCAGGATTGCCCAGAGCACATTACTCAGGACTGCATCCAGGCGGGTCTTAAAGGTCTCCAGAGAAGGGGACTCTACAGCCTCCCTGNTGGGTTTTTTATAGCCAGTATTTGTTTTCTTTAACATCCAGGTGTTGACTTGTCCTGCGAAAGCCCTCCCTGATTTATTTCATGTTAGCTAGTGAACAGCCTGAAAGTAGCAATACATTAATCTTATGACAATCTTGGGTACTCTAAGAATCCTTAATGAATTAGTTGTCTAGGATTATTTTGATACTCGTAATAGTGCTATTTTACAACTGTAAAATTTGCAGGAAAGAGTCGGTAGATGAGTAGCCCAAGTGCACCAAGTGGATATGTTGCAGAGGCGGGAACAGAGGCCAGATTCATGACTAGGTTCTTACCTCATTCTTCCTTTTCACTCATCACCATCTGAAGCTGAATTTGAACCAGTGACCTAGATGTGAAAGGACCCATAGCACATCATTAGTCCTGTAAGCAACTCAGACCCCTTGGTTTGTATATGTCTAATGTTGTCTTAATCCTATCTAAAATCAGAGTCCCGTCACTGTAAATGGCTTGCTAAAAGGGTAATCTTTCTTAGAGGCAGAAATGAAAATTTCAAACGAAATGTGTTATTAGAAAGAAATGGAATGTTGCAGTGGCTTTTGGTTTTGCTTCTGATTGTGCTTTAGAAGGGAATTGCTTGGGTTATGTGTTAGATTAGGCAAGAAACCAAGGAAGCTGTTCATCTGATGTGTGACAGAAAGTTAATCTGATGAACAAGCTGAAAGGATATTGTCAAGCTGTTTTAGGCTCAAAGCTTGTCTTCTGTAAAATTGTAGTCTAGTGCATGAAACGTTGTGTCCTAAAAGCCTAAGGTTTTTATGAGAATGTTAAAGGCTTTATAAAAGCAGTGCTGACTGTAAAATCCCACCACATATGTAGTGATGGGAGAACTGTTGAAATGTGTTTGTTGGTGGTACTTGTAGGAAATGGTTATGTCCAGCTAAATTCCCAGCTCTATGCATGCTTCTGCTTCAAGATAGAAAACAAAGTTTGCTACAAATTAAAGGGCTGAATAAATACAAAAGTTTCTGTACCTGAGGGCTGAGTCTTTGCATTTATTTGACCTTTACAGACTTGCCACATTATAATCTGAAGGAGTTCAGTAAAACTAATAATGTTTTTCTCAAGCTCTAAAATTCTTAGGCATATAAGGCTGTCACTTCTTCTCTACGAAGCAAAGTTTTCATTTATAGCCATAGCTTGGAGCATGTTGTGAATACTGCTACATCGTGTTCATCCTTGCTTTATGAAATAGCCTCTGTTTAGCTCTTCCAGTCAAAGACAATTTTGAGAAGCCAAAAGTTATGTTAGATTGCAGAGATGATCAGATGAGCCCAGGACTATCACTAGGCTTCAAAATGTGGTCTAAAGAATTAATACTTTATTATTTAAGCATGTAAAAAGTAGCCCTTAACCCAATTAAAATATTTTTAATAATTAAAAAGAATATTTAAACCGCATTACGCTAAATTAACAGTAGAAATGGAGGGTAAACAAAATATTTTCTATGACTGTTAATTGATGGTTTTAAGCAAGTTATCTGTGGCTATGACTACTATTTTTCTTATTTTTGCAAAGTTCAGAGGGCTGGATTTTGCCTAATGTAGAGGGTTGTTAAAAATTCAGTCTAAGCCTGTGTGTTTGAGCGATAACTAGATGGTGAAACCTGTGTGTTTCATTTGTGTGCTGG
The DNA here is from genome assembly GCA_013400055.1 of Nycticryphes semicollaris. Taxonomy (NCBI): domain Eukaryota; kingdom Metazoa; phylum Chordata; class Aves; order Charadriiformes; family Rostratulidae; genus Nycticryphes; species Nycticryphes semicollaris. The sequence goes on from VXBJ01007221.1 coordinate 16,640, forward strand.
GAAGAGATAGTACAGTATGACCTACTTGAGGTCCCTTCTAGTCCACCAGTGCCTATCCTATTAATACATCTGCCAGCTGCTCCAACTTCCTCTTGCAGACATCAAAGCCAAACTCCATCTTTCCTGGAAAAATCTCAGGGGTGTGTTGGCATGAGTAAGAACAGCATCCCCCTCCCAGCGTGCACAAAGCGTCAGGGAAAAAAAGGACAGCTGTCTCAGGCTTCTTCAAGTCTCAGCTAGCACTTTCAAATATTTGTTTGGAAAAGTCAGAATTATTTTATGTTTAAAATTGTCTGTAAACTTGTGCTAGCTCTGGGGAGGCCAGCGTTCAATCTTCTCCCATTTGTGTTCATCAGGCTGTTTGTCATAGCACTGTATATTTTTAGTGTGCAATGTGTGAGCAATGAGTTTAGTCTGACCTTTCCATCTCTGTTGCTGTGATCCTGAATTCTTTTAAGCTGTTGAGCAGAAGCAGGAGACTGGGAAAGGCTAAGTTACCATAATATCTCCCACCCACAGGATTTTCCTGCTGTAGTTTAGGCGCAGAAGATTCGAAGCTGGAGTCACTGGCTTGTCTCCTTTGCTTTGCCCTGGATCTCCTGTCAGATTGTGGTTAAATAATTTTATTCTTCAAGCCTCAGTTTACCATTTTTTAAATATGGGGATATATTTTTAATTTGCAACTTTTTTTTTTCTTTGTCAATATTTCAAGATATTCCTGTGGCGCAAATAATGATTTGACCTGCCGTTCACTTCAGAGGAAGACCAGTTATTTAGTTTATTACTTCTCTCCCTTTAAATCCCTTTTTTCAGTCCTGGTGCTGAATGAAGAAAAAGCACTGAAGGAATTGCCAAGAAAACTGAGGGGACCCCGGAGATCAGAGGCTGTTTTGGTTTGTTTATTTATTGATTTATGTATACACCTATGCAGGTTGTACCTGCAGGTGACTTAATAAAAATAAAAAAGTATATTCTGTGAGAACACAAATATACCTGTTTTGCAGGAACTTTGAACTTATGAATGAAGTAGCTGTTAAACAAGTTTCTAAAACACTTCCTCCTTGTAGTTTTCAAACTGATGCAGTCATAAGGCATGTCTTAGTGAAGTGCTCCAGCATGATATGAATTTATAGATTAGAAAGGAGAAAGTATAACACTTTGGCTTGTTTTAGGACTTGAGTATTTTAGCTAAATGCTCTGTAAACCTATTGCAGGCTGGTTTGCACAGTTTTGCTTGAAAGAGGAGGTAGCTTGTCTTGGATCGTTTAAACAATGGTGTTAATTATAATAGTTTTTTTAATAGAGCCATTAATAAGTTAATGTCCTATCTTTTTAATATGAATCCACTCTTTCTTAGTGGCTTCCTGAGACCCACATGTTTGGGAATAGTTACTAAAATCTGGGGGATTTGTGGCCATTATGGGATATTCTGTATGGAGATTATTGCGCCTGTTTATGAAACTCAAGAACCATGTGGCATGATGTAAGATCTTTTGACTGTGACCCCTTATGTAGACCCTGTGAAAGTTAGTGAATTTTATATGTGCAAAATGGCAATGAGTACAAATAACACTAGTGGTGTTATCAACAGATTATGTAAGGTGAATTACAACAATTAGTCCCCATTTATGCATACTGCAGAGTAAATTTCCCAGCTGAGCCTGGTGTGCAGGTGTGAATGCTGAAAACTAAAATGCATCACTGTAAAGGTAATGGAGTTCTCGTTTTATGGCTTATCGAGATAGTGAAGTGCTGTAATATTTCTTTTGCCCTCTGCAGTCATGATGATACAGGGAAGTGTAGTGAGATTTGCTTCTGGTTTTACTTTTAAGTGAATTGCCACTTCTCACTTGATGGTTTGGTTGCCACTCAGGCCCAAGCTGCCCTCCCATGATGGGACAGGAGAGCTTGGTGAGTCCATTGGCCACAGGAATTGTGCCTTCAGGTCTGAGCCCTGGGTATCTCTGAATTTAGTGTAGGAGTTGACAGAGTTACTCAACTCACTGGTTCCTGTTCCTGTGAGCTGCAATGGAACAGCTGGAGTTGTTTCTTTCTAATTCTTTATTTTCCTGCTGAACTTCATGTCTTAGATGCCTTTTAAGAAATACCCCAGCATAAACCCTGTAATCCCCAGTGCTGTGAGAAGCCTTTTACTCCTTTGGTCTGTTCTGTCTTTGAGTTACTTCTGTAGCTTCAGACCCTCTGTGAAAAAGGTTGTTAGGCCCACATACACATCTTCCTTAATCTGCTAGAAGTCAGGATAGTATGTAGCACACCCACTTTAGGATAGGTAAGCAGTGGGCACCAAAAAAAGTAGGGAGCTTGATAAAACTCATTAATACATGCTGGGAATGTGGGGAAATAAGCCATCTCAAAATAGGATTTCTTTCTTGTGCTTGCACTTGTGTTCCTGTTTCTGGTAACTCTGTGCTCCTAGGAGTAGTGAAGTCTGCACCTCAAGGTTTCAGTGGAAGGAAAGAAGCCTTTCTGGCTGTTGTGAACGCCTGAGGAAGTGCACCACCATTACAGGGCCTGGAACAAATTATATTAACCATTAGGGGAAATGATATTGTGATTGTTTCTGCATGATGCAGGGTTGCGGTGGTGTATGGAGCAGTTAGATTTCATGATAACAGTGGTCATGTCAGCCTGTACTAATTTTGATGCTATATTTCAACAAGTGGGAAGTAGTGACATAATAACATTCAACTGAATTTTAACAGCTTTTTAATCATAAGATACATCTCTCAGTAAAACAGGGTTACAGTACAGACTTTATATGTCTATGGAAGTTTGAAGCTGAATGACAAACGCATAATCACTTGATCTAGACTATGAAAGGGTTGAAAACTGTCAGCAGGAGCATTCAAAGGCCTCTATATATCAGTCTAAGAGAATCTCCATTCTTCATTTCCTAATTGCTGTGATGATAGAATACAAAGTTTTACTGCTTTGTTGTGGTTTTTTCTAAAGTCTTGATATGATTTACAATCATTAATCAACAATTTGTAATCCAAAAACCCTTCAGGTACATTTGCTGAGAATCACTCATCTATATAATCAGAGGCACGATAACAGAAGTGCTTACAGTCATAGCTGAGTGGCTGGGAGTTACCACCTCTCGGCTGCCAAGTAACTTACCTCAGCTGAGACAAAGTGCGGCTGAGAACATGTTGCACCTTCCAATGCAAAGTAAAATGGGTTTGGATGAATCCTGCTGCCCACACTGGTTTATTCCTGTTTTCCTTTAACTGCAGTCAGCTGAGCGTGTGCATGGGTCAGTCACCGAGTTACAGTTTATGGCACATAGCTGTAAAGCGCTGTAACAAGATTACAATAGGTCTTCTCCCTAAAAATGTTTAAAAGTAAGATTAATTCATATTTCAGTGTGAGTTTATGTCGAAACTATGTTCTCTTATACATTCGAATTTGGACTTTTGTTTATAGCATAAAAGTAACAGTTAGAGACCTGGTTATTTAATGATAATAATTCCGTCTCCTTTGCCTTTCCTTCCCATCCTAAGCAGAATAGAAAAGATTGACCAGCATTTTACTGTGGCCCTGCAAATCAGTGATTTAAATTGGAAACATGAGACAAGGCTTCCTTCTGCAACACTCCATTGTACACCAGTGTTGGTGCAGCTGCTCCAAACTAACTTGTGAAAAATGAATTCAAGGGTAGGAAAGAGCTAAACAGCTTTTGTCTCCATGCACAATGACCAGTTAAAAGTCTATCTTAACTTACTGTGGGCTATCCTTTAGTCTGTACAAACAGAGGCTAAGGAAAAAAAATTAATTGAATCTTAATAATTCAGTAGCATCCAGTTCCATTTGTTGTGGAGTGTTATAGTACTTGCAGTGGATCTCTCTTCTGGTGGGTCTGTGAGGGATCAGAAGGATTTCTGTACATGGAAAAGCATCACTGTGGGAATTATATTTGGCTTGTGGTATTAGATGAAGCATATGGCTCACCTGCAGCACGTGAACCAGTTAGGAGTGACCCTAGGACCCCAGAAGGGAAGGTGAGGACGAGCGAACAGAGCCTGATGCCTATGTTCTAGTTGCAGTTCCAGCTGGGTTTCCTCTGGGTTTACTGCAGGATGTTTGAAAAAGTGGCTCCTTGTTAATCTCAGGCAGCCTCTATGATTGATGATTCCCCTTAATCGTAAAAAGAGCACATTGGTGTTTCTGCTTAATTTGTGTGTATTTCCTGCTTTATTATTGTAATAATGATTTATTGTCTTAAATGATGGAGGTTTTATAACCTATTAGCCTTTTTTGGAGGTTGAAGCTGGGTGCTCTGGCATGTGAATGAACCTCTTCCCAGTGACAGCCTGCTCCTAAAATGTTACATTAAACCCAGACATAACATGATAATAAAAAGAGGTATATGGTTGGTGTGTTATCTCTTAATTTAATGAAAATAGTCAGCTTGAGTATGAGCAGATTTTGCAGCTCCACATGGACAAAATTCATCTAATCTGCTTTCTCTTTGTCTTCTTGTAGTATCAGCTATACTGAAAAATGCAAAGAAAGGAACATTCAGAGAAGAGCAACCCAAGTAGTCACTGTGCTGTGCAGAAAGATGGGTGAAGAAATGGTAGAAAGAGGAAATGCCTGGAGCTTAACTAGAGGAAGGCCTTGTTTATACTGATTTCTGCTCTCCTAGAATGTCCTGCCGTTGTTCTGCAGTCCCAGGCAAGCTGCAGCCTACAGGAGATTCTTGACTGAGCTGGTGCTTAAGTAGGTACATCTCTCTTCTGTAGAAAAGACAGCGGCTCAAGTATGAATAGGACCACTGTTAACAATGGAAAATTTGTCAGGAAAAAGCAAAGCCCAAAGCAGATGCTACTACCATGTAAGTAGCCACAATTCTTTGGGAGTAATTTGAGTCAGTTTGATACCTGGCAGAGGAGCTATTGTTTCAGGCTGGCACATGGATATGGAAGGGAGTAGTTGGGGCACAATTTAGCTGAATATCAAGAAGTTGTTTCTGAGCGTGAAATCTGTTAGACCAGCTGTTCCCAAATGGTTTCTGTTTGTGCCTGTTTCTGGTGGTGAACTCACTCCAGCCAAGCTTGCGACCCTAAATACTAACATAAACAATCACATCTCTGTTAGGCTTGCGACCCCGCTCTGTGGGGCTGTGACCCTGCTGGAGGTTACGACCCCTGGTTTGGGAATCTTTGCAAGAGACTGTCAGATAGTTCTGCTGGGGAAGGGCTGGTGTGCCCCATCAAGGCCAGGATCATCACAACAAATGCCTTCAGATCTCACAGTAATTTGTAGGCCCCTGCCACCAGTTGGAGAGTGCAGCCTATTAGAGCTGACATGTCACTTTGGTACATCAGGAACATCTCAGAGATCAAAAGGTCATCGTCCTCCCACGGTGCTGCAGCCTTTCTGCTTGGACTCGCCTCCTCCTCTGGCTTCCCCATCAGTTGGCTGGCAGCGAGCCCCGGCTCCCTCGTGGTGCAGCTGGTTTGGCCATGGCTGCTGGATGTGTACCAGCTGCAACTTCTGCCCCACCACCTCTCCCTCTCAATGCTTCTCCTAAGCCACCCTGTCCAAAACGCTTCTCCCTGAATACTCTGTGCCTTAAGGCAGGGATTGATAATTGTCTCGTTCTGCTGGAATGATTAAAAGTTATACTCAAAGTAATTAAAAACTGTATAGGACAACGTTGGTGGAGGTGGGCTAAATCCTCCCCTGTACTTTGTACAACTAATTCTATTATTCATATACTCGTGGATATGAACACGGTCTTACAGATGTGGGATGGTGAGGGAGAAATAAACAGAAAATGGCCTTGTGGTTGCTGCTGTGGTCTGCAAAGCCTAGGGTCTCTAAGCCAGGCAGACAGCCTTTTTAATATAAAATGCCAAGTTACAGATGTCCTAGTTAGAGATATGATTTTTAAGCTTTGTTCTGCTGCGATCTTAAATGGAATTTATAAACAACAACAAAAACGGATTTCAGATTTCTTTTTTTAAAGCTTTCATTACCATAATGTAAAATAGTAAGATTTTAAGAGCTAACTGACTTGATAGTCCAAGGCTATTGACTTCATAATTTACAGTCATGGAAGTTTGATGGGCATCACTGCATGAATCCAACAGGGAGAGAAACCTGCAACAGCAAATTTATTTTTACTTATCTTTTTTGTCAATAGATCCTGGAAATTGCCAATGATCGCAGGAAGGAGAGAGGAGGAGACAGTGCAGAAAATTATAACAATCGCTTATCATTTGGACAAAAATCTGTCTTGCATAAAATTAACTTGAATTCAGTCTGTGCAAGTCTTGTTTCTGAGCTCTATGTGGAATGCTTTGTTTCAAGACGTTTTCTGTCAGGCAGGTGCGTAGCAAGCATTCAGCTGAAAATGAGAACAGTGAAGTCAAGCTGTGGAGTGTCTAAGCCAAGCAGCAAAATAAAGTCAAAAAATCTTTTGTTGTAGGCTGGTTGCTGTACATGCCACTCCCAAATGAAAAAAATGTTCGAAATTTTGTATCTGTAACTTGATCATCCCTTAAACACTAATTACATGTGAGAAAATGGAGCATAAAGTCTCCTCCATCTGTCCAGGTTGGATATGGTGCACAGAGGAGCATATCGGATTCATAGTACCTCTTAGGTAATCAGATTAATATCTCCTGAACTGAATTTACCCCTTTGATACCAAATCTTTCATATGCCGTGTTTCACATATCACATTCTGTTGAAGCTCTGTGGCTTTCCAGTAATTTCCTTGAAATCTATATGTGGTATGTCTGTACTCTTTTTAGCTGTTCTTGGGACACACATCAATTAAATATGTTTCTGGCGCTCTCTTAATGGCATAGTTTCCCTGGAGTCAAAAACTGATCCAAAAACTGAGATCATTTGTTTAATTTAAAAGCAAAAGGCTATGGAACTAACAATTTCAGGCTTCAACAGCTATGCCCCTGTAGCTTTGAAGGAAGGGGGAAAAAATCCTGATGTCTTACACACACAAAAAAATTATTGAGTTCTAAAAATATCTGATTTCATCCAGTTTTGGGGGTTTTTTTTGCTTCCCTTGCTTATCTTTTATATCTTTTACTTCCTTTTTTTTTTTTTTTCCTTTTTAATGGTAGGTTTTCAACTTCTTATCAAATTTCATTGTTTATTGGTTTTGCTTAGCAAACCAGCAGACTGGATTTTGTCACCTGGGTCTAAGGAAGAACAGTATATCATGCAGGATGGTTCTTAATTAAAATGACTGATAACCAATATGAATCCAGAATTGTATTTTAAGTGGTTTAAGCTTTTGGCTCTAGGACATTCTGGGAATATGTACTGAATAGGAGCTGACTGCTGTTTTTTTTCAAATTCATTGAGAGTAGAGGTACATAAATTCCCATGCTCTACCAGATCCATCCAGTAAGATTCATTCTGTGTCTCAAATATCTCTTGACCTCTGCATCTGCAGTGATGATTGCATTGAGATCATTAGCGAGGTTTTGAAGCAAGTCCTCAGTGTTCTTTGATCTTCACTTGTTGCACATTTGTTCATTATGTGGAGTGCTTTTCATGTGCACCAACTAGAGAACTTCTGTAGGAAATTAAACCAGAAGTTCACCCTGATGCTAGCCAGTTGTGCTCAAAACCGTCACAGAGGCAGAAGGATCTAAGTCAGTGGCTGGTCCTCGAGACACAGCCAGAGCAGGGCTGTTCTTACCAGGGAACCAGAGCAGGTGAGTCTGTAACAGAACAACGATGTGCCTACAGGGTAGCTATAGGGGGATCAGTTGGGTGGCTGACACTTTTAAGCCAAATTATTTACTAACAGACTTGCTTCTTAAACAAACATATGAAGTGTTTTCTCTTGCATGTTTTTAAGTCAGGCAACACTGACAACTTCCAAAAATCAGTAGGAAGGGTTAGTAATAAGCTGGAATTCTCATTGCCTGACTGTGGTAACTTGGTGTCACTGGGCTCAGATAATGCTTGATCAGAAGAGATGATAGAATGCATTTCAGCAGGATACTGGAGAGTTGGACTAGATGTCTTTTAAAGCTACCTCCCAACCTAAACTATTCTGATGCTATGATAGCTGCTCAAATCCTGGCTGGTAGGGTTTGACAAGCTCATTTGTGCTGAAGCCTGGGATGCCCTGTCTTTCATTTACTGTTGTTCATGCTATGAAATATGACAGTTTGCCTGCCCCTGGCCCACAGTCACATCTCAACTGCAGTGGCTGTATGCCCCGAGTACCAAATTCCTGGTTCCAGTCATCCTTAGCATCTGATCTTTTGCCAGTCCCATCCAACTCCCTTTTTTCCTTGCTGCACCTTCTGTTCACTTTAAACTGATAATGTTGATGTTCTAAGATTTGAATCAGTGCCTGTAATATTTGAGAGTTAGTTAATGTTAAATTGATACCCACCGTAAACTGCTACCCACTGAAAGTCAGTGATGAAGAAGATGGGTCTGCAATTTGTTTTGGAGCTTGAGAAGCCTGCAAACTTTCTCCTGATAGTGTTCAGTAGGAATGAAGTTTGGGATAAACTTGAGTGCCTGCCAGTGACTAATCTGAATCCCAAGAAGAAGAGTCTCGTGGATTCAGGTTAAATGCCAAAACCCTCATGATCCTTGGACCCTCTAGTTTATTCTGTTGACTGTTCAACCAGAATAATGCAAACTAGCAAAGATGGGTCAATTTATTTTTTCATCCAGGTTCAACGTGTCAAGTGCTTAATGTCCCTAGAGTTCATTGCCTTGGCTTGTGGTCAACAGCTGCACAGTTCTCCTTTTCCTGAGGGTGCATCTGCCTCTTAGTCACTGCTGTGGTGGTGATGTGAGGCAGCGTGAAATGAGCTGTTGGGATCTGGAGGGTTCCAGCAGCAGATGAGTCACAAAGGCAGAAAGGTCAGCATGGGCTAATCTTTGCAGTATTTACCATGTACAGTATAGATATATCCAGAGATGAATCTGTTAAAATGAAATGTGTTTTGTCTGGGTGGGTGAGAGGAGGCTGCATAACCCTTGCACCATTCTGTTTGTGTCAAGGACTTGGAAAACTTATTTTAACAATCTATGGGCTTCCCTTAGTTAGGGATACCGGGCTTTCCTCACTTGTTATAACAAGGTATTTGTGCCCAGCAGGCTGAGTAGTAATCGTGAGCAAGTTAAATGACACATAATAGGGCAGCTCAGCCCATGCAGTTTAGGGTAGTTTTGAGTTTCTTATAGATTCAGCCTGGGATTTGGTTATTGTTCTTTTGTGTCAGTATTTAAGGTGGTAGAAATTCACCTGCAGTTTGGTGACTGTGCAGTTTTGAATCATATGCATTTCAAACAAATAAATGAATACAGCATGCTGCATCTGTAATACAGTAGATTTTTGGCAAACTTCAAACGTGATAAAGTATTTCTTATTTTGATTGTACTGAAAAAATTTTTGACAGCTGTGGTTTCAAGGAAAAAGTGAGTGTTTTATCAGAAGTGACGTGTTCTGTGGAGACATGTTTGTGCTGATAAAATAAGACTCTTGAAGACAAGAGAGGAGATGAGGCTGAGATCCTTGATCAGAACTAGAGACGAGCTATACAACATCTGGGTTATTGTCTGTGTGTCTTTTTTTTCTCTCCCTCGCCATTCTTGCACCCTCCCACCCAAAAAATGTTGTTTTGCAAGGTCTTGCTTTTGCTGAACCACTGAAGAATAAAACAAAAATATAACTATTTACCTGTCGGCCCTCCTTCTTAGCTCCATATGAAATTATGTGGTGTTTGTCTTGCATTTTGCACAGGTACCTGTGGTAATGGCATCCCGTATTCTAATCGCTCCGATACACAATTGTCTGCCAGTGGTCACCTTGCACGTAGTGCTGAGGAATCCCTACACTCAATGGTGCCATTGAAAAGGTTTAAGAGCTTGCTGCCCAACTTCAGCAGTTTAGTTGCTAATGATGTGTTATTGCTTCAGAATTTAATAGCTGTTTCTGGTTGGTTTAAACCTGCAAGCTGAATTTGTCACTTCCTCTTTGCAGTGTGGTTTCCTCCTTTGGTACCTTCAAAACATTGTGGTGCGGGGTGTTGGGTGAGGTGAATGTCCTATTTACACTCAGTTGGAAAAGACTGCGTCATGAGCACTTAAAACTCTGTGGGGTTTTCTTAGTTCAGGCACTCAGATGTGGCTTCCTGTCATCACCTGATTACTTACTTTGAATGCTAAAATGATCTTGCTAACTTCAGTATTGTTGTCTTAAGAGGAAGACAGGCATAGATTTTAATGTTACTTCTGTGTGCTGCCTGTTGTGGCGTGAGCACAGTGACAATCCAAGTATTAGATATACAATACTCCCTCATAGTTAACCTCAGAAGAAAGCCTTTTAGTTATCTCCTTGGCTGCTGCTTATGCCTCTCCAGTCCTCCCTCCATCTCAAGGGCCACAATTCTGTCGATTGAATTATTGAGGCAATCACACATTGTCAGCATGCAGGCCCTGCAAACATTAAATCAAAGCCTAGCGACCAACCCATGTCAGTTAAAGAAGGCAGGAGGTCCTGAAAGGAAAGGTCTTTTTTACCCCTTAATCCTGTAGAATCATGAGGTGCCCTGACTGGTGGTGGCTGGTATGAACTTTTCTGGCTAGACGCTTGTGCCTTCAGCATCTAAGCTTTTATAGTCCCGAGTGTCCTGTTATTATTGGCTAATAAACCAAACTATGATAATTTTGTTAGTCCATTTTTATCTTCTCTTTTCTTGCTTGATCCTGTAGTGGCAACAGAGTGGGTATTAACATAATATCCTTCCTCTGCCTTGTCTTTGACAATGTTAGAGATGTCGTGTGCTCTCAGGTTCTGCAATCAGAATGGTCATAACAGAACAAATAGACCAGGAAATGAAACTTAAAATGTTTATCCAAGTCTCTTAATCCACCAGCCACTAAAAATTCCCCTGATGTGCCTTCCTGCCATTTCCCAAATCCTTGCAAAGGAAAGCTTTACAACAGCCATATAGTAGATGTGCTTTGTTAGAGGGCTCTCAGTCAGCTTCTTACCTGTTGGAACTACAGAGTTTTGCATACGAAAGAGTGTCATTCATTGTTTATCCTCAAAATTGTAGCAGAAATATGTCAAACGCTGCTCAACAGGCTTGGCTGCAATCTACCTGCTTAAAAGTAGCTGTTGATTTTGGTTACCTAAGGTTCTGGAGTCTATATTGACATGGCTTAAAGGCCAAAAATGTTTTCTGTTTTGTTTTGACTTTGAGATGCTTTTTTATTTTACAAAATTTAATCTTTAAGAATCAGACCCTTCACATTAGGCTCCTGGATAAATTGAAGTACTAAAAAATGTTTTCCTGTACGTCTTTTCTTCTTTTGAAAGAAGAACTCTACTTTCTTCCCTTATCCTTTTGTTTTATTTCTATGTCTTTAATGTAACTTCCAGGTTCTTTTGTGTTCCTTCTGCATTTTTCTGTCTGCCTGTTCTTTCTTTTCACCTATACACTGAACACTACAGGTTGGCCAAGCAGTTGTGCTGTCTATATCATCTATGGCTTTCAAAACCTGGCTGAATAAAGACCTGAGTAACCTGTCCCAGCTTTGGGCCCGAGGTAGAGCCCCTCACTTCAAGAAGGGAACTGCTTGAGAGAGCCTGGTGCAGAGCTACAAACATGATTAAGGGAGTGGAGCATCTCCTGTACAAGGAAAAGCTGAGGGAGCTGGGTTCTTTAGCTTGGAGGAGACTGAGGGGTGACCTCATTAATGTTTATGAATATGTAAAGGTGAATGTCAAGAGGATGGACCGAGGCTGTTCTCGGTGACATCCAATGATAAGACAAAGGGCAATGGGTACAAGCTGGAACATAGGAGGTTCCACTTAAAAAACTTCTTCACAGTGAGGGTGACAGAGCACTGGAACAGGCTGTCCAGAGAGGTTGTGGAGTCTCCTTCTCTGGAGATATTCAAAGCTCGTCTGGACGCATTTCTGTGTGACCTGATGTAGGTGTTCCTGCTCTGGCAGTGGGATTGGACTAGATGATCTTTCCAGGTTCCTTCCAATCCCTGATATTCTGTGATTCTGTGTGACTTAAGACCTTCTGGGGTCCCTTCTAGCTTGAAATGCCCTGTGAGCCTATGATGCTGCATTTTTATCTGTTTTGTACTTTTTCTTCCTTACTATCATTTTATACATATACTCTTTTTTGTTATGTCATGTTTGTTATTTATTAATCTATATTCAAGGTTACACATTTTGATGAATCTTTAATATCTACTTAATTTCTTTACCGGGTGTCCTTTCAGAAGACAGGGATCTTATTCTCTTAGTAGCTAATTTCTTAATTATAAATCTGCTTACTTTGTTGCTGTTAAATGTGGTGGTGGTTTGAAGATTATCTTTTCTGCCAGCCGAGGTTAGTAAATACTTAATAAATTTTGAGAGGGATTAGTCCTGCCTGAAGGCAGGAAGAGAAAAATACTTTCTCTTCTGGAGCCCTCTGGCTGATTTGAGGTTGTTTTGAACAGAACTTGAAGAAACTCTGCTTTTCCCCAAATTCTGTACTCTGGATAATTCTGTTCCTCTTGAAGTGAACAATAAATTTTTTAATGGAAAAACTGCTTTTGCTGGTATGCCTCAGCTAATGATTAATTGCATATATACAGACCTAGGACATCCCAAATTTTGGCCTAATGTGAATCCTGGCCTGCCAGATCTCTTGCAGTACACATCCTCTCGTAACTCACAGCCCACTTCGCTCCTCTCATATTAATCCCAGGATAACATTAAACTACCAGTAAGTCATAGCCCTCAAATATTGACATTCCTTGAAAAAGTAGCTGGGTGTAACGCCAGTGGTGAACTTACTGTAACTAACCAGATGTAACCAAGGTGTGTTTAACAAATGTTTTAAATCCCACCTTATGGTCAACATTAATGCTTTCCTAACATCTAATATAGGCTAGATGAAAAGATTTTGCTGCTTCCAGGGTATTGACACAAATAACTGTGCCTTCTACTTGCATCTGTAGTGAGGAAAATATTTGCTAAAACCAGACTGTACTTTTTAGTAGATTTTAGTGTATTGTAAGGCACCAAACTGAGAGCTCTGTGAACCATGGTTTCTTTGCTCTTATCCTTGGACTGTAGAACAGAAGTCGTTGTGGCTCAGTTGCTCTGATGGTTTATCATTGTATTTCAGCTTTGATCTGGAGACTCCATATCGAGTCCATCAACATGGAAACTCAGGCTTCCATTGAGTCCTTTGCTGAGTTTCCAAAGCTGTTGTGAAGGTCATTGATGATGTAGATACTATAGTATGTAGTGAAACTGTTAAGTTGGCAAATTCATTTTGCATGAGACTGTAAACAACTGTCTGATGGTGATGACATTCAGCTACTACTGACCTGTACTGGATCCAAATCAGTGACCTAAAGGTGAAACATAATTTCCACTAGAGCCTGTCAGTTTCTCGACTTGGGCCAAACTGATGACCCAGCAGTGAAAACTGTGTCTTACTCCATGGCCAAAGACTGAATCAGAGATTCAAGTTGAGTCTTAATGTGCTTGGACAGAAAATGCTTGAAGACTTTGCAGCCAAAACCTGTCAGATAGGCCTCATATTCTGACCATCTCTTCCTAACAGTTTTCACATTGAGGTTCCCTGTGGACTTAAGGCCCTGTGTATGATAGGTGTGTATATATGCATGTGGATGTGTTTATACAAAGCTATTTTGTTACTTATATTAGTTTGAACTATATCCTTGTCAGTGAAGAAGGAATGTGTACATAAACACAGGCTTTAGCTCTCTGTCCAGACTGTCCTTCCCACAGCCTGGCTGATGGGGTCATCCCGTGTCTGTGAAGTCAGGCAGTGATGGTGCTGGGGAACCTGCTTCTGGCCTCTGAATAAATCTTGGAGCAGACAGGTCACTGATAAGGGTGAATCATGCTGTTTAGACTTTCATGCTTGTGCAACCAACGTTGCAAAAGGAAACAAATAAAAGATAATGTAACATGGTTTTTAAAGTATATTTGTCCTTTGGCCTTTGCAGATAAATATCTGACGAACCATAGGTGGACAGGGTATTTCCATGTGTTACACTCCTTCTGGCTGTGGTGTCATTTCCAAGATACAATCTGTTCCCTTAGAATAAAAGTTCGAGTCTGTACTGAAGATGTCTATAAATACTTATGGCTAAAAACAATTCATAAAATGCTTGTGTGTATTCCCCAAAATGTCTGAATTAGTTAAACTATTAGTGCGTACAAGAATGCCAGGATGTTAGGATGAAGGGACACTTCTAAGTACCAGCAGCAACTAGTAACTTTTTTTGAAGATTAATTTTCACTTAATTCAATGTGAATTCAGTGCTGTGGAATGGTGCCAGATCCATTCCATTGATTGGTTTTCTAGGCAATTCCCAAGATGGACAGTGAAACTGAAGTCTTTCCCCTTTTTGACTCAACAGTATACTTGCACACAACCTTTATGGGACATCTTCATGGCTTAATGGATTATTCCATTTATCTCCTTGTCTGGTTTTTAGCTCCTTTTTAAAGATTAGTGATTTAAAGGTTTTAAAGAACTATGCTTCTGGGTAGTTCTACTACAGCCAAATAAAGGCAATGTAAATGAGAAGAAAGAATGCAAGTTTGTGCATACAGCATAAAAACCAGACTTAAACAGTGATCCAGAGATTATCCTGTGGTGGGAAAGAAGTTGAAACTTCCTCAGCAGAAGCTGTCTTGCTAATCAGCTCTGGCAAAGAGCCTCTCGATGGGATCCTGATATGCTTTAGCAGGATTGCCAAATAGAAAGGAGGAATGCTGTTTATTGCTGTACCCAGGACTGGTGAACTTCTGCTGGAATTTGTGTCCAATTCTGAATTTTGCACTTTGGGGAGGATATGAAAATACTGGGGAAGAGTTCAGAAGAGGACCACAATAACCAGTCCAAGTTGTAGACAGGCTTTTCCCTCTAAAGCTTCAGGAGTTTGGTGAGAATGTTAGATTGCAAAGGTGCTTGGAAGTGCTATTTACAGTTCATTTTTGCGGGCAAATTGTAAGAGTGCAGTGGCTGGAAGTAGTGGTAAACTTTAGCCTTAGGAGGTATCGCTTGCTAGCAGTGTGGGTGACAACTTTGGGGCAGCTCATCTGTGAAGCTGGTACACTATATATATGTTTAAGAGCACATGAAAGATCTGAATAGAAACAATCTTTAACTCAGCTTTGTGGGGTGCAGACCAGGGTAGATGCTCACAGGAAGCTCTTCTGACTGTGTGTATTGCCATGATTTTACCATAAGGGAAAATGAGACTGGAAAATGTAAGGCCAGCAAAATGCAGTCCATTTAGTATGTTTTATAGATGAAGGCACAAAACCTTTTTGCATTGTAATAATTTGGTTTCTGGACAGCCTTGTCAGAACCTGGCAAAGAAGTGCATCTGTGGAAGAAATTAAGATCTGAAGTCATCCTAACGCAGGAGAGAAAGGGCATGCTTAGAATTCTGCACTTCACTAACAAAACTTATATGAGTTTTTCTAGGAATTTTCTAAGAAAACTCTTCTTTCATTTTTCTAGGCATTATGCCGAAGGAATAACTTGTTCATGCTCACTCATAGCATGTGTGCATACTGTTAGTTACTGCATGCAGTGATGTGTAAACTTGGTGAGGTGCACAAACCTCCGGTATCTATGCTTTCTTTTGAAACATGTCCTCACAGATCACCTGGGATTTTGAGAACTAGGATGGATGGATGCAAACTGTTTCTAAATATATAAAGCAGAATCCTTGTAGAAATAGTTTTGTACTGTGTTGTGGAAGAGCTTACCTTCCTTTTTTACTGAACTCTATGGGCAGAAGTTTTCATAGCCTCTCGCTGGATGCAGCTTTTCCTGGCCATGTGCTGCTCAATCCTTTGCATTTGTAGTGGAGATCAAAAGCATAGAAAAGTTCCTTTGAGCTGTGGCCAGTAATATTTACAAAGAAAAGCAATCATTCACTGAGCCACTGGATGGCTCAGGAAGCTCAGTGCGTTTGCCAGTGTGGTGGATGCAGAGGGCTCAGATGAAGACTACAGGTCAGATTTGAAAGGTGTGGGGTGAGGTGTGCCTGCTACCCTCTTCATATGGGGAATATTCAAATTGTTAATTGCTGTCAGTGTCATTATGCCAGTTGTTCACTTTTGAGTTATAGGCATCAAAAATACGTCCAAAATCATACGTACCTCCAACCAAGTGTGATTTCTGATTTGTGTTGAGGCCATCAATGACTTCCACAGCAAACAGTAAATGTGTTAAATGGTTCTCTCTGGTTCTGTGTAGTTTGGCGGATTTAGATCATTGGTGTGAAAAGCACTGGTCAGTACAGAACAAGGTCCTGATGAAATTAGCCACTTACATAAAGAAGTGGGATTTTGTTCCTTTCTGATTATGTGACTATAAATGGGTTATAAAAAAATCACCTTTTTTTGAGGGCTGAGTTCAGTTACCTTTTAAGCAGAGGCTTGGAATTGAGCACTTGATCGTTAAAGCAAAAGATGGCAAGCATAAACCAAAGGAGAGACCCTCTGGATTTGTCTTTCCTTTGGGTGACCAAATTTCATGTGTTTTGGATTAAAGAGATGAAGCCTAAGGGAAGGCAAAAGAGAAGAAATTTTTGAAGTTGCTTCACCCAGTTCACTCTGAGAAAGCACAGCACTCTCCTTATGGTCTCTGCACAAGTGTTTATACATTCTGACTTGCATAAGATGAGCTTTCTGCTGGAATATTTTTTTACTTTCTGAATAAAAATTAAATACTGGCTACAGTGTTGCTAACCTTTAAAATGTTCCGTGAATGAAGATGTCTGTTTTGGAGGAGTAAGTTTCTTATTCATCAAGCATTATCGTATTGTGGGTCTTTTTTCCTCATAATAAAAGAAAAATCAAGCTTATTCAGCAGGAGGAAGTGGAGGATCACAAATGAGATGAAAGCATCCTCCTCTGTCCACTCAAGAGAACTGGGTACTTCTTTCTCAGCAGTTCTTTCCCAGCATGCTCAAGCCCTGCTATGTTTGGAAATGGGATTCAGATTAAAAGTGACCTTTCTCCATGATTTTTATGCCTTCAGAAGGAAGAAGTTATCTGTCTTGCAAATGGCTTGTTCTTGCTACATCTGGCAAGAAGGCAGGAGAGCCAGCAAACAGTGGCTGTTGCTTGTGTCTTACTGTGAATTAGCATCTCATTTTTGGATTCTATTTCCTGTTATCTGTCAAAACTCTCTTGTGTAACTTCAGTTCCTCCAGAAATAACTTCTTTCCTGAGTATCTCATGGTGAAG
Source organism: Nycticryphes semicollaris (assembly GCA_013400055.1). Lineage (NCBI taxonomy): Eukaryota > Metazoa > Chordata > Aves > Charadriiformes > Rostratulidae > Nycticryphes > Nycticryphes semicollaris. The sequence continues at coordinate 33,930 of VXBJ01007221.1, forward strand.
TGGGGGTTTCAACTTCCTTTTGTCTGAGTTCCAACTTAAAAGGTAATGGATCTTTCTGTTCTCTTTGGTTGCTGCTCTCCCTGCTCATCTTCACAATCTTTCATTACTGAAATTGCAGAAAGTGGATTTATTTCCCAGTACATGCAATGGCCTCCCCATGTCTAGGAGAATAGTTACAAATGTTTTGTTGGTATCTTTTTTTGTTGGTAGCTGCATTCAGTGCAAGTGCTGTTCAGTTTTATTACTGTTTTGTCATAGAGCACCTGATGGTGCTCTGAACAATTCCATATAGAAACACGTTATCATCCTTGTCCTGAGGGATATTTTCAGGAAGTCAAGCAGGTGAAGTTGCAGAGGACAAAGCCATGCACCACACAGGATGCTACTGTCAGAGATTAGTATGGGTCATTTCTCCAAATACAAATTTTTTTGTGTCCTGGGCTGTTGAAGAATGAAAAAAAAAAAAAAATCAAGGACGTTGTTTAGTAAAATCAAAGCAAACTCTCAGATTGCATTTGTAAAGCCCTTTTATTTAGCTCCTGTGGCTGATTTAAAAACATTTAAAATCCCATTTCCGTACTTACTTAAGTTAGGGTTCTTCAAACGGCGGGAGTATCAAATTCTAATGCATAGTTTTCTTTCAGAAGATGTATTCTTTGGGAGATGAATGTCTGAAACAGCTGTGACTTTCACATTCCACCTGTCTCTCCTAAAGAATCACAAAGATAATTCAGTGTCTTCTCTCAGAAGAGAGAGATCTCTGTGTGCCTATGAATATGTGTATACATGTAGTGGTTTTACCCACCTACTCGCTCACAACGAGATACCCACATACTCAGAAGTCAATTTTTTTTACATTTACAATTGATCTATTGGGGCAACTTGGATGAATGGTCATTCCCTTTATCTTTTTCTTTGGAGTTGTTATGTTTATCAGATCCTTTTTCATCTAATAGTGAAATAGTTTACTTTGGGAAATTACAGTAGTCTTCGATCAACCATTCACTAAACAATTAATTGAAAAACCCAAACAAACTGGTCTTTAAAGCCAAAAGCTGGGTACTGGTAGCTTTAGGTGCATTTGCCCAGGGTGGAATTTGAAGATGGAGATGATAGTCATAGATCTGAGAGAATATGGGTACAAAATTTTGCTTACGTATCTGTTGATAACATAGAAATTTCAGGTATTATCAATTGTTCTTTAGCTAAACACGTCAGCCAGTTCACACCTTGCCTCTTCTGATATTTGCAGTCCCAGCATTAAACATAAAGCTTTTTCATGAGATAGTCAAAAAAGCCTTCCTATGCCAATGAATCCTGTGTCCTGGTCTCTCAAAAAGGATGATGACTTTGAAATTTCTTTTTATGGATTAGATGTTAGAAACAGCATCCGTCTAAAACACAACACAGTTAACAGATCAGGGTTGGGGTTGGTGGTAAATTATGTATGGTAAATGTTGCTGAAGGAGTGACTTGTATATCCTAAAGAATGTGAGATCCGTGGATGATTTCCCTTAGTGGATGAGGCCTTGAGGAGGAACTTTTAAAAGAGAGATAATAGTAGAGGATAGAGCAATCAAAATAACCCTCCTAAAGGAACTTTCTGATGTGATTATGTCTGTTTTCACTAAGCAGTATAATATCAGGACTATCAGTTACACACAGCTAGTGTAATATCAGCACATAACTTTTAGACTGTAAACTACGAAGCTGCATCACATACAAATATTTATCACTATAACAAAATTATTCCTTTGTACACACAGGCCCTTGTCTTGCTGTACTGGATTGCAGATACTCATAATGACAGCCCTTCTACCACTTTACAGTGTGTAATATTTGCATACAAATAAAAGCTTGTATAAGCGTCCCTCTTTTCCTCCTGGATTTGCCATTTTCGTCTCTGACTGATTATTCTTTAATTTTGTATCCTTAGATTTGCTCATTTCAGAGAGTGTTTAAATGCAGATTGTTTCTATTTAAAACAGGATGGTCTGAAACCATAGACCTTGGGTAATGGAGAACATTTTTCTTCTGTAGTGTAACAGGCTCAGTGTGTTCAGTCACAAAACCCACCAGGTCGTCTTCAAGTAGATAATCTCTCCATCCTTTTAGGGCGCTGATTCAGCATTGAATGTTAGCAATGTTTACAAACTGTGTCTCTGCTGAAAAGATACGCCAACAAAAACGACCAACCTTTAGGGACCTGAACTTCCATTTTGAAATAAGTCAATACCGTGTTGTGCAGTGGCTGGAAGTTTTCTGTTGAACTTAGATTTAGTATTGCTTTTTTATGAGAGGTGCTGAGGTCAAACCTCCAAATAATAATGGTTGCAATAAAACGTCCTCATAGATATATTTGTCAGAGTACTAAGAAGTCAGAGGGTAAAAATATTATAGTTCATAAACACAGGTTTTGCTACCACTGGCATTAGTTTTCTCTCTGACTCTGCTTGATATCTCATCAAAAACAAAATCAGGCCTGATATTACATTAATCCTGAGAAAGGAAAAACAAAGAATCTTCATACTGGAGTTAATATGCATTATCTTTTCCTTTTTGACTTGCAGTTTCGGAATTTCAAATTAGCCAATAAGTTAGTCAAAATTCTAGAGTCTGTCTTCTGAAAACATAAAGGATAATTTAAAATCCCGAGAGTTAGATGCTGGTAAAGACTCTGATGTGGCTTACAATTAATACATCGTAACAATTGTAGATTCTGCATGGCAGCCAGAGTTTTTGTGAGAGGGGGAAAAATGATACAAAGACCATTAAGGTTTCAAAAAAGTTAAAAAGTGACTTCTTTAATATACATTGCCTTCTGAGCACAAAGGGCAAAAAAGTCAGCAGAAAAGAATATATATATTGTGAACTGGGAAGAAATCGGTGCCTTTGAAATTGTATCCCTTGCTTTGCCCTAAATCTGACTGCAGCTTTTCGCTTCCATGGCATGTTTACATTGGAAATCTCTTTTTGTGCATATAGAGTTTGTTCCCTTATGAAATTATGTCTCAGGGGAAGGATAATTTAAAGCCATTTCCATTTGTTATGTCTGCACTGAACTAGATTATTAGGGGCTGCTAATGCTGGATAAACTCAAAGCCTACAACTACCTTCATCTCTGGATTATAGAATCTGTCCAACAAATTGCATGCTGATACTGCCAGAACAAGTAACTATGGGCAGTTTGATGTCGTAGCCAGCACTGGGATCATTTTATGGTGTCGCTCACGTCAGGGTTGTGCTGGTAATCATAGGTGTGCATCGGACTTCACTTTCCAATCAGTGCTTAGCCAGTGATCACCACTGATCATGGAGAACTGATTTTTGTATGCTGGGTATATGGCTGTTGATTCTTAACTAACAGCTGTGTTGGCTATGTTGTTTGCTGTGGGGTGCTCTTTAACCGCCGACAACTCTGTCCCAACCTTCACCCAAGTGTCTGCTCAGAGGAGGGCTGTTGATTATTTCAGCTAGGGGAGATTTGTGTTTCTTGTTTGTAGGTGTTTAACAACATTTTGTGCAAAATTCTTGAAGAATTTCCATATTAATCATTGTGAAAGGATAACTAGCAATCAAATAGGAAACTATTTGCTTTTGTGTTTGTTGTTTGGTTTTTTTTTATTATTAGATTCCTACTAGTTACTTTCCCTTACTTTTATAATCACAGCATGATTAAGATTACCTCATATTCTTTCAATTTCTGCCTGTTTTGAAGGTAAAGGCAGTTTTGACATTAAAATTGATTGTTGCCTCCACTGAGCCCCAGTCAGGAGAAGTTGTCAGGCATTCCTTATACTATATCAATAACAATTGCAACATTCATTTCAACAGGAATTGTTTTCTTCTAATTATTTTGAAATTATATAAACCTTTTTGAGTTGGATTATATGAAATACAGAAATCAGTATCAACTGTGATATTTTCATGTAAAAGAAATTTGAAAATCTCAGAAGACGGGTTTAAAATTAAATAGAAATGTACATAAAATTCATTTGGAAAGAAATATTTAGTCCAATTTCCTGACTCATTACTGGACATTTCTAAGTTTTGATAACAATTACGTATTCAACTCCTGAAAATGTGTCTTTTTAGGAACCAAAATTACAAACATATAAAGAACGCTCTGGTCTTAGATTCTTTTCTTTAGAGTCATTGTTTTCATTTGCTGGTCTTTTAATCAGTCCAACACAAATAGTGTGGTATGTCTGTATAAACTTACATACTTAACTTTTTGGAGTTCCTCCATGTAATAAACTGCTTTTGCTGAGGAAAGATAACCTAGATTGTGAAATCCCAGGACTGCTTTTTGCATAAGGATGCTGTGCACAATTTTGAACTTGTGTTCAAGGTAAAAGACTCAAGAAGTTAATGGAGGGAATTAATCTTCCCTTATATATCCCTCACTGGATAGAGATCACAGACCTGAGGTTTTGAGGAAACAGAATAAAAAGTTCTTCACTGGTAGTGGCCGTAAGGCTGAAATGCTTTTATTCTCTGGAGAAGCAGAACTCCTCTGCAGCTTCCCCTCATTTAAACTCAAGACACTTCAGTTTCCTGTTTAGTTTGTATCTAAGTGGATTTTCTTTTAGATTGTAGATAGTTGTTTGTGTATTCTTTGCTAAGGGTTTTTTTTTTTTCCTTTAGCTGCTGTCTTGGGAATTGCCTGAACAGTGTTGCTTTACTGAAAAGGATTATGTGCTACCTTGGCTAGGGTATCCCAGAGGAAGCAGGTACCGTATAAAATCAAAACACAATGACACAATGTCTCCAGGCTGCCACTCTCTGAGTCTCTTAGCAGTGATTTACTTGAAGTATTCTTGTGGGAAAACAAGTTTTTAGTGGTTCTTAATGTCTGCAGCACCACTCACAGTGACAGAACATGGGGAATCTGTGTTCCACTTAGTGGCACAATCATAGCAAATGAGTCTGGCACCCAGCTGGTGATGGTGGTGGTATTTTATTTTCTTATTGGCTTGTTTGCTGTCCTCTATTGTTCTGTAGGCCAGCTCAAGTGAGTGCTTATGGTTCCCATTGTGGCCTTCACGGGCTTTTTTCTTACTTCAGTGGAGCACCTGTGGGAGTATCTAAAATTTTTCTGAAGACCTAAGTCTTCAAATTTGCCTTGGAATTCCTGGTGGAACCAAGAAGGTATCAATTAACTAAACTGGCTCATGTTATCTGGCTGCAATTAAAGAGACTGTGCTCCTTTCAAGTCAAGTTGAAGCCTTGCATGATTGCAGCTATGTCACTTCTAGTGGATTCTCCTAGTGTATTACCTCTTTTAAGCATTATGGTTCTTTTCTGGAAGAGAAAAAACATCCTGGTAGAATCCTGTTTTCATAGATCACGTAGCCATTTTGTATGGAAGCTTTGTGGACAGGAATGGCAAAGATTGTAATTGTATTATAAATTATTCTTTTCAAAAAGAAAAGAAGCCAAAGGAATGGCTCAGGGTCCATGTTTCAAAATACAGCAGGTAAGTGTTCTGTCATTACCAGGTTATGATCAAGAGGAGGAAGAAATAGGCAGCTGCTTCTCATTAAGATACAAACCTAAAGTGAAATGCAGAGAGAAGCTCACACAATCTATTTAACCTCTAAGCAAGTGCTATCACACAAGTGTCATACTGCAAAACACCCCTATATTCGTAAGTAAGGTACTCTATTGCTAGGAAAAAATTGTCATCCATTCTTGGATTGCCTGACTTTGCTTTATAGTAGATGTGAACTAACATTTTATAGTGTTTCTGCATATGCACCGGTGAGAAGGGAAAGAGGACATAGGCACATGAAGACAAAAAGAACAGGAGAGAGAAGAAGAAAGAAAACTGACCTGGGCCTTTTTGAGAGTTGAAAGTTTGTTACTGAGCCCAGTATATTGACCCAGGATGGAGAGAGCTACAGACTGTAAACCTAGTTTCTCAAAAACCATGCCTCTCTTAAGCCTCTGCATCCGCTGAGGGCCTCTGAGTATTGTTGTCAAAGGTCTGTTTTCCAGAGTGATTTGATTCCCATAGCCATGGGCAAAGGCACCCAAGCAGCTCTTGTTTGATTAAAAAGCTGAATTGTTTGCTGGTGACTGTAAACACAAACAGCTGCTTTCTGAAACCACACAAAAATGAGAGCCAGATTGTTACTTCTGCTGCAAGACAGAGTTTTAAACAACTCACTAGGTATCTGGGAATATTTTCTTTGGGAAGTAATTGAGATGGATGTTAATAAATGCAGAATAAAATGTGTGTGTATTTAGCTCACCTTCACTGTGCCCTGGTTATTTTTGACGCAGCCTGATCAGAGCAGAACAAAAGCAACTTGGCTTGTGGCAGGTAGTAATATTTATGGGGACATGAAAACAGATGAACCTTACAGGATCAGTCAGTACCGCCTATTTTCTGTTTGGCAGTGACCTTGTTTGCATTTGTCCAAGGAAAGAGAGAAGGCATGGTGTTGAGGACCCTGTGCTGGCCTTATTGCACTGAAGCAATCTTCCTTAGGTTGGTTTTGTTGATTTTTATGGTCACGCTTTTCTACCCTCAGAGTACAGGAGCAGTGAGTGGATGTGTTCAGGGATGTGGTCTTCTGGGTGTCGATGTTTATATTTAGTCTATTGTACTGTTCTTTGCAGCTAGGTATTCTGAAAGTTATTGACTGCCTTTCCAGTGCCACTGCAGCGCTACTGTCATTAGCAAATACTGTTTCATAGGTCGTGCAATCATTTTAATTAACTTTGTCATTTGTAGGTACTTATTGAAAAGGACCATCAGCAAGATAAATAGAAAACAGTACACAATTCCCTACCTACTGAAACTAAACGGTTGTGAACAATCCTGTTTACTAGTTTACTACTTTCTGTTCATGTGGTTTGTTTTCATTTCAATCTGAATGGAGAGCGCAAACCAGTTGTGTAATTATTGTTTGCCGAGAACATGTAACATGAAAAGCAGTACATAAAGCCAAGTTTTATTGCAGAAGTTTACTTTCCCGCATCTCAGACACTAACTGAGACCTCTTTACCATGATTGGCTTCCCAAGCTTTCAGAAACGATCCAGGTAGGTAGTGACATTTGCACATTTATTTTATATTATATAGAGATATTGCTTGCATATGCATACAAGTCCTTTTCAGAAGGATTCTGAAATTACAGGCCTATTCAACGGGAGACTTGGCTTCTGCAGATGGCTTTACCATCAGCTGCCTGAAGGACTTAAGCAAAGTTGGAAAGTTTTTTTTACACAATTACATTGGACAGTACATAATCCTGTTATGAGGAATAGCAAGTATCTGTACAAATCTGTGCTGCTTTCCAGGGCTCTGAGGGCTTTTCCAGGTTTTACCTTCCTTATTTCTTGACTCTGTGTCCTGGGAAGCATTTTGCTGCTTTTAATCCAAGCTTTGTTGACTTGAATGTGTTTAGCTCTTGACCAACTATAAGGGCAGCACTTCTTTCCCCATCCCTGTTCTTCACTTTGTGGGTTATAACCTGTGGGTTATAACTACCCCAAAGCTGTCTTTCTGCTGATTCCTTTTTTATGTGCGCTGGGGATAATGCAGCTTGTCTAGAGAGACCACAAGACTTGATTCATTGATGTTGTAAGAACTGTCAAAATCTTGTGACAGAAGCGGAAAATTTTGTTGACATTGGAAAAGAGGTGGCTAGAGCTGTAGTCTGGGTTCCAGCTGTTCCAGGGGTATTTCTGTTAACTAAAAAGGGATTCAGAACCTTATAGTGAGCTGTTTTTATGAACTTAAATAATTGAGAACAGTTTTGTTTAGTTCTGGGTATTTACTAAATGCATTTGCAAGTCAGACAGTACAGTGCTGGGCTTAAAAACCTGGCTCCAGCTTGAGATGTATCAAACAAAATAACCAAAGAGAATTTTTCATGGAACGTTGTATTGACTTCTGAAAATGTTCATGTTACAGTATGTGTTGCTGTTAGTAACACAGCTATATACTTTTTAATTAAAATATCAAGTATTTTAGAGTCTATGGTAAAAAAATCCCCACCCTTGCTCTGCATATGCAGTTATCTCCATGCACTACCAAAGTGTCTGAGCATCTCCTAAATATTTAAATACAGAAATAATGATAGTGATGTTACTCTTTTCTTTTTCAGTGTATAAAGAAGATAGTTAGTTCAAAGGTTGTTTACTGTATGAACTTTCTGATGTCATGATTGGAGGTTTTGAAAAAATTCAGGGAAAGATAAGTTGAATGTCGCTTATAGTTCTGAACATAGTTATACCCACGCTATTCTCTTTTGGTCTGGTGTGGCCAGGAGCATCCTCTTTAGCTCCGGCAGCCTGGTCTGACTGTAGGCACTGCAGAGAGATGATTGCTCACATAGTGTTGACTGGTCTCCAAATATCAGTCTTGAATCAGATGCTGACTGGAAAACACAGTTTTATGTTAATGAGTCGAGAGATTCATAACCCTGAACCAACAGACTTCACAAAAATGCTAGACTTCATTTCTTGGTAAAAACAGTAATGTAGCCTGGAGAGCACAAATACCATTTTGCTCTTCAGAGCAATGTTGAATATAATAGAGGATGGTCTTCTAATTAGGTGAAAAAGACTGAAGATTGATCAAATGACTGGAAGGAAGGTTGTGAGTATCAAGCAAAAGGGAAGAGAAGACCAGAGAGGAAAAAATGAAGGCATTTTGTGTTCAAAGTGGCTCATCAAGCTTTGGGGAATGCATGTGCTTGGGCACTGTTTAACTCACTTTTGCTCCTCCCAGCATCTCTCATAACCAGAGTAATGGAGACATGGGATAAGCATCAACTAGAGGTACTTTTTCTTTTGTATGCTGCACCCATCCTTCTTTCTCTTCCTTTTCCTCAGTGCTTCATTTACTTTTTCTTGGTTTCTCTGGTTTTCAATCCTTGTCTACCCGTCTTCCAAGTGAAGCAGGATTTTTTGTTCCTTATTATTGGTGTGAAAAAGTACAAATCAAAAGCAGGAGATCCAGAGCACACCTTCAACCATTAAGCTCGAGTGACCAGCCAGGCAGCCAGGTGGGAAAACCCCTTGTGCTGGTGAGGAAGGGTGTCTTGCTCTTTCCACTGAGATTCCAGTTTTGTTGCTTACAGGGCTGCAGCAGGAGTTGGAGGCATGAGAGGCACCTCCGTGCTGTGTGCAGGGATGGCACGGTGGGGATGGCGTTGGAAGACGGGACAGGGAGGACGCTGGCCCTCCCACAAAACCGCTTCACCCTCCCCCTTCCTTTCTTTTGCAGTTGCACACAGCGCAGTGGCTCGGAGGTCATTTGTTTCCCACAGCTTCACAGAACACTGTAGCAGAAAGGGGGACAATGGTCCCTTACAAGGGGCGATGTGAGGCCCTCTTTCATCTCTAATAAGCCCCTTCACTTGTGCTGTGAAGCCTGCTGTGTGTGTGTATGTGCGTGCTCAGTTCCAGTGTGAACCGCTCTGCAGCTTCCATTGAGATAAAGCATCCAGGTTTTTGGTTTGTATTTCAAATGGGCAACTCTTGGCATGTTCCAGCCTGAGGTAGGTTTTCTGTGCAGTGCAAGCACATCAGGAGACATCCCTTCTGCTTTTCACACAGCTGTTAAAACCTAGGGCCCATCTGGTCAATGTCAGTCAGCAGAAGGACTAAACGCGGAAAGGAAGGAGAGGAGGTGAGCAACTATCTTTAACTTCCCTCTGCCTACAGCTCCGCTTGGGCATGTTTGCTGAGTGAGCGTGTCAGGAGAGCTCTGTGGGAACAACCACCCTGGCAATGCTTGCCCCCTGTCCTGTCACCGAATTTGCAAGCAAAGGTGCAATTAAAAAAGTTTTCTTCTCCATTACTCTGCTATAAGGAGCAGAGACGAAAGGGAATAAACCGTATCATAGAACCCTGGAATGGTTTGAATTGGAAGGGACCTTAAAGATAATCTAGTTCCAACCCCCCTGCCATGGGCAGGGACACCTTCCACTAGACCAGGTTTCTCAAAGCCCCATCCAGCCTGGTCTTGAACACTTCCAGGGATGGGGCATCCACAACTTCTCTGGGCACCTGTTCTAGTGTTTTGCCACCCTCACAGTAAAGATTTTCTTTCTAGTATCTAATACAAATCTCCCCTCTTTCAGTTTAAAACCATTACAACTTGTCCTATCACTACATTCCCTGATAAAGAGTCCCTCCCTAGGTGCAGGACTTTGGAACAGTGATCATCCAGTCTGGGATGACATTTTTAGCAGTATCTTCTGCCTGATTCTTTGAAATTCCACCCCGTGGCCACTCTCTATGTCTGGAGAACTTTCCTTCCTGCATGAAATAGCAGGTTTTTAGCTGCCTTCTGTGCAGCAGTGAGTTTATGCTCCAAGGTAGGAAACTATATTTCCTGCCTTGGTAGACTCAGAGTAAGAACATAGGATGATGCTGGTCATGAAGATTTTCCTATTCTGACCCCTCTCAAAGCCTGTGTTGATTTAAGTACATGGACTTCTGCAGCAGTCACTGGCATGTCAGCCTAATCTGGCTGTATGTTTGCAAAACACAAAAGAGTAGTTAACTAGACTTAATATGGCCTCTAAAATGTAAAATAATACTAAAAAATATGCCAGTAATAGTGAGATTTAGATGCAGTAAATCAGTAAGAAGTAACTAATGTCTTGCCTCAAACCCTGCCTGGACTTACTGAAGTTTCTAATTTTGCCTCCATTGAGTTGGAATCCAAGTGCATCTCCTCTGGTTTTGGCAAATGACCTCTTCCAGGGTCATTGGTGGAACAGTATTTTATGGCCATGAACTTGTTTGAAAAGGCAGTTCTCTGGGCTGGGTAATTAAATCACCATTTTAACTGTTCTGTGGTGTATTAAAAGTAGGTGAGAAGATGATTAATAAAATCAGGGTGTAAGCAGACCTCAAGCAGCCTCCAACTGTAACATTTTACTCACAGAAGCATTGGGACAACCTTCCCCCCCAGGTTTCTTCTGAGTGCTGGAGGGCTCTTTTCATTGGTTTTCTCTGGTGTCTGGGCTGAGTTCTTGGGTGTACAGGTAAAGTCCATATAGCAAAGGTATGAGGTGCTTCTGTGAACTAGCAGGCCAGAACATCCAGGAGTGGGGAAAGATTAATCATATTTTGTTTTCAAATTCTGATAGGTGAACTAGACCTGTGGAAAGGTTTTTAATTATTTTACTGGGAAAACAAGCTTTCCATCTTTTCAGGTTATTGTTTGCTTTTTAGGTGAAGTGAGGAAGTAGTCTTGAAACTGGAGGATGTCCTGTGATAAGAACATTTGTCTTTATGGAGAGTTTTTTAGTGACAATGTACGATGGCTTCCGGTTGATCTCCACAGCCCTGTTAAAACACGAAAAGATCCTTCTCCAGCACTCAGAGCTGATAAAGGAGGACTGCAAAAACATCCACAGAGGTTTTTACAGAACATGGTCAACACAGTGTAATAAAAATTATCAGAAAAGTGTAAAAAAAGTAGTGTGGTTTATGGACTACAGGTGCAGTGCATAAATGTGTAACTGTTATTTGCAATATGAAGTTTCAAGGTTTCTTTACTTGTGCTTTTCAGATGGCACACTAGCATCTTTTCCCCAGGAGGAAATCATAAGAGTAGCTTAGAGCTGTCTATAAATTACGCTGTCTCAGCTGAGAGACTTTGGATTTGTCTTTGAGCAGATGAGAGGTAAGAGATCTGACACCTTGTGGATCAGTACTCAGTTCATTTTTGTGGTATTATTATTCCATCCCAGGGCAATTTTCAAATATTTAAAATTCACTCTTTTAATGGTGCTATAAAGTCTATCCTGTGGCTTCCTCACACGAGCCAGAGTGCAGTGTGCTCATGGCTTTATGCTGTCTTGTCTCCCTCTCACGATGCTCTGCCAGCTCCAGCCAGTTTGCCGTTCCCTGCTGTCGCAGAGCTCAGCTCTCCCCACCCCGTTCTGCTTCCTGACGCTGACCCCATTTCAGTCTTGGCTTCACTCTACAACTTCTTTTTTCTCTCCTCTCCTCCTCCCTTGCCATTGGCCTGTCTTCTTCCTTAAGCCATCCAGAAATAAAGTAAGTGGATGTCTCTGCAAAATACACGTTCCTAGGTAGTAACTGGCTATTTGCTGTGCCATGGAGAGCAATGAGATGTTCATGGTGCAAAGATAAATAGTAATCTGAATACTTTAAAAACTGGATTACAAAGGGAAAAAAAAACCCCTGTTTTTAGTGTGAGGGTTTGAGATACACTTGGGCAACAACTTAATCACAGAGCAGTGACTTAATTTCTTTTTTCTCCTTCATGCATTGGGCTGGCATCTACAGACAAACAAAATTCTCTAGTTGGGGTGTTTTCCGTCTAATCCATCCAACAGTCCTCTTAGCTGTTGACATGTTTATTCTGAGCAGGGTGCATGATTCATTGCCCTTGGGAGATGAGGCAAGGTTTGGTGTTGATCTCAGACAATTTATTTCCCCCTTGACCTCCTCCCTCCCCCTTGTATGCATGAAGAAGTTTTGTACTAGGAGATTACATCACTGATAAAATCTTTGAAGGGGAATATCCACCATGGTATGGCATAGAAAGTAATAGAGATTTTTTGCTGTTGGGTGATGGTGAAGTCAATTTATTAAAAGCAATTTCAGTCAAGGCAGCAGGTGTAATAGACACTGTGAAGCATTACTGTGGAACCTCACTGAAGCTAATAAAAAAGTACTCGTCCTGGGTGGGAGCAGGAGAGCCACAGAAGAAAAGTGAGGGTACTACTATAAGTGTCTGAAAATCCCTTTCCACTTCAGATCCCTTGAGGCTGCAGTTTCTTTACCTCTGGGAACTGGCTACCTACGAGGAATTAAAATTATAATTTTTGAAAGAATCATAGCTCTTTACCTTGCAGAGAGAGTGGGATATAATTTTCTGCTGGGAAAATTGACAGACACAACAGATTTCCCTACTGTACTGGAGCAGGTGAGACTTATCAAATGTACATGTGTGGGACTTGTGTGACGTTAATCAATTAAACGAGGCATATAAAATGAATGAATAGTCAAGTCATTAACATTCCTGTTTGTTATCCAGCACTGTCCAGTATTAAAGGGAAATAGTTATAGTTGAGTTGATAAATATTTATTTCAGCGATACTTATTTCAGTGGTTTGCTCAAATGGAGAACATGTGCATCCCAAGTAACACATTCTTCCAAGCCACTGATGAAATAGTGCATGTCCTCCACAGTGAACCACTGCTGTTAGATAATGCCAGGTTTAACATGGAAAGCAGAATTGAGATGTGAGAACCTTTAAATTGTTTAAGAACTCATGCTAGGAAAAGAAAAGCAGCATGTTAATTCCATTACTGTGGCAAAACTCCCAAATGGGTATTAACCAAGACTGTGCGATGTGTTTGCCAGAAAACCCAAAAGTTAGACAGAATTTATTTGTGTGTTAGAATTCATTGCAAACTCAGTTAATCCGAGGGCTCACTACAGTGTGCTTAGAGAAGTCTCTGATTTTATGGCTTTATTTGGTTGTGATTCTATTTGGATGAAACTCTGTATTTTTCAAAAGAACTTCGGTTTAGGTTTTCCAGGATGTTTTTGCCTCTGTTACTTTGAAAGATAAATCCAGAAACAGCANTAGTAATCACACTACATTGCTACATTGGTGTAAATGTCTTGCTGTAACCAAGATTTTGCTGATTTTTAGGATAGGTATTCAATGTAACAAGTCACCCTTGGGACAGAGTTCACAGGGTTGTTCTGGACACATATATTCTGTTTTTTCTGCTGGGCAGATATGAGTCGTTGGATACAGTTTGATTCACTTCCTACTCCAACCAGCCCAACTGTAGGGCTGTAGAGCTGCTGAGCAGGTGTTGCATTCTGGCCTCACTCCTGGCTGTCAGCCAGTACCCCTAGATCCCTTTCTGCAGGGCTGCTCTCCAGCCACTCCTCTCTCCGTTTATACTGGTGCCCAATGTTACTCCATTCCATGTGCAGGATCTGGTATTTGGACTTGTTAAATTTCATCCCATTAATCATTACCCAGTGTTCCAATCTACCTAGATCCCTCTGCAAGGCCTCCTGACCCTCAAGAGAGTCAGCAGCACCTCCCAGTTTGGTATCAACAGCAAACTTGCAAACAGTGCATTCAGCTCCTGCATCCAGATCATTGGTAGATACACGGGCCAGGACTGGCCCTAGAATTGAACCGTGGGGACTACCACTAGTGACTAGTTCCCAGCCACATGTGGCATCACTCACTGCAACCCTTTGAGCCCTGTCCTTCAGCTAGTTCTTCACCCAGCGCACTGTGACCCTGCTCATCCCACAGTTGGGCAACTTGTCCAGAAGGATGCTGGGAGGAGCAGTATCAAAAGCCTTACTAAAATCCAGAAAAGCTGCATCCACTGCCTTCCCGTCATCCACTGGGTGGGTGACCTTATCATAGAAGGATGTCAAATGAGTTAAACTGGACCTTCCTTTTGTGAACTCACGTTGACTGTGCCTGATCATGTGTTATGATAGTGAAGCTGACACCAAATTTATGACAGAAAGGAACTGAATTCTTCCATATTGAGGTCCTTATCCACATTGATAATATAAATATTAACACTAGCTATTTGATGTGTTTTGAGTTTGATATGTTGCTGTGTTTGGCCCAGAAAGCTCTCAGTTTTACAAGAGAATGAGTAAGATTCCAATGATACCTCACTGCAGAAATCTATGCAGTAAATGAACTTGTATTTCTTCTTGCTTGTTCTTGAAGGTGGTGAGCTCACAGTTGTAGACAATGGCCTGAACACACTAGGGTTGTGCTAGAAACACTGGCTATTTGTTTCCTTTCTTTTTTCCATGTTTTTTTTTTTTTCTGTGAGAAAGAAAAAATCAGACAGTGTGATGGCCAGAGTAAGAATAATTCAGCTCTTTTGCAGCCAATATCTACCTTAGTCTCTAAAGGTGTATTTCAAATTGATTCATACACTACACGTATTTTGCTTTGGATATAATAGCACATTTGTGGTCTGACAAAGTCCCTTATTTACTCTTCCCTCTCTGAACTGAGAAAATACCATACAGCTGTGTTAACCAAACTCAGCGCTATTGCTATATGTTGTCCAAAGGAAGGCTGAAGCTGGTGTACGTTGCAGTAATGGCAATGTCCTGACTCAAGGCTGCATTGGCTCCCTGCCTTTACCCTAGGGTGTATGGGATGCAGATGAGCCCTGGCAGTGGCTTTCATACTGGCCTCCATTTTGTAAACAAGAGTCTAACAGTGACTGTGAACTTACATACTCAAAGCAAAATATGTTGTATTCTAGTAGGTTTAACCCCACAGTAACGTATTCAGATACCACACTAATAAAATTAGATGTATTACTGTCATTTGAAAACTGCTTCTGTAACTTCTGTAATTTCATCAAAGTTGCAATGGTTATTGCTTAAATAAGTCACTACATCTGAAGAGAAAAGCTAGAGAAGCCAAGGGAGAATGACTAATTTCAATTTTTCATTAGTCTGTTCTTGCTATACTTAGCTCTGAGCGCTAACTGACGAAACAACCATGGTGCCTCTCTCTCTAATGTTGCTGTATCTTGTAGATAAAGTAGAATTGGGCTGAAACTAGCATGGTAAACTTTTGTTGGGCACAGAATAGCATTAGTTATTTAGCGAGAATCTTATTTCCTCCTAGGTTAGCATTGAGACAGTCACTGGGAGTGACATAAAACGGCACTGGTTTTGTTTAAATGCTGTCTCTCACATGAAGCATGATTATGTCTTTCACATGAAGCAAATTATTTTCACTATTTGAACTCATTGAAATTCCTGTGGCACTTCTCACAAGAATTAGGATATTACACGTCTTGTCTAAGTTCAAGACCTTGATTATGCAAACCCAGCCTTTATTTTAGCACAGGTCAAGTAATCTGTTTTTTCATTGGCAGTGCTTGCCTTTAAAATAAGGATTATATTAACCTTGCCTGGCAAGACCTCAGAAAAACTTACAGATGTGGTGAAGTTTGTTGGTATCCATATACAATTTTGGCAGCTCTTCTTAGCCATTATGTTGTCTTTGGCACCATAACCTCTGAATGGCAACCCTATGAGCCATTTTGAGCCATAGCTGTCATATTGCATGTACAAAATATGTCCACATTTAGGGTCAAGTACGGTGGGAATATGAGTAGGTACCAGTTCTTTCGAAAGTACTCTAGAGGTATGTTGTATCTGTATGTAAGCAAAGGTAAGACTCAGAAATACAATACTGCCATTGTCCAACTTCTGTCAGACCTTTGATAATGTAATTTTTTCTTGCAAATTGCCTCTTCCTTCTTGAAAGTCATTTGGTTATAGTATTAGAGGCCGTTGTGCACTGTCCCAGCCACCAATGATGATGTGTTAGAGTAGGGAGACTGGTCAGATGACTGGGAAGACAGTTCTGTGGTAGTTTCTGAAACTAAAAGTTACGGCACAACTCCAGGTGAGAATGAAAATTTCATAGAGGGAAGAAGGGAGGGAAAAGGGAAACCAATTGAGAAGCATTTGATTGGCTTTCCAGTAAAGGATTAAGCCTGTGGTTTTTTGTAATAGGAGTGGCTGGTAAATTATATTTCTGTTGTGTAATAATTCCCGAGTTGTCAGAAAATCTTTCTAATTGGAACAGCAATGCAAAAATTTAAGTGTCTGCTTAGAGTTGCAACATACTGTTTGAAAAAATGTGATGTGAATGTGGATGCCCTTCCTGATTCTTACATTTCCTAAGCTGTTCCCTTGGAAGCGCTGGGTCCTTGGTCCAAAGCCGTCCTTTAGGCCAGAAAGGCTGCCAGAGGGCGGGCTGGAAAAAGCAGGGCTCTGCAGGAAATCTGCTTGGCAGGTATCAACAAAGCCTGTGGCAGTAGAAAGATTTACTGGCATGTAGGTGTTTTCACAAAACACTTTCTAGAAGATTTATTTATAGATTTTAAAAACTAGGCTTGGTTGTGTTGGTTTTTTTACTAGCTTTGGTTGGGAAACATTATCAGTGTAGCCAGTGTTGGAGTGTGGAGTATACCAATAGTTCATTTGATTCTGTGGGTATGACGCTAGGATAGCCATGGCTGCAAGCTGGTAATAGGCCCTAGAAATGGCTGGAAACTACAGATGTAAAACTGTTTATATAACTAGACCCAAATTGCCACCAAAGATATCCCCACAAATCCTACTGCCTGCTGGAACAGCTGGGTGCTTGTACCTATCCACAGGTATAAATTAGAGAGCTGCAATACAAGTCTGCAGTTGGCAGCAAAGCTCTGAATCCAAATTCCCCACTTTTGTAAAGTGAGAAAGTGCAAGAGAGTGCTTTCATTTTCTGGTTTTTGGTGCCTGAGCTCTTGCTTGAACAACAAATTGTTTTCAATTAAGTTGAAAAGGTGAATTGCTTGAGCTCTTGATGGATTCTGCTGTGTGTTTCCATAGTAGCTTGATATTTTTGAGTGACTGACTTGGGAAGTGCATGGTGAAATAGTTACATGGCCTCATTTTTGAGCTGACCACAAAATATGAGCTTTATTTTACCTATGTTGATGATACTAGCAAGATCAAAATTTAAAACTGCATATTTATTATTTCAAAGTAAGTTATGGAAATCCTATTAATCACTTGCAGAACCAGTTACTTAATTTCATGTGATTTGTTTTCATTTAATAATTTTTTAGATTGTTTTGAGGATTAGTTTTCCTCCTTAAAATGTTAGAAGAGTCCATTCTGGTTATCTAGTTTGAGCCATTATAAATCTGTTCTAGTCATTTCTTTGGCTAGAGGAAGTTGAAGCGCATCCATTAGAACCAACATAAAAGTCTTTGAAGAATGATTGGCCTGCAGTAGGTACCAGATATCTGGATGTTCCTCATTTTTGGCTGAAGACTTTGATAGTCTAAATAGATACTAACATGCAAAAAGTTTCTCATCATGTGCACCTCCATTAACAGTAATGGAGATTATCAAATGTTGTCATGATTAGTATCCAGGAGGCCCTTTCCTAACTACTACTTCATAAACAGTTTTGGTTTTGTCATATTTATAGCATGATAATGAGGAATATTTTTAAATGTAGAATTATAGTGGATGTATGTATTTAGAGGATATTTTTTCATGTGTATATGTAGAGCACATTCACTTCATATCTGAATGAATCAAACCAGCCTCCTTAAACCATCACTAACCTGAGACCCAGTATCTATAAAATGTTCACAGGCATTGCTTTTAGGAAAAATGCTTGTTTTCTTCAGTCTTGTTATCTCAGAAACTCCACACAGTGTCACTGCTACTAGACTCTGTGCTTTCTGGGTGTCCTGTGGCTTGGTGGCAGATCAGTCGTCTGTTTTCATGCAGCATCCTCAAAGAGCAATTCTATTCTTTCCTTTTTAGTTTTCTCCTAGGTTGAAAGTGTGCAAATAATAAATAGAGTTTTCTGTTTCCCTAGGCCTTGTTTTACAGAGGAAATGAATCTTTCCAGATTATTCATGCCTTCAACTTTTTGTTGACACTTTACTTCATGCATGAGATTGGGTATAAGCTTCAGTGAGATGGTTCTGAGGGTTAGCTCTGAATCATACGTTCAGTTCACTTAGGCCACTTGTCAGCCTTAAGTTACAGTCCATATTTAGTTCTTTCTTATGTCCATCAAGTGGACATTATCTTTAATCATACTGTAATTTGCTAACAAAGTTAATATCATAGTTGTTCTACTTTTTAATCAGTGTTCTTGTTTGTTTGCTTTTCAAAGACAAGGTCTCAGAACAATGGTACAAGCTCTGCTTGAAAAGCATACATGGAATCCCTCAGGGATTGTACTCCATCACAGCACTCAAGTTATTTGTTTTACATACTCCAAAGCCCAATATGAAGAAATTTTAATTGTTTCAAAGCGTAATGTAACCAAGTCTTAGAGTTTATGCCCAAGGTAGGATAGGTAGCTCCAGAAGAGGTGGAAAAGCAGCAGTTACCTCTTTTTGCTGTGTGAGATAAATGGTCTTCCCATTGTATTTCTCTTTTGTCACACGAGGCAGAATGAACTTGCCCATGGTCTTGCTTTCCAGAAGCAGAATTCAATTGGCTTTATTGATGCCAAGATAAATAGTGAAGTCACAGCACTGCTTTTTTGAGAGGACGAGTTAAATGTATATATGAAGTAGGAATGCCTGGAATTACATCACTGCTCAATGACTAAACTTGCTTTACTTTCTGGCAATTATGTTATACTGGAAAACTGCTATATGCTTCAGACCACTGGATGTGGTCTTAGAAAGTCAACTCTACTTCTGTGGTTGAATCTTCGGAAGTTCTAGTGCAGTACTAGTATAGAAAGGATACAGATATGTCATGACCTAGTGGCAGGGTGCTACTGGCATTGTCATCAGCGAAGTAGCTATCCCCCTGGTGAAAATAAGAGAAAAAAAAAATTTTTTTTCATGTGTCATGTAGCACTATTTCAATGTTGCACCTACTACTTTTTATTACCGTTAGGATGGTGTGGCATAGTACTTTCTGCAAATCTTTTTCACCATCTTTCATTTATATGAACACAGCTACTTTTCAACTCAAGTTGCATCTTGTCAAATTCTGTGTGACACTTATTGTAGGACCAGACAGACTTCCAGTTCTGTATTAGGTAGTGTTTGTCTTTTGCAACTTACTCTTCCCTTCTTCCACAAAAGAACAACTGTCTGTATAATGTCAGTCTACCTATGGTGAGGTTTTGATGTAAACCTACCCACTGCTGGCTATCTACATTAAAAGGTATTTCTATCCAAAGTAATGTTCTTTGCATTTGGTGTAGAAGGTAGTGAAACTTGTAAAGTCTGGGGGTTAATTCTGCAGTCTCAAAGTAAAGAAGGATGAAGTTGCACAGATGAACCTCAGTGTACAAGGCTATAGTTTACCTCTGGAGTGGGGCTTTTAACCATTGTCTCCATTTTGGACCTGAGAAGGTGTTTCTAAGGTGCTGGATTATGGATAGATGCCTCCTTGAAAACAAGGACAAAGAACATAAAAGCCTCTAGTTCAGAAATATGTGATCATTTCAGATTCTGTTGCATAACTAATTTAGCAAAGTCTTTCTCACCCTGCAAAGAACTAGAGGGGCAAACCACCATGTTTGTGGAGGTGGCATTTCAACTGCAGTATTCACTTTAGTGGAGCACTGACAGTAACATCTGGATTGGGGAACATGCTCTGTTAGTGGCAGGACTTCCTGACTTCTGTCCCTTCCTCTCTTGAGTCAAGTGTGTCTCCGGAGTTGCCTGCTGCTGCCCTGTAGACACTGTCATTAGAAGTGAGTGATGAGAATGACATTGAAACTGCAGAGGATATTATGTAAGTCCTTAAAATAACATTTTACACTGAGAGCACAATCTTTTTACTAGGAAAAGCAATTCTCCTGTGTTATTCTGAGTGATGATGTGAAGACTTAATCCTTTTTGCTCACTGCCTACATTGTCCAATTTTTATGTGGGGTTGGAAAATTCAAAATAATTGCTATAGCTTTGGACTTCTGTTCTGTGACTCTTCCCTCTATGCTCTTTTTTAAAAGCAGAGGCCTCTAGTGAAAGGTAGGAGATTCTGCACGTTGCAGACCATATTACCAGGTATTAGCTGAAAGTCTAAATCCTCACCAAAACATCACATGCTGTATGTCACATCATTTGTCGCATCTGCCAGTGCTAGGAACTGCCCTAAGCATGGAAACTGAATCCCATCACAGCTCCTGAATGTCTTTGGAGGCTACAAAATCCTTGGCAGGATGAGCAGAAGGAAACCTGCATCAGAGCTTTCTGCTTAACATCTGGACCTGTGTATAAAAAGCACTTAGTGTCTCAACACAGAGCCAATTTTCTGGCACAGGAGAGTGCAGAGATTCACACACCTGATCATCACTCTCAATCTTGGTATGTTTCCCAAATTATTTTTTTTTAAGGAACGCTATTCACAGAGAAAAGCATAAATAAGGTTATACAGTTCGTTCCCATGACAAATCCATGAATACATCAAGAGATTGATTTGCTGAAGGAGAATACACATGTGCTTTTCTCCTGTGACTATACAGACAGACAGTTGAATCCACTAATCTATCTACCCAGTCATCCTGAACACCCTCATGATATTCTGAGTTTTGGAGTCATAACAAGCTGTTGAATTTTCCTCATGCTTCCTTTTTTTTTTTTTTTTTTTTTCTTAAATCCTATGTCTACAGCTTGCTATTTTACTTGCAAATGTTAACAATTTGTGCTTGAAAGTTAGGGGATTGACATTTAGTTAAGCATCTATCAAACTTGCCAGCACTTTAAACATGTTTAAGTTTAACTTGAATTTAGGGTTGGTTTTTTTTTCATTTGTGATAAGGCACCAAACCCACAGAATTCTTTTAAATTAATACTAGGATAGGTAGTCTCATCTAAGGTTTCCAGGCCTGCGAAGGTAAGAAGGTGATTGGAAGCAGCCAGCTTGGATTTACTAAAGACAAACTGCACCTCACCAGTCTGATTGTCTTGCATGATGGGATAACCGGCCTGGTGGGTGTGGGCAGAGCAGGTGGTCTGGTTTAATTTTCCATTTTAGCAAGTCTTTTTGACATGGTCTGCTGTAGTGTCCTTGTAGCGAAGTTAGAAAGAAGTAGACTAGCAGGATGAACTACAAGGTAGTGGAAAATTAACAGGACCTCTGAGCTCATAGAGTAGCCATCAATCATTCAAATTCCACCTGACAGCTGGTGTCCTTCCTCAGTGGTCACAACTGGGGATGATGCTATTTAATGTTTTCCTTAAAGACCTGGATGAAGGGACTGAGTGTCAGACTAAGTTGATTGAAGATACTGTAGACTCCAGACCAAACCATTTTATATGAATAATAATCTGCTTGTGTGCTAAAAAAAAATGGGGGCAATAATATTTATAGATGCCACTTGTCTTTCCAGAGATAGTGTCAGGAAAGAACTTAGTAAAGTTGCTATACGAGGTGATGGTTGCCTTCAGTTTTTAGAAATCATACAGAAATGAAAAATCGTGAGTGTTGGCAGCTCATTCTAGAGTTGCAGGAGGCTGGAGAATTGATGTCTTGGCTATTTTTACAGCTGCATATTGTCTTACTTCTACAGTATGAGAATACATTTTAAAGTCCTGTGAGTTTCTAGCATGAAGACTAAGATAGAAGCATGGAGTGCTCTGCCTGGAGGTATCTGCCGCCTTACCTGCTCTCAGCTGAAACATACAGAAAACACAAGATTAACAGGAATTCATTGCAGTTAAAAAGAATTCAAGTATCTGTTGTGTTGGAGTTAGACAGATTCAAAATACGTAGCAACTTCAGATATTAATGCATAGTCAAGTGATAATTCATGCAAAATTCATATAATGTATCTTAAATTGAAATAGCAAAATAAGTTTTATTAATCTAGTACCTGAAGTTGCTATAACCTACATGAATATTGCCAAAGCTGGATGTTAGGATTGGCTTCCCACATTTGTCTCAGGAAATTGAGGCTTAAGAGATGTATATTTGGGAGATCCTTTTGTCTCTTGACTCCTAAGCTTTGGGGATGCAATCACAACTGTTTTCAAGTCACTCTCAAACTTGTCTTGAAAGTGTCATTATGCTGGGTGCAGGAGAGGGGAGGAAGCAGCATAGGAAGCCATGGGGTTTTTCCTATAATCCGTAATTTGACTGCAGAAATCA
Source organism: Nycticryphes semicollaris (assembly GCA_013400055.1). Classification (NCBI taxonomy): domain Eukaryota; kingdom Metazoa; phylum Chordata; class Aves; order Charadriiformes; family Rostratulidae; genus Nycticryphes; species Nycticryphes semicollaris. Next base: position 56,598 of record VXBJ01007221.1, read on the forward strand.
AAGTTTTAAAAACACAGAACATTGCAAGCAAATATTGCTTGAATAATGATAGTGTGAGATGTTTTGAAGTATAGTTTTACATCATGGATATTTTCGCATATAATTTCTTTGGCAAGTTTTAGAGATTGCCAGTACTGCAGAGCCTGCCCGATTCCTTCTCCATCCCCCAACACTGTTCAGGTTCCAGTTTAATGCTCTTGATGTTGCTATGGGATCATCGGTGACTTATGACATCATCATGCAAAGAAACAGCATCAAACCTATTTTCTGAGGACACACTGTCTCTTGCTTAGGAGGTGCTGCTGCTCACTGTACCACTGGGCTTTTCAGCAATTTGCCTGTTGCAGTAGTGAAAACATAACTAGTTGAACAGGAAAGAGCTAATGAAACCCCAGCCAGAATGTGATGCCATCCAAAACTTTGTGATGGAACCCAGCTGATCTCTCAGGTATCAGAAATTGCTTTTGGATGCCAGGCGAATTACCCTTGTTCTGAGACCAGCTTGAGTTCACCTGTGAAGCACTGCACTGTTCATTAGCGAGTATTCTGGGTGTGTTTGTAGTTATCATGCAATTGCATACAAGTGCTTTCTGCCCAGGCGTTTACTAGACTTCCTGAAGTGCTTACAGGCTAGAGAATTAAGTTTTTGTATGGACTGCAGAGAGAATAGGGAAATTTGAGGGGCTAGTGTATGTCTCTGAGGCTTTTCTGTTTGTGTCAAGTCATCCTCTGACACACTGTAATATAGTCCAGACCTTTCTGGATTCAGAAGAGAACAAGGTGCAAATGGATATTTTCTCTCCTCTAATGCCAGTGAAAATACACTAGCCTTTACTTGATTTTTTTTTTCTTTAGAAGCATTCTGTGTAGTTTAAAAGTTTAGAAAGTGTATTCACAAGTACAAGGTCTTGTCAGCAGGCATTTCACTGAAATCCACTGTATGAGTTCATTTGGACATGCTGAATTTTCTTCTGAAATTATCATCTTGGCTGTTGAAATTCTTTCTGCAACAAAAAGGAAAAAATAATCTTTGTACATAATTGCAAGTACTTTTTATTCTAACTTCTCAGTGATCTTTCAGTCTTTGGCAGCCTCTTGCATGACATCACTTCAGAATTGTTTTTAGAAAGGTAGGATTTTGCAGGTCAGGTGAAACTCCCACAATGCTCATCTCTCAGGCTCCCGCAGTGGTTCCTACTGATGCACCTCACCACGACTGTCCCTTCGTCTTGTCGGTTGTCCTTCTACTTCTTGATGTGGTACCAGGGTGTTGGAGGCCTCTTGGAGTTTATGGTGAGAGGGACCGAGTTTTGTGCAATTGAAAAGAAAGCTAAAATCTTCCTTTTCTCTGAGTCAGTTCCACTTACTGTGTATCCAGCAGCGTGTTCAGTGAAGGAGTCCATGTCCTCATTCACATCCAGAGTCACGCTGTTTTGCGCTGACAAGATACTGTGCCTTGCAGTCGGTGTTGGTTTAGGGCTGCACAAAGGTACTTGTCTTTCAAAATTAATGGAAGCAAGTTTGCTTAAATGTCTTGAGTTTCAGTCCTGGCCACATGGGAAGTACCAAGGCATTTGCTGGATGTTCCAGCAGTGCTTTTTTTGAATATGGTCACGCAGTGGCATCGTTTTCCCTGAACTATAGTCTTGACTCTGTCACATAGAGATCCCCTATGACATTTCTCTGTAGCTCTGAATAGAAAGTTTCTTTTTCATTTAGAAAACAAAAAACCCAAACCAACAAAAAATCCCAGAGTGCATTTGTTTATATTGCATAGCTATGGAGATCATGGTTGTGCTGCTAATATCTCATATGATGAGGCATCAGCTCTCCTAGGTAAAGTGTGTTGTCACGCTGGCAAAATACATGAAGGAATGCCATTATGTTGTTGGAAATTACATTGGTCACACAGCAGGGGACAGTCTCCTGTCACAGTCCGTAACAAGCCAGTACCCAGAGTGAGGCACGTCAGTACTGCACTGAGATGCAAACCAGATTGCCAACGGCTGGTAGCTGCTGCCACCTTGGAACACTCTCAGAGAGAGCAGAAATGCTAACCCTCACCACCCATGACAATGACAGCCCAGGCAGTGGTTGGCTGCCTCCTAATAAGTAGCTCAGTAGTTGAGATGCAATTAGTGCTTTTCATTTCCTACTTTCAGATCTTGACCAGTGGCTCTGTTTCATCACTGAGAATTAGGTTTTTAGAGTACATTCAATCAGATTCATTCATGTAGTAAAAAAAAAAAATAAAAAAACCCTAAAGTGCTGTAGGCCGACACTGAGCACTTCTAAAAATCCCACCCAGATTTTTTATAGACATACACGGGAGATGTTTGGATTCATTTTTTTAAAGCAGATAAAGTGTTTTATGTAGTCAGAAAATATGTAAATTACCTTCATTCTATGATTTTTAAAATTTCCCATAGATGAGCAGATATAAAAAAGATTTTCAAAAAGCAGATCCACACTCAGGTTCACCATCAGGGCTATTACAGCTGTCCTAAGTTAATTTGCAAGTTATCTTCTCTGGAAGAATTTTTAATAGCTATCTAGTATAACGAATGAAGGGTGAGCTCTTTTTTGAAATTTATCATCTCATTGAAATGACAGAGAGCTTGTGTGGCATAAAAGGTCAGTTACTATGTTATATATAACTTTTTGTTTTCATCTCCTACTGTTCTTGCAGAGAACTAAAAATGTTTTAGACAACAGATGTGGAACACTTAAAATATTTGGAATGTGTGGGAATATGCTGGGAGACCACCTGTCCTGCAGCGCGACAGACAGAATCAGTTTGTGAGCTCTGGCAGTGACAGAGGAGACAGGCACTAAGAGTCAAGCAGAATGAAAACTATGGAGTAACTGTACCAGGTTGTCTTTACTCAAGGAAACACAGGGAAGTAAGATGAATCAACAATTTCAGCGCTCATTAATACTTAGCCAATAATCCACATTTGAGATTCTCTTAATAAGTATAGCCTGGAGCAGTTAGTCTCAGGAAGCGCATGGTTAAGAAAGCAAAGAAATGGATTTTATCTGATTTAGCCTAAATAAAGTATTTTATTTATTGTTTGACTACTTCTACTAGTCAGATCCTATCTCTGTAGTTACAAGTTAACAATTACAGCTCATAATGACTACATTGACTATCCTGTGTGGAAAAAAAAAAACAAAACCAAAACCCAGACCATTTACATGTTGCAGAAAACAGAAAACCGAGGTTTTGATAATAACTTGGATTGCTTTAGAGCCTGAGGATTTCAAGGTGAATTTTTGCTGTTGTCTGTTCTTTCTACACATTTGCTGTTTCTTGACTAAAGTTAACAAATGCTGTTTCACAGCCGAGGGAACAAAGGCGCAGATAGGATCAGTATGTAGCATTTGCATTTCTTGAGTTCTGGCATGTGAACTCCCACAGTCCTTTATTATCTTTTTCCTTCAATGATTTTTTTAAAAGCAGGATATTAAAATTGGGATGATAGCTACTTCCCCTGCCTCAGGGAAGAACTGTGAAGATAGTTAATGTTTATACCAGTTGCCCCTTCTTTTCCTCCCTCCGACTGTCACATGGAACTACCACTGGTACCTGGTCCAGATTACAGTGCAAAGGGAAGGTGTCACTCAGTGCTTCTGCCTGTGGGCAGGTGCAGGCTGGGAAACAGCGCATCAGGTTCTGCCCTAAAACATGAAAATGGTACAGAAATCAGAAAGAATTTCAGAAAATCATATTCATCCTTGATTCTATGGACTCTGGAAATGGTGAAGTCTGGTTACAGTTACTGGCTTTGGCTTTGAGTATGGATGTGAAGCTGCCCTTCAAAACTGAAATCTCTGGCTGTGTGTACATGCCCAGAGTTGGTGAATGAAACAGCTGTTGCTCTGCTCTCTTGATTAGGAATGATAAAAAAAGTCAGGACACACATTAGCAGTGTTTCCCACAGTGAGTACAATTCTCCCTGCCCTCGGATATAATGGCTCGCCGCTGTATACTATGCAAACAAATTACACGTACTGTGGGAGCCACAACTTTAAGTTTCTCAACCTTTTTGCATGCAAAAATCCAGCATTAATTATGCTTTTTTTTTATGTTTAGAGTTCCTCTTCGTTAGCTGGAGGGAGATCTTTGTGATTAAAGGAAGCAGGTTTCATTGAGACAGACAGCTCTGCTCTGTCCTCTTTTTCACCTCCCCTCAGGGCAAAGACCAACAGCTTGAGGGTGACCCCTTCAAGAGGTTTCACTGAAAAGGAAGATGAGAAAGGCTGGACAAGCTCTTTCTAATGCTCTGCGCTGGAGCCAGGAAAAGGCAGCTGTTTCTAGCCTTTCTCGTTGGGTTTTTTTTTTTTTTTTTTTTTTTTCTTTTTTTTTTTTTTTNCCCTTTTCCTGGTGGCTGAGATCTGGGCTTGCTGCCATATCTGTTTGTCTGTCTGTCTCATGTTGTTTTTCTCAGAGAGCTTCAGAGGCCAGTTGCCCATAGTAAGTTGCTGGGAACAGAGGTTGTGCCTTGTATCGTCTTAACTCTCCATGCCAGAGTGTTCATGCTTGAATAGGAAACAGCAAGATCTGTCAAAATAGCCCTTTTCTTTAGGGCTTTGAGGCTGCATTCTCCACGGCCATCTGTTCCCTTTCACCCTTTTGGACAATGTTGCTATTTGAAACCAACCACTCTTTGCTCTCTCCCTTTCCCCTTGCCCTCCCCCCTCCCTCCTAAATCTGGGAAAAGGGGGAAAAAAAAGTTGTTTCTGGCCCTGAGTGGCCTCTAGAGGATTCAACCATTTTGTAGTCCAAGGATTAAGTGATATTTTGCAATTTTTTATTTGTCACTGACTTTAAAAACGTAATACGTCTCAGGAGAGAATAGTCACTGCAGTCAGAAGATCATTTTGGATTTATACATTACTCTCCACAGAGCACTTCAGTGTCCTGTCGCTGCCTTATGCAGGCTATAGTAAAAACTTGGCACATCTTGGAATATTTTGCATTATAGCAGGAACAGAAAGAACCTCCTGTAGTTAAGGCTGTACGACTGCTTCCCTTCTAACCCTCTGTTTTCAGTCAGAAAAGCTTATCAGGCTGAAATTTTCCAGTCTTGGTTGCTGTCCAAAATTGAACTTATTTGCTTAGTTTGAGATAAAGTGAGTCGTTCCTTTTTGAGAATGAAATGAAGAAAAAAAGCATCTACCTCCTGTGCTCCAGGATGGGGGACTGCGCTGTGAAGAGTGGGACTGACTTTGCTGAGAATCCCCTGGAAAGTCTGCGTCAGTCAGGGAGCGAAGCCAGACCTCTGTAATCTGTGGTCATTTTAATATGTCTAAGTACATAAACATGTATGTTCCGAACAGTGAGCCACTGTGGTCTCTGCCTGTACTAAGATGTTCTGTCATTCACCTTACAATGAGAGGGAAGACGTCTTCTGTGTGTGGGTATATTGCCTGTGCCAAAAAAAAAAGTGAAAGGGCCCAATTACAATATGCCATGAAGGTGCTCCAAGCACTGGGATGCATCTGCTTGGTGTATGTGCAGGGTTCACCAGGCCAGGCCAAAAGGGACTTCTGCAGAGAAGTGAATGGGCCACTGTCCCAGCCTTCAGCTTGTGTCACGGCCCCTGGCGCTAAGGAATAGATGCAGCCAGTGAGGCCTATAGTGGCAAATGCAGACTTGTGGTTACATACCCGTTAAGAAATGCCACAGTCAACCCTGATGATATTTGTTGTGAGAAATAATTGAGTTTGCTAGGCAGAGCTAAAGTCTCACATAGCATTTTTTACCTGTAGTGTTTCCTAACTTTTCTGTTCCTAATCATACAACCAAAACATTCTTTCAGTTTAGTTTTTGTGATGGATAGTGTTAAGAGGTTGGCCAAATCTGAACTCCAGATGGGAACAGCTGTAATTTGCAAACAGTCATCTCTAGCCCCTGAGTGTTTGGCTGACCTCTGTTCCATGTTGCAGGCTGAAAGAGCATTGTTTCATTTATTTACACCTAGAGGGAATTGTAATTGCTAACTATGGGACCAGTGTTAAGAGCACTGAAGGCTAAATTTTCAAAGAAATGACCATGGTCATCATGCAAAGTAAAGCACTTTGCTTGCTTTGCATACAAAACCCCCTCAACTTGAGGCACAATTTAACATTGATTATTAAACATAGTCCTTGTGTTTAACAACCCACCCTGGACTCTTTAATTCTTGCATATTTCAACTCTCTATATCAAGAAATTGTCACTCACTAAATTTGAAAATGACCGAGAAAGAGGACCACTACTGAAATATCCTTATGCTCAGGAGTGAAAAGGACGGATAACTTAATTCACTAGTTCAAATCCATTGAACTAGTCTGTGACCAGAAATTGTTATGTGCTAAAGTTTTTTATGCTGAATACACTGAGGAAGGTTCACCACGGAATTTCAGTGCTAGAGTTAATTGAGCAAACTCAGGTGCTGGCAGCACAACTCTGGGTGCAGCAGCACAAAGCGATCTGTGGCTTCTTTGCAGAATATATTTACCAAGGCAGGCCTCAGAGCTCATTTAAAGCAAGCTTGCACAAACTTACTGCCCTTTTCCGCCTGCCATGTGAGCATACCATCACTTTCCTCCCTGGGAAATGGACAGCTGTGTCAGAAACACCCTCAGTATGTTAGCACTAATTGGTGCTTTTATTGGACACCTCGATGGAGAACTCAATGTGCGACAGAAACTCCGCTCTCGCCCTCCCGCCCCCTTCACCCTTCCACGCCCTGACTCTCAACTGTAATTTCAGGTTCATTTGCAGACTGGCTCCTACCTTCCCTGGGCTGCTCCTGCTTTCGCCCGCACTCTGCCAGCTTTGTGGTTATGAGAGCTAATGTGCCAGGACACCGTTTCTTTGCTAGAATGTATTTTATGAGAAAAAAATGTAGACTATGAGAATACAGTCTGTGTCTTGGGCCACAGCATCCTAACGTGACCATACTGCTGTGAGCTGCATTCTGAAACTCACCGCAGATTCAGAGCTAACATCTCCCTTCCCTCCCCTAGGATGTGTTAGTTTTTGTTCTGCCTTTCTGGCATTTAGCCATTTAGGCTTCCAGACTTCAGACTGTTATGTTGGGGTTGGGTTTTTTGTCCCTGTCAGGGAGGAGTGTAACAGCTGGCTCATTTGGTTCTAGCCTGGAAAGTTTGGAAGTAGCAAATCCAGATGATGGGTAAACACTAGCAGAGACTGATGAAGTTCAGCAGCTGAGATTAACCGTCCTGGGAAAATCAGATACAATAATGCCATGGCTGTGTAGGTCAGAGGGCTGAGGCTTGCGGCATGCAAGGCTTCAGTTGCTCTGACAGTGGGATTCTAAATCTCAGTTCTTTATTCAAGCCTTAAGGGACCTACACACATGTAATTCTAGCATCCTGCCCCCTCCCTCCTACATGCCTTCTGATTAATATCATGATCTGTTTAACTCCCTGAGGGAACTTAACCAAAAAAATACAGCAATAACTTCTAGCATGATTGGTGAGGTGATAATTAAAAGCATTTTCTGGTTCAGAGGGCTCTAGCATTGCCAGATGCCATGATTGGGCAAGCTTTGTTTTTCAACCTATGCATCATTTATATGTGCAGACAGGCAAAATTCCAGATCTAGGTTGTTTGGGGTCCATCCATGTCCATGTCCCACCCCTTCCCTCCCCCCATCTCCTTAGATCAGTGGTTTGGGATTTTATTTCCTAGTCTTGGAGAGCCAGGAAGAAGTGACTGCATAGGAGAGGTTAGCTGGAAGAAACTGCATTAGGTTTTAGTGGTGAGTGACATGGGAAAGAAATTTGTATACTAAGAAAGTGGTATCAATTTATACAATTTAGTTTTTAGGAAAAAAGGGAATGTCTCAAAAAGTATCAAAAGAAAGGGAAGGAGGGTGAGCTGAGGGGTGAAGAATTTATCCTTGATTACAGAAAGTTGACTTAACCACTGCCTTCTACTTGGTGTTCACCATCCCTCCTGCCACCATTGGCACTCACAGTGCAGCAACAGGAGAGTGCCAGAAGCTCATCACCTTGTCCTGTGTTGTCAGGCCTCAGAGGCAGAAGGCTTATACTGGCAAAAAGAATCTGTTGCCAAGGACCTGTACTCCTCAGTTCCCTGATTTGGGCCTTGTTTCAGGTGCTGTAAACCACCAGCTGTTTTCCCACCTCCACAGATCTCACAAGACCTGACCAATTTGGTCATGGCTGGTAGATTGTCTGGCAAGAAATCAGACCAGCTGGATTTTCTTGTTTCTTAATGTCAATTCCTTTTTCTGGGTCAGCAGACAGGAGTCTCAATACTAGCACGCGTGTACTTCTCTCTGTATATGTTTCTCTCTTCCTCAACTCTAAACAGGATCAGCATGAACTCACTGATGTCAGCGAATGAGACTCTCTGCTGCAGAACACAGCAGTAACAGTGGGCATGCTGCTGTGGAACTAAAAACATATCAGCATCTGTCCAATTCTCTGGAGGACCCTTCCTATGCCTTCACCTGGACAGAGGTCCCAGCTGATTTTTGGGGAGTAGAATAATGGTTAATATCACTTATTTGAAAAAGCTTCAAATGTTTAATGGAAAATACGGAAAGTCGTTGTTTATATACAGTTTTGCTGGCCTGTTACATATATTGGTTTCTTTTCCCTCACTCCTTAGGGAAGATTCCTTGTAAACGGGGAATAATCAGCAGCAGCTAAGAGTCTCTTAAACTGCAGTTCTCATGAAAAGAAGATCTTTAGGTCAGGAACTATCTTTTTGTTCTCTGTGTAGTGGTTTGCATATTGCAGATGAGAGCTCTAGGGTTGTCACAATAGAAATAGTGAATGGCTGGAAAACAGACAGCAGAAAGGACCTTATTCTTGATATAATATCAGATTAATGCTGAAAAAATCACCCAGAATGTGTATACAGATACAAATAATATTTTTTTTTTTAAAAATGTGAAAACTCACAGGTTTGGGGCATATGAGATAAATATACCATGATGAAAATAAGAAGGGAGATCATTCCCTTTCTGTCACATTTGCCGCTGTCTCTGTCAGAACTTTGCAGCTGGAGTTTATAAGAGGCAATTTTCACTCTGTTGATGATAGTGTCTTTTCAGTGTAATCTCTTCTCTAGTAGGCACAGTAGCATAGCTATGAACTAGGGGTGGTAAAAAAAATTCCATTGAAACTGTTTTTTTTAACTGAGGATTAGTAGAGGGGTTGCACTTAACTGCTTTGTTTGCAAAGTATATTTTGATGATTATACCATTAAAAAAAATAAAGGATAACTAAATTACCCATCATAGATTATTAAACAGTTCCCCTAAATATTTTTACTTATTTTTAATTTAAATTTGAAGTAAGCTGGAATAAGCAGGGTAAGGGTGGGGGTCTTGCATAGATTTAGAGCTAGGTCTTTTTTGGCAGTAAAATTGCCAGATTCCCTCTCTTAATAAAAGGTGGAGAAGAAGAATTTTAAAAGTTACAATATTTTCATGGCTATCTTGCAGCCAAGCTTCAATTCTTACAGCAGCGACTGGTTTTCCAGCCATATGTCCTAAATAATAAAAGACTGTATGAAAGCAGCGCTGTGCTCTTAGCAAGTAAGTTTTGATGATCCTAAGATGAATGAAACTCTGCTGTTGATGTGCCTGTACAATACATTAACTGAAACAGATCTGTACAGCTGGAACAGGGAGTTTAGTGTCCTGTTTGTCCAAGTCTGTAATTTGTGTTTGGTAATGACCTAGGTGTATGTGTATATGTGCTTTGGTCTGTGCTTTGTCTCAAGTAGGTGTTATCAAATAGTGGTCTAAGTAGCTGTCTACTACTAGGGCTATGGCTTTAATGTAAAGGACCAGATTTTTTCATCCTTACTCATGTTCTGTTAGTTTTGTGAAAAGAGAGTGTATGACAGGGAAAGTTTGGCGTGCACTTTGGCTGACCAGTGCAGAAAGCAAGACGGTCATCGCTGTAGGGAAAGAGAATCACAGTCACCTTTTGGCTAAAGACAGTGCTGTAGAGGGGCTGAAAACGGCACAAGTCAGCGCGTGGGAGTTTAAGGACGCTGTGGTTAGTTATTTCACAGATGAGTTTGTCCTGTGGGTTGTTTTTTACTGTGTGATGGGTTTTTCCGCCATTGGATATTTTTATACTTGTACTTTCTGAGGTGAAGATGGAAAAATAGATTGGGGGTTGAAAGTTTTTTTCTTTTCTTTTTTTTACTTTTTTTTCTCTCCTTCCTGGTGCCATTGGTAGAGGTCTGCACCAAAAATATAGACTAAATGCAACACAGGTGAAAAGCAGTGATCTTTATGAGCTCTGCCAATGAACCAGAAAGCTGCACAGCCTGAGCAAGAGGGAAAGTACTTTCATTCTTATGGCATGGTGTGCCGTTATTGTTGAGCTCTGTAGTTTGATTTTTATAAATATTTACTCTTCACTTTTGCAGAGTTTTTTTACTCCTTTTTGATAGATAGGGCTTTTCTCAAGATGATTTGATGATAAGATTTGAAAGATTTGTAGACTGATTACTTCTCTATTTTGTTATTTCATTGTTGTATTGTGTGTCATTCCATTTTTCTGTATTTGAAAAGAAAATATTTTTGAATTACCAAATTGATAGAGATTGCAAAGGGGCCTAGTGGTGGGGATGAACCTGCCAGGCAATGACTCTTTCATCTGTAAAGACAAAAATCCACATGAAAATGTGCAGTTATGCAACAAGGAACAGGTTATTTTTTTTTAATCAAGAGTGTAATCACAGTCTGCCTGCAAGGGCTCCTTACATTTAAAAATGTTATTTTAAGAAGTCTGGTTTATTTGATTCAAGAAACTGGTCTAGTTATCCTGATTTTCATAGGATGAGGCACTAATGAAACTGAAATTCATTTATGATAAGTCTGTATTTGCCATATCTGCAACAATTGGGGCTTGGTTACATGAGTATTTAGCCTTTGGAATGGTAGCTCCTTATAGGCAAAGGATGAGAAGGTCTTTGAGACCATGTCTGTACTTGTAATTCTCTGGTTGGACATAACAGAATAATCGCAGAATCAGTATTGAGCTGAACAGCTTTAATCCTACTGTGTCCTCCAGTGAAAAATGGAAGGTGAAATAAACCCATTTTCTACATCCTGTCTCTATGTGTCATTCATTTCAGTGATAAGAAAGGTACTTATGGGAGGTTTGTTTCAATTGCTCTGACAGGGGAAACAAATAAAATTAATCTAGCCCTTTTGTATAAGTAGGGTGAAGTGCTGTTGCCCATTTCCACTAACGATTCCTTCCAGGGCAAGGGAGCCCAGTGTGAGCCTCTTCTGCTTGGAAGCAGCACTGTGGGCCTCGGGTGAAGAATCACGCTTTCTTCTTTGGTTTGTTTTTCCCCTGGTTGTGGAGAGGCATTTACTTTGCATTTGTCTCAGACCACAAGAAGCTTTATTTTCACTTGTGACAGCTGTTCAGCGAAAGCGAGACAGCCAGTTCCTCCTTTGTGCTTGCGGTCCTGAGCAGATACAGTCTCTGCCAGTGCCTCTGCCCCGAAGAGCTCAATTTCACAGGAGACGGTAGAACAGGTACCTCATGCAGTCCTTGGCCTGTCTGCTGATGTGCCCTTTGAAGATCAGTTTTATGCTAGTTCTTTTTGTGCGACGAAAGAAGGAGTGCTTACAGGAATTGAAGTCACCACTTAGTTTTACTTGAGCTGGATCTGAATACATAAAGCAGGGGGCTGTTCAGAGGTCTTTTCCCACCCATACTTTCCCATGCTTGGATCCCATTCCTGTGCATCTGGACATCCACTGCCTGCATCAATACTTCCCACATACTGCATCCATAAACTGAGATCTGTCACCTTTCTCCAACATTTCTGTCAGCTCTGTTTTCTTCCTCTCCCTAATCTCTGTGCTCCCTTTATCACCCGTGTCCTCAGCAGAAACTCTCACACCAGCAGTGACTGAAGTGTGAGCTGTGCAGGCTGGAGAGACAGAAACTGCTGCCTCTCGGCTGGTGGCACGTTGCTGTATTGGACAGTTTGGGAACCTCTGGGCAGAGAACAAAGTCCCTTATAAGATTGTTTTCTGCCTGGGCCGAGGTGGGTCTGATACTCCCATCTCTAAGTGCAAAAATATCAGGGTTTGGAAGAACAAGGGAACATGTGCTGAAAAATATCACTCTTTCTTTGAACAGTATTATTTATCCACTTCCTTTGTCCAGTTCAGTAATGACTAAGTAGTGGTTGAAATAGCAGAAAAGTCCGGGGTTTTTTGAAGGCCGTGTTTGAGTATAAATCTCTTTTCTTAACGTAACCTCTTTCCATCCTCCGAGACATGTGTTTAGAGCAAGGAGAAGGAACGAAGCATGTGTTGTCACTGCCTTTGCAAAGCTGGCGCTGCTTCCCCCTCAGTTCACTTCTCATTAGTTTGCCTCTTGGTCTCCCCAATGCAGCAGCTTGCAGGAGGATCCCTTATAAAATGGAAACCTTTCCTGTAAGGCATTCCTTTCCACCCTGTAAAAAGTCTTCACTGTAAATTTGCTCCAGGCTTACTTTGCACCAGAGTCATAAATTTGAATAACTTCACAGAAGAGGATTTGCCTGAAAGTGGGTCACACAAACAGCCCTCTTCAGACAGGGGCTGACACAGTATGGTACAGTAGGCTTTCTCCTGTATAATAAATAAAATAAATGACAGCAATTAGCTTACTTGTTCTGCCACAAGCCTTACACCTCTAGCACTTCTGTTCACTTTGGGACGGGTTTTAGGCCTGGAAGGAATGCAGAATTAGGAATTGCTATGGAGTGATATCTCCGTAATATCAGCAGTCTCCAGACATTTAACCACTTAAATGCCCGGCTCAGGATTGCAACAGCAAGATGTTGCTCCTTCTGTTAGCTTATAGCAGAGACATGTCATTTGAGGGAAGTTTGGACGTGAATTTTGTGGCTGTTTTATGCCAACAGTAGCTACTTCTGTAATGTCAGGGCTTTTTGTTTGTAGCCAGAGGTCCCCAAGAAGCTGTGGGTGAATTGCTTCTCGGTGGTATGGAGTGGTGGCTCACAACTGCATGCAGGGATGCAGATCCACCAGCTGTGAGGGAAACATCTCCACACCCACCGTAACTCACACTTAGCTGCCTCACTTGAATTTTGTGATTCCTTCCCCTTTCTAGCAGGTGGGAAAGAAGGACAGTATTGACTATGGGAGAAACTTGCAGCTTATCCACATGACCAAGAGAGGACTGCAAAAATTTAAAGCTGCTTCACTGTATTTTATTCTCCCTTAGCCTGTTTGTACAGTAATGGCATTTTAGTTTTGTGATGTTAGCACAAGCAGAAAACCAAAAGTGTGTAGAACTTAATTAAGGAACTTGGTTTAAGTGATTTTGAGGGAATGGAATGCAGACCTTGCAGCACCCTGCTTTAACATTTGAACGTGTTCTCTCCTCCAGCTGGCAAATTAAATCTAAAACGTAGATGAAGAGAAATTACTGTCAGTACATCCACCTTCCCATTAGAAATGGGTTAGACTAATTCACAGAATAGCCTTCCTAATACTGAAACTTCCAGTTAGGTGCTCCTGCAGTGAGTTATTCAGGTAGAAGTTTGATGCTTATCAAGATATTAATACCTTTGTTTTGAGGAGAGAAAAGCAGCCGTGCTTGCTGGATGGCACAACTGTAGCCTGCTTTCAGACTAGAACAGATGCTGTTCTGGAGAAACTAGTATTGTGCGTGTCACAATGAGTTCCCGTGACATGGGAAGTTATTCAGACAAGTACAGAGTCCAAACTATTGGCTTGAATTGAGGTGCTTCACTCATTTCTTTTGTAGACACTAAGCATTTAAAGACCGAATCCAAACCCAGCTGATGTTAATTGAGCCTTGTGTTACTTAGGCAGGGGGAGCCTTGAGGTCTTCAGCTGAGTCCTGTAGCACACTGTGATCATTCCAGGCCCTTCTCTCCAGCCTGCTGCTCTCCTCTGCCTCGTGCAGTCCAACGCAGTCTCCTTCTCATTGCTTTCGAGCTACTGGCAATGATACAAATAATGACTGTTGCTGCAGGACAACACTTTTGGTCTTACCCTTTACTGGATATTCTTCCAAAATAAAAGCTTTAGTGAATTAATAAATTACATTTCTGATCGGAATAACTCTGGGGGGAAATGTAACAAACTCCACAACCTTGCAAACATAAAAGAATTAAGGGTTTTAAACCTGGATCTTCCAGAAGCTCCCCTGGGCCATGAGATGACTTTGTCATCTCAGTACAGCATTGCTTCCAAAATCTGGTACTTATAATTTCATTTTCAACAGTAACAGTTGCGTTACTGATAGCTTTGACAGAAGCATAAGGCTGCTCCCAAATTTGTATTGAAGAGTAAGCGTCTGGTCTAACTTTAATTGACTTAGTTGACAAGGATTTCATGACTGTCCTTGAGAAGTTTTTGTTTGTTGCCTGATAGATGACAGGAAGTTCCACGATTTTAAATCTAACTTTCTGTCATTCAGCTTCAGGCCAATACAGCTTTTTAACACTATGGACTGTCTGTCTCAGTTCAATTTTCAACTTGCACATGACCATTTATATCCACATTTTGTTACTGCACTCGGATTTTGTTTCTGAATTTCTTTGGTTTGTCTGGCTTGCTCTGTTCTTGCAGTGTCATTTGAAGTACAAACAAGTCACCCATGTCTCTGTTCATCTTACACAGAACTTGTGGTAAACAAAGATTACGGTCTTGGGCACCTGCCCGTCAGCATATAGATATGTGTGTATGTATGGGTCTCTGATTTCACTATGAGAAGGCTCCGGTGCAATGGCAGTTCAGTATTACTGGAAACACTCCTTTATGCTGCACAATCACAGAATGGGGTTTGGAAGGGATCACTAGACATCATCTAGTCCAACCAAAACTAAACCTGCTAAAGCAAGTTCTCCTAAAGCAGGTTGCGCAGGATTGTGTCCAAGTGAGTTTTGAGTATCTCCAGAGTGAATATCTCTAATATTTCCAAGTTCCTTCTTGCCCTTTTTGAAAACTGGAGTGGCATAGGCTTTCCTCCAGTCCTCAGGCACCTCTCCTGTTCTCCATGACCTTTCAAAGATATTGTCATTTGCTGATTGCAACAAAATGCATTTTTCTGTAGGGTTATATAAAGTTTGTATGATTTCAGGTATTTACAGCTAAGGGGTTCCTTTCTTTGCAAATCTTGCATATCCTTAATTCTTGGCACTTTGTCTAGGTATCAGAGGGTGAGATGAAGAACACATACTGCAGTTGTATAAATAAATCAGAAAGGTAGGAAATTCAGGTGGAAATGCCATGCATTAAGTACCAATTGTGATGACCTATCTTAGGGAATGATCTGAGATGAATGATTAGATTTTCCATGCTCATCCCTTCTCTGTGGCACAGTCCTGATGCAATTTCTTTCATATATTTTTTCAGGAGCTTCTGGAACTGGGAAGAGGGAATCTGGTTGTGTGACAGCAGCCCTTGGCAACACATGGAGTCACAGCGTCAACACCAGGCTCATTCTGCAATATCATGACATGCCGACAAGACAGGTGAGAACTTAACAGCAAAGAAAATGTAAACAAAGCTACACCAGCAATGCTTGGTCATATGGGCTGTGTCCTTCAGCCCTTGCGATTATGCCAGGTGTGTTGAGAGCCTTGCACTCCTCAGCCAATTACATACTTGGGGTGTGGGTAGTCAGTGTCCATGTTTTTTCAGGGATGGCCAGTCCTCCAGTGCCTCCCTGTGTTAGAATGGGCTTCTCTGAGTGGCAGAACCTGGCGTTGGCCTCTTGGCACAGGCATATAAGTTTCTTGAGCTTTTAGTGCATTTCATGTATGGAGATGAAAGGTAATCCTTAAGTGCTTTGGGGCAAGAGTAGGAGGCTAATCCTTTCACTGCCATGATTGTTTTGCTATCATCCTTTCCGCTCTTTGTGCCAAATTTTATCCGTGACTGTTAGGACAGGGAGCACTCTATCGTCTGCAGCTACTGTTTGTAAGTGGGAGCTTGCTGCCTCTACCAGCAAGCTTAACTCTGAGCAGGAACTATAGTACCAACCTTCCAGAAGTATGTCTGCAAAGAGGAGAATTCTTACTCTTTTCACTAAGAGCCTTCATGCTTTTGAGTGAAATATAGTAGCATTTTAGACCTCTTAATTTAAAAAAAAAAAAAAAACAAACCTGTAAAAAACTAGGAGGCAAGACATTTGGGGTTTGATTTGAGGGAATAACTTTCTTTTTTTTGTTGTTTTTAAAAACATCGGAACCCATGATTTCATCTATCCCTTGAGATATCTGTGGTTAAAATCTCTTTTGGCTTTGTCTATTCTGGTTTTGCATTGATGGAACTCTTTCTGAAGGCTGTGACCCTCAGTCTTAATGTCATTGATTTTCTGCCTGTTAAAGTAGAGAGCTGTCAGAAAAAATTGCTATGGGAAGTTTGTACCATCTTGCTCCTATAGCATTACTACTCTCATGCATTTAAATTGGCGCTCCTGGTTTTACTGCCACAACACAAGGTTTCTCGCTTCACAGAGGAGAGGAAGTCACCCTGTTTTACTCTGCTCATTAGAAGTAAAGTTATGATGGTGGCACTTCTGTTCCTGTGAGTAGTGGGCACTGTGAAACAGCTGTAGTCCTCTGAGCTCTCAGGTAGCTTGTTAAGTGTGTCAAATGCAGTTAGAAAAAACATCCTCTGGACTTGCTTCTAAAGACCCTACACAGTTGTATAGAAACATACTCAACTGCTGCTTCTCTTACAGGTTCTCTATGTTCTGCTTCTTGATCTGGTCTGTAATGAGTTCTCCTTTTCTACATGTGTGTGTAAAATACGAAGATGTTCACAAATTTCCTGGATTGCTTTGGAGGTACATGAGAGGTGGAGTTGGCAAAGGGAAAAGGGCAGAAAGCAGGCTCTGTGCTACTTCGTGATGCACAAAGTCAGCTAAAAAGGATTAAGAACATTCCTCTGGTGGTGGAAAGAAGGAGCAGTTTTCCTAAAGAACATTCAGATATTAAACAGAGTTTTTCCTGATTTTGTTTGAGAAAGAGTAGATTACGAGTGTGTGAAATGTTGTTTCCAAGCCTTTAAAATTCCATTGTAAAAAACGTATTATGATCCACTTGAAACAGAGTTTTACTCTGTTCCTAACTGAGTTTATCAGGTGCAACACCTTGCTTACATGTGAAGCCATTGGAGTTTTAGTTAAGCAGAACCAAATCTACAGTGAGGAAAACCAACCTTAAAGTAAACATTAGTGTGTGTTATTAAAAGCAATTTGAAACAGAAGTGTGATCTAAATAGGGATATGTCTGTGAAGTCCATGAATGAAATGGGATGTGTCCGTGATGTCCTGTAAGTCTTTTTCTGTTGCTGGGATCTGTGTCCTTTTTTTTTTTTTAAATAAATTCTCTTTTCTTAAAGTCATAGAAATCTTTCAGCTAGGCATGCAGTTTCCAGTAAAAGGAAGGCATCTAGAATTACCCTACCTGTAGCAGTGCTGTATTGATTAAATTACTATAGTTTTACACGCATATGTTTTTGTATAATTGCTTTATACCCACTTTCAGAAATGAACTGTGAATAAAGGTGCCTCAGTTCTTGAGATGCCATTTCAGTCATCATAAAATGGGTCTGTCAGGAAGTATTGGGTATCAGCACTTTGAAAATCAGCACTTTTTAAGGAAGCTTAACTTGGAGGTCTAAAAATTCCCAAGTCAGTAATCACTTTTGCAAATTCTCATATTACTGTATTAAAAAAAANTTGTGATTATCTGTGTAGTCTTGGTTTTAAAGTGAAATTCTGCCCCAGGAGATTATTGAAAGCACAGAGCTGTTCTGTAGATTTGGGTGAAAAGCAGTGCAAAACCAAGTTTTCCTTGCTTTTCACAATTTGTAACCCTACAGAATCCATACTGTTTAAGGAATAATCTGCATTTTGTCCTGACTTGGACAGTGGACACGATTTTTTCTTTCAAAAGCTACAATTCTTTATTTCTTCATTCACTTGACCTCCTGAAGATGACCTTCCTGGCTCTACTGTCTCTCCTTCTTTCCCTGGAGGAGTTGGACAGTGGTGAAAGTCTGAGGGATCTTTCCTTTCAGCCCAGTTCCGTGGTGTTAGAGCCAGAGTGCTAGTCCTCACTGGGATATCCTGCCCACCTAGAGAAAAGGCACCTCTTGAGAGGCACCAGGCCACGAGGCCCAAAGGTAGTATTCTTCAGGACATGGAGTGATAATGTGATTGTTAAAAAAGATTCAAGCAAACAGTTTTCCAGAACCAGTTTTCCTATCTTCTGGCCAGGCCATGAGATTCTTGTTCTTAGTCATGCAGTATTAATTCCTGGGAAAGCTCCAGGACCTAATCCCTGTTCCTGAAACCTTGGGGAATGCCAGGGCAGCAGGTGGCAGAATGAATATGCAACAAACATAGAGAAATAAAGCATAGAATTCCTATCCAGGGATTATTTTATATACTAAGTGCTTCCTTCATTGCGTTTGTCCAGCGGACGTTTTTTCAGCCAACTATCCCTTTTTCCACCCCACCCTCCGAATTTCTGGTGAATGTTAATAACACAGCAGCCAATTCAGCAAAGTAATGAAATTTCTGGGACATCCTGCCTGCCTTAAAATCAATTAGATTTGCTTTATTGCTTGGATAGGAACAGGTTTCTGAACAAACAGATGAACTTTCCTCTTTTGCCCCCTTCTAGAAGCCAGTATTCTGGTTTTGGTTTCCTCTGGGACAGAAGCAACGCCACTGGGGGAAGGCATGAAGGAGGTTTCCAGGCTGCATTTAAATTCCTTATGCCACCAAAATCCATAAGCGTTGACTACAGTGTAGGATGTGCTGGGTTGGGACTGAGCTGCACGACTTCCACAGCGGCATGGTAGCTAAGAGCTTGGGAGAACGTGGGGGAAGGTACTTGTTTGGCAAAAATGGCTTCATGATGGGAAATTGCTATTATCTTTATGGATACTGATACTTGGTTCTCCCTAAGCACTCTTGTAAGTAGTGAACCATGACATTTGTTTTCCTGAAATCCATACATAAACATGGCTCTTTGAGTTTGGGCCAAAACCGACTGGGCTGCACTAGAAACTGTCAGACTCCTCAGTTACCCCTGTGCATATAATTATCCTTCTTTCCTGAACTGGAGTCAGCAGGCTCCAAGGTTACTGTTTTCATGTGTGCTCAGCTGTCTTTAGGGGACAGCAGGTTAGGGTTTAATATGTTGACATGCTATATTTAACATTTTATTCTTGACAGGGTTGGAGACAGGGTGCTGGATTAAGTGAAAAACTGGCCAGACTTGGTATGGCAACTTGTATGGGCCTGGTTTATTTTATAGTTTTCAAGAGATTTGTGACACTCGTAGTATTGTGTTAATGTCTGTAATGTTTTGAAAGTCTGAGATGGAAAGTGCACATGGAAGTGTTACTTCATATAAATCTGTGTTTTCCTGTGGTATTTTCAAGAAAGAGCTTTTAGGATTCAGATACGCGCTGGAGCTTTCAAGCCATGCCGGGTGAGCTGTTGTGCAGCAATATTCCTGCTTCAGGTAAAGTGTTTCAAAAGCGTAAATATATGGTGAGTCATTCTTAAAACAAAACAAAAAAAACCCTTCTCTCATTCAGACTAATGCCAGACATAACTTTTGTTGTGTCCTTGGTTACAGACCAGCTGTTTTGTCTTGCTCTGCTTAGTATCATATGAATAAGCCCTGAATAAGCATTCCGAAATTGCGATGGTGAAGTAACCATGGTACTCGCTGGCATGGGCAAGGGCTGGGAGAGAGCCCAGGGGAGTGGGGATAAAGTTTTACACTTAGGTGACTTGCTAAAGCCAACTGCTATGATTCTTTACCTTAAATTTGTTATAATTTTAGTGGAGCGCTCCTTTCAAATTGTACCGATGTTTGGCTGTTAACTCTACTAGTCATTGAGAAAATAGATTAAAAATAGGAATAATGTAACTTGTTGCAGTCATAGCGGTTTCAGAGTATAAGTGAGACCAGATTTATCTCTCCCTCTAAAACACTGAAGGTAGTTGTCATGTGGGCTCTGTAGCTGTTGGATAGCTGTCCCATTTTAAGGATAACACCAGGTGAGGTTTTCGCCTATAAAAAAGGGAAGAAAATAAACCACAGAAAATAGAACAATTGCAAATAAAGCAAGAAGGCTGTGGAAGAAATAGACACGAAGTACTAAAATCTAGGGTTAACACTTCCTAAATTTTGCTCCTTGTCTGGAGGATAGCAAGTACAGTGATGAAGTTTAGAAATGGCATCATCCAACTTCTGTGTGTTGAAACACAATGGAAGATTGTAGCCTCGTACTAGGAAAAGTTCTGATTACTTCGGTGCCATGGCTGCATATGCTGGGAAGAAAGAAGAGCCAATGAAATGTAATCAGAACATGTACAAGTCGGACACAGAGGAGAAGCAAGTTCAGTCTTTGACATGGTGGCTGGTGGGGGAAGAAGGAGCCCACAGAGAACTGGGCAGTGAAATCAGTGTTTGGCCAAAGTGAATGAGGGTGTGTGAAGGTTGCCCATCATTATGTGTGAGGCAAGAAGTATTGCTCTTTATATTGTCCTCTGCTAAGCTAGGATTTGGGAAGGCTCAGAGAAAGAGGTCCCCATACCCTAAAGAAGAACAGAAGAAAGCTCTGCTCCTGGGTTTTTAAGCAGAGGTATTAAGACAAACGAAGTGTCATTCAGCAGCTGTGATCCATGTCGGGAAAACCTGTCTCCGCATCCTACATGAATCATGTGCATAGTACAGTAATGCAGATTATGTACATAGTACAATACTTTTTTTCAAGTGTTTCGATGTGAGAAAATCTGCAGATGGCAGTGGATAATGAGATGCAGTAAGCAGTGACAGGAAAGCGATGTGGCTATTGGGTTATTTTAAAATGGAAGTGGTGTAAAGTGTGTATCTGTTCTAAGCCATCTTATTACATAATGTGTTTATCATATGGAAAATCAGCTCTATAAAAACACAGAGATAATAGGGTTATTTTTTGAGTAAGAGTGATGGTATGGAGTCATGCAAGGGATAGGAAATTTTGCAGGAGAGTAGATTTTTTTTGGGTGAAATTAATTTTTTATGGTTACCCGTTATGGAGTATGCTGCTTTTGAAGAAATAGCTTTGGGAAGATGGCAGGAGCACATACCTGAATTCTGCAAAACCCCTCCTTTTAAAGAAATGGGTTTTTTTCTAGGATACACAGTTTACTTTAGAGACTTCTGCCTCATCTCTGCTATAATTTGAGTATTTTGAATCAAGACAAAATGAGAGATTTTTATGGCCTCAGATTTCCATGCATATGTACAAACCACATCCTTCAAAATATATAAATAAGATGCTTATGGTTTTTTCCTGATTAAAAAGGCTGTAGACTGATAACCCTTATGAAAGAAATCTTTTGCTTATCCATAGATCATACACAAGCATAAAGAGCAGTACAAGCTTGAGTTGCATGTGAACAGGATGAAACTGGACACAATGCATAACTGTAGCATAAACAGATGATTATCGACACAGTGTGATACTGATTTAATCCAGCAAAAGTGCCAAATGAATGGATGTCATAAAATAGAGAAGGTTCATTAACACGTATTTGGAGCTCAAACATCACTAGGTCACTTACTTTCCTCACTTATGCGTTTGATCATGTCTCTGCAGTGAGCTTCCTTCAGTGGGGGATGGTCATACAATATAAACATTGCCCTGTCTACATTAAATGGGACTGGATTTATGGCCCTCTCCTGTTAATGGGACACTTTTATATAGAGAAAAATGTTTCTATCATTTTTGAACAAGAATTCATTTACTCAGGTGCTTATATAACACTGATCAATTTGCTATCTAAGAATTTAAATAGAAATGAAAGGACCCTAGAGAAAATGGAAAAGAACAGAAGAAAATCTTTAAATAGTTTTTCTCTGTCCTTTTTTTATTAAGCACTGCAGGTTTTCTAAATTAAGATTATTCTAATGTCAGATTGACAAAATATAGCAGCAGCTGCACAAACCTCAAACTCATAGATCTGTAGTTCAAAGCACCCTAAAGAGAGGAGCGGGAACATCTCTGAGGCAGAGGGGCAGACTCAGTCATTGCGTGACACTGAGCCTCCCTGCCAAGGCTGGTGGCAGAGGTGGGTTCTTTCTGTTAGATTGCTTTGGGAGGTCACTCAGCTCTCAGAGGAGATTCCTCTCTGGCTACTGCTAAGCTACACCGGTTACGTTATATTTTCAAATTACTATGCAAACATTCGCTGACCGATCCTTGCAACGCCCATGCCAGGTGCTCACAACTGAGGAAACTGAGTCATAAATTAGTAACTGGCCTTTGCAGCTGGGACCAGAGCTGGCCACTTGTGTGATCTTACTCAGCCTTTAGTGCCTATGCTTCAGACACTTATGAAGTCTTCATACCTCCTTGTAGTATGTAGTCTCTTAGCTGTGAAGATACTCCTACATTTCTCTGTAGATTAACTCACACGCTGAACTGGTTTTAACTGTGATCACTGACTCCTCTCTTGAATCTCAGTCCCTAGCATGCCATAAACTTTTCTTTGTCAATGTTCACTATTAATTAAAGGCTAATGAAACTGAGACTGTGGCTTGATCATTATGGCAAAATTCTCTCCCTGCTTCCTTGTTTCCAGTTTCTGTTGATACCATAGCAGATTTTTCTAAGCCTCAGCTCTAGGAGACACCTTGCATTCCTATGTCTCTTTTCTTTGCAGACATCAAAACTGTTCCAGGTTACAACTTCCCAACAAAGTGAGAGGCTAGTCCTTAATTTTTTAGAAAATTAAAGTGTGTGCCCAGACTCTTGTCTTCCATAGTGGTTAATGCAACATCTTCATTTCTAGTATTATCAACTCTCTGGTTTTTTCCTCTTACAAACATACCACAGAAAAAAAGAATTCTTACCTTGGTGAGACCTACTTAGTCACATTGTTTTAATTTTTACGTCTTCTCTTAGTTCTGTAACTGGGAAAATGTTCTTTTGCCTTTGTCTTGTTGATAATTGTGCACCTTCATGTTATTCAGATAGCAAATTCTCAGAAATCAGGGCTGTATCTCCTGTTCTTTGTTGGGAACCATTTAAAGGTCAGGAGAGGAGGGGTAAGATTACTATAACAAAATCTGTTCTGAATATAAACAGAGAACTTCAGTCTGTGACACAGTTAATCCAACACCCTTTACAAACACTGTATTTGCAGATCACTAAAACAGCATAAAAATAGGAGAGACTCAGATACGACTTTCAGGCTCTGATCCGATTTGTCTGAAGAATGCTCTGTTTGTAAGTTTAAGCCCCTTTGCAGAGAGGGAATGAATACAAATTCCCATCCTGTTTATACAGAATCACTTTTCTGATTTTGAGTGGACTTCAGTGTGAGTTTTCCCCTCAAAACAGAGTAGAATTAACCTAAGGCAGATTCTCTCATCAATATCTGAAGTGTCATTGCTCCTAACATCAGCATGGCAATGACTGAAGTTGTTTATCCTTGGAATGCCTTGGCAAATCCCCCTGCCTCTTGTCTTCTACTAGATCCTCTTTTTTTTTCCTCTCCTTTTTTTTTTTTTTTTTGGTAATTGAAAACAGGCAAACTAAAATATCTAACTCAGATTTCAGTGGTTATTATTCAGAAAAGTTCTACTAAGTCTGTCTTGGAATATAGTATCCTGAGAGCTTGGAGGCATTCTTAATAGTGAAAAAGATCAGAATATCATTACACAGAAACTGGACAGCCTTAAGAAGTGAAAATGTTGTGGAATATAAGGTTGATAATAAACAGAGTCTGTAAAATAATATTAAGCATTACAAATGTGTTTCTACTTTATATGAGGAGCATACAAGCTCAAAGTGAAACTAATACTGGAGTGGTTTAGTTTATCACAGAAAAACTAATTCAGCAGTGTAATGCAGTCATGAGAAGGGTCTGTGCTACCCTAGAATACATCAGGCAAGGTATTTCATAGCAAAGAGAAAAGTGTCTGTGCCTTGTGGAAAGACACTGAGACTCTAGAATACTGTATATGGCCTGAACAGTTGTGTTCAAGCTATTTCTTCTTTCTTCTTACTTTCTTCCCAATTAAGGTCTGTGCTAGATAGAATATATTTATTGACATAAAAGTTTTAAAACCAGTCAAACTTTGACATATTTGCTTCAGTGGGCAGAATGCATCCTGTCTTCTGTGAAAAGGTAGGGATCAGACATGGCCCCTACATTCAGGCATTACAACTTTTATGATGCTCTAAACTTATTAAGGGATAATTGCCTTAGGTGTTTGTATATCTAGGGCATTATGCTTTGAACTTGAATTTTTGCTTGTTTTATGAATCTAGTGTCACTAAACTGTTCTAGATTGGCAGAACAGGGGAACGACAGCCAGTGAGTGGCATTCAAAATCAGCCGTACAGAAAACAACGTGTTTTCTTCAGTTCAACCTTATCAGTGTATCTACCCTGGGTAGCATCAGTTAATCTAGAGGGGTTTGCTCTACATAGACTTTTTGATCTTTGATCTCTGTAATTCCTGTCTATGGTATCACTGCCCTTAGCTGTGATCTAAAAACAGGCTGAAAACAAGAAACCCTCTTAACTGCTTAGAAACTGAATACAAACTACTCGCTTTAAGGAATAAAACCAATTTTGACTTACCACTGCCTGAGATGGGCTGCGCCTTAAAGTGGAGGGGGTTTTGATAGTGTGCAATGTTGGTGACCTTTGGGAGCTGCCTGGCCAACTTTATTCACATCTACCCATCATACAGCATCAAGAACATAATAAAATATATAATTTTCACAGTATTACCTTGTCCTGCACAGATTGTTGTAACTGTTGGAAAAATACGATGGGATTTTATGAAGTCTGCTCGATCAGGAATGGAAAGGATGTGTCCAGGAGGTGGTAGTGTATTATACCCACATTGTGGAAACATTGGAAGATACTCGTGACTGAAAGGTAAAAGGCAATATAAAGAGCTACTGAGCCATTCTGTTTCCAGCTCTCACCTGTAGTACTAATGCTGTACTTTGATTAGGGAGAGGTATGTCCTCTAGATACATAGTAACAGAAAAGAGTAAAATCTTCAATCTGTATTGAAGTTCAGTGTTTCTGACATGCTTGTGATTGATGGATAACCTCATCTTTTCAGATACTGGTAGGAATTATTGTAAAGTGCAGCTTGGTTAATTAATGGCTGCTTCCTCGAGTTTTCATATTGGAGCAACACTAAACTGGAAATAACTAAGCATGTCCCTTGTCAATGAATGCCCGTGTCTCATCAAAAAGACCTAGGTTGAAATGTTGTGTGTAAGGCACTACTGAGGTTATTGTCCACTGGAAGGAGCTCATTTGATTTATCTTGGGTTTGCAAGGCCATTTCACATTTGCATCACAGTGACAGTTCATGGTCTCTCCCTTATCAGTCATTTCCTACAAGTGAGCCCTGAGTTTCTGGCAGAAGATCTTGCACTAGTCCTGAGTGAACAATCAACCTTGGCTTTTTCTGCCATTTGTCTTAATTTGGCTATGCAGATGTCTCTGCAGTTCAGAGTGTTTTCATGCTCCACAGCACTGAACTGGAGGCTATGGAGTTTAGGTTGCAAAGGCAACTGGGCTGGCCTTGTAAAGATCTGATGGTGGTCCAGGAGGTTTGGCTTGGAGTCTGAGCCAATAAAGCCTTATCAGGCCTGAGCCAGCACTGTCCCTTTACTCAGCAAATTGATGTTTCCGGTCCAAATTGTCTGTTTGTTCTTAGCTGTATGCCAGTGAAGTTCTTGCTTTTATTGTCACTAATGATTTATCTATCTAATAATAATAAAAATCTCTGTACCCATATACATCTCAAGCTACAGATAGAAAGTCATCGAATTCCCTCTTAACTTGTGTTATGTTTCCAGCTGGATGTGGTACATCTGGTATCAAAAACATGACAAAACTAATTTTTTCTCCTTTTTTTTTTTACCTTCTCGCTTGTGGTCTCATAACAGCCATCTCAGTCTTCATTTGAAATAACTGAACTGGCTGAAAATGAAAAAAAAAAGGTGTAAATTAGCATGAAAAAATCAAGAAGACCTTCACTCATCTAAATGAGTTGGTATTAAGTATAGAGAAAAAAAGAGCTAAACAACTTCCTGTAAGAAATGTAATAAAGGTTGCCATTTGGGTACTATTGCAGGAAAGAAGAGGTTGAGAGATTTTATTCATCAATTTTTCTTTGTTATGGATGTGGTTTTTTCCTTTGAACAGAACAAAATAAGTTTTCAAAAGTTCACATGTAGTTAAGAACCCTGGTACACACATAGACCAACCTGAATTTCTTAAGCATATTCCGCGTTCAAGAGAATATCTCAGAACCAGTAACTTTGTGAAAAGAATAACTGTTATGTCTGATCTTTGCTTCTGTTTCTTTTCCAACATGAAAAGGTTTATTAACCTGCTGGTGGTTGAGGCATACTGTCATCACAAATTTCAGCTGTGATGGGTTATAAAGCAACATTTCAGGTCCTAAAGTGGTGTCCAGCCTTTAGTGCACCTCTGCCATGCACTGGAACAAGCATGTTTGCCTTTTCCTGGTAGGGATTGGTGGGGATCCACTACCTTTAGAAATGTAAATGAAGTCTCCTGAAACTTCTCATGTTTGTTAGGGAAAAGTTATTCTAGGACTGTGTTATTCAATGGTTGTACACTCAGCTATACTGATGATGTTTATAAGGCCATTAAGGTTTCTTTGAACATTGTTTTCCACTTCCTTGGTAAAATTTCTACTAATAATATCTTTGCTAGTCTTATAGAAATTTTGAAATTAAATTTTACATTAAATCTATCACATTTTCTCAACACCTGTAAAGCATAAGACTACACAAAAAGCATAGGTATTGCATCTGTATGTATTACCTCACATATCTGTTATGTTTTTTTTTTCTTGTCCTTGTTATGTTATGCCCAGTGGACTCTAAAATATACTCTACTGAGGCCTTACGTAAGATAATATTGCTCTCTTTTGCCTGTGAATTTAGCAGTGTTGTGTTAGCTTGTCTCAAGGGACTTTACTTTTAGGAACAGAACAAAGTGGACACACAAAAAAAGTTGGAAAGAGCTTTTGTTTGTTTCATGTCAAAAGCATTTTACAGCCACTAGTGTGGGTGAAAAATATTTATGCTGTGGTCTAGGACTTGGTTGAGTCCCAGTTTTTTTGGCCTAAGTCTGGGATTTTGCCTTTACATCAAGGAAGGACACTGTTGTTTTTACCGATGTCCAACAACAACGAATGCAGGATAGGGAGATCACACTTGTGATGCTCTTTTACAATGGATTAATTTTCTTTCAATTTATAAGCAATAATATTGAGCTTTTCTCATTTAGAAAGCCAAAAGAAAGTGGAAGAAGCAATGCAGGTTGGCTAAATTAAGATTTGAGACACATTAGGTACAGGCATCAGAGTTGAATTTGCAGCAGATACTTTATTATCTGTAGAAGATAAATGCATTGCTAAATCTGTCATAAAGAAGGTTCATAGAGGTTTGAAGAATAATAAAAAAACTCATGATAGCAATGCATATTCCTTATGTTGTGCTGGTGAATTGCACCAAGCTGATCTATTCCATGCAGGGAGGAGGGCTGGATACTGTTTGGCTGTTTGGATCCCTACGTCTGCAGCATCGTGGGCAGAGGAGGCAGCAGTGTTTCTGAGTGTGGGGGTCTGTGGAGGAGAAAGTGCAGAGCTGCTGGGCTTCCATGCTGTCCTCCCCGTCAGTCCCATCTCTTCCAGGCCAGTCTGGCAGGCTGGGTGGAAGCAGCCATGTGTTCTGAGAACTGCTCTGGTGCTATTGTACTGGTCCTCCCTTAGGAGTCCTTCCCGATTTGGGATGCATCATCCTGAGGATGAGACAATGTTCCAACGTGTGTCATAAATAAGAATTGTCTCCCTCAGCCCTTTTCCTATTTCCAGAACCAAAATCAAATGGAGACTATGGAAGAGTCTGAAAAGCCATATAAACTTTATTTTCTATTCTTGGTACTAGTGTGCCATAAGTCTGATGAGTGACCGCAAGCTGCCACACAGAACAATTCCCCTAGGAGGCTGTGTTTATGCTACCCAACTACTTTGTCCAGCCACAGCACCATCCTCAGATCCTGTTTCTCAGTACTGTTTCATTGTGGTAACTAGGACGCGCTGGCTGGCTGGCTGCTTTCCTGCTTAGTAAAAGCTGCAAGGATTTTCTCCTGAATTACCCTTCACATTGGACAATTACCAGGGCTTTGGGCCTCAGAAGTGTTATAGCATAGGAAATCATCATGGCCAAGCTCTTGTGAAGTTTCCTGGCCTCTGGAGGACTCTCCACTGGGAAAGTTAGGAGAGGCTCGGAAACAGAAAAGACAACAAAATTTATTTTACAAAGCAGGGAATAAGGCACATGGCAGGGAGACAGAAAGCGCCTCTTGGAAGAGGAATTTCACAGGGCCAGGCGTTACATGAGCACGAGGGAGCCGACTGAGCCTGCATACCCTGCATTTCATGCTGGAGAACTTGCACCAGAAGTCTGGCTTAAGTGGAAGTATACTGGAGACAGCCTGGTTTTGTGCAGTTCCCTGGCCAGGTTGCTGCAGTTTGTACACAATTTGGATAAACATCTGGGATTGCATATTCCTTTCCAGTTAAAACTTGAAGGCATCCCATGTTTGCCTGGGCAATGCCCTGCCACTGACGTTACTGCTAAGTTATATACATCAAGCAGGAAAAGGCACTCTGGGTTAGAAGGTTTAGGGGAGAGGACAGCTGAGATAAAGCAGCATTTTGTTAGATTTGGCCTGTTGCAATCAGGACAGTCATTGCTTTGGAGCAGTTCACCTTGTAAAGTTTTGCTTTTGTTGTCTCTGATTGTTTTTGATAGTCATTTGAGGTTTTGATGATTTCCTTCCACTGAAGTTTACTCAGTCCAAGGATACTCAGAGCTCCTCATTAGAGTGCCTGAAGCTAGAAGCATGTCCGAATGGGAGTACATATTACACGCTGAGCTCTCTCGCTTGAAATCCGATGTTTGGATTTCACACCACAAGGATTGGAACAATTTGCAGACTGGTCATCTGTTGCTAACAACTGCCTGGATAGGCACAGCCAAAACACGTGCCTTTGTTTTGGTTTTATGAGAGGGGAAGGAATTGACTCCACTGAATAGCTGAGAAAACGGATAACAGAGCTGTTGCTTATTCATCCTTCTGCTCTACCCTCTGGATAGGGAAAAGCAGGGTATCTCTGGAGCTGTGCCCACCTGGCAGAAAATTAGTACAGCGAAGTTGTTACAGATATCTATCTCCGTGCCTGATTTTGGACTGAAGCAGAGGAATGCTTCATGATTTTCATATAATTGCTCAATAAAACAGTGGCAAAGTTAGGGAGACAACTCATAAATCCTGATTCACATGTCCTGGCATTAGGCACTATGAGAAAGTCCTTTATATACATACTGCTCTTCAGTAGCAAGATCTGAAGCCAGACGGGTATAGCAGGGCTTGAGGTTTGGAGAGCATCCTCTTTCCTGAACTTGTCCTCTCCTCTGTTCTTAAAAGATTCTCGTTTTTCATTTATATCTCCTCCTTTTGTTTGTTTTCCTTCCATTTCTTTCCTTTGCAAGTATTGAATGTCTCCTCTGGGAGTAAGCCTAGCCACATGTGCGTGCAATGATAGTTTATTTTTATTGGAGTCATTGCCTGTGACTGTTACTCATTATTATAGGAAGAGCTGCACTAACAAACTGCTCTGAGAGCCTTTTTCTTTTGCTTTTCTGTTATAAAAAGTCCCGTTTTGTCCATAAGCATCGGGAATATCTCTGACATCATTCAGACATTAAGAATTTGGAGCTTAGACACTGCTACTGCCTCTTGAATGTCCTGTTGCGACTGGTGTTGCAAAGCAGAATCTCGGCTTCTCTCAGCTTCCTTCCATGTTGTTTCTTTACGTCAGCTTTTCATATGTCCATCTCTCTGCTACCTAAGTGATTCAGTTGTCCTCTGCTTGGACAAGAATTTATGGCTGCACAAAGCTAGTCCAGTCACTGACTACTGTTGTGGCCTCTTATGATAATACAGGGTACAGCCAGAACACCAGGCCTGCCTGGAATGAAATGGCTGTTTGGAGAAAAGTCTACTCAAAAGTAGTATAAAATGCTCTTATTTCATGTACACTTCTTGTCTTGACACTGGATAAGTAATCACCAGTCCTATTTCCTTACTTTATTCTCAAGGTATCACACATTTCTGTTTCACCATGGGCAAGATCACCAGCTCCCATCTTTAAGGTCATGTAGGGAATTTTCGGTACATCTTTAAGATGAACGTGTAGCGTAATAAATAAATTATTGGTAGTTAAATTAGTAGCATATGCTTAGCATAAATAAGTCAGATCTTAACGATATAAGCACCCTAAATAATTTCTCATAAGAAATACAGTGATGTAAAATCAATTAATATTAATTAATCACTTCTAAGGTCGCAATGGAGCACAGTGAGGAAAGGTGAATGACCTGCATAGGTTTATCCAAAAAAAACCATAGGACCTTACCCTAAAAGTTAATGCTAGGATAAATGAAATGGACAAGAAGTGGTTTAACTGAAATTTGGCTAATATTGCATAGGTTCATGATCTAAAGATCTAATACAAATCTAAAGATTTGTTTTAAAAAATTCAGAATCTCTGCTTCCCACAAGTACTGACCCTTAAAATCAAAGATAATCTCTGAGAATTTGGCTGAGAAGGTTTGAATTCTTCAATATTCGTTTACATTTGTTAATATGTGTCATGCTGATATTTCAGGATTGATATTTCGTTGAATTCTTTATCCCATGCTGAATCCCTCTCATGTCTTCCCTTGGGTTTTTGAAGGCTTTTCCTTCCTTAATTTTCTTATTCAAATCAGTGTCCACAGTTCCTGTTTCCGTTGCAAAACTGTCTTAAATGCATCTGCATTTCTCACTCCCTCATTTTTTCTTAAGATGACAGACAGGAACTTCTTGGCTTTACAGTCCTAGCAATGTTTTTTAATATATGGAATTGGTATGCATTGCCCTAAAAGAAGCAAACAGATGTGCTGCTACATTTTGAGGGGGGAGACAACAGCAGGATGGTTAGCTGCCTTTTGAGTCTGTTCCTTTTGCTGTTGTTTCCAGATGTGTGCTAATGGACATTTTTAGGATGTACAAACAAACTCTGCTGGCCTACTTTTCTGCACTAATTGGTTTGGATTTATAGAATGTCTCTCATAAAGTGTCTCTAGATGCCATTGTTGCTTTTCTATAAAGCAGTAAAAAGGAAACTCATTCCTAAACAGTTTCCTCTGGACAGGATTTTCTTGTGGGGGAAGGAGAGATACAATCCATTTAAATTGCTCTATAAAGAGTTTTATTGAGTTGTGGCCCATTAACCTGGCCTTGATGAAAACCTTTTCAAACAACTGGACTTCAGGGAACTACCTCTCTCAGGTGCTGTGTGTGGCACAAATTAAATGATAAGTTTCCTAAGAAATAATTTTAATACAAATTGTGATATTTTATTTATTTATTTATGTGTACAAAAGTGGTAGGGACTCCACATCTACTCCCAGTACTGGGCCATGTTTGTAGCCCCATCTCTCATTGTGCGCTCTCTAGTGTTCAAGACTTGTTAAGCTTTCCCTGTGTCAATCCACCTAGTTTCTTTTTACCAGGGAGAATATATGTGTGGGGTCTAGATAATTAGGAAGGCTGGATGATGACTACATGTATCTCAACCTGTCCATTTTTCCTCTTTTTTCCAATCAGTACCCAGTCTGCACACAAGTGTAGACAGTTCTGCCGAAGTGGATGAGCTTCTCCTTGAAAGGGAGCATAGGGAGTTTTTCCTTGAAATGGGGTTGGAGGAAGATACAGATGAGGGGATAATCATTTAGTTGAGAAAGCACAAGTCCCTGATAAAGTCAAACTCTACAGCAATTTGCTTGTGAAGGCAACGTGATTTGATAGCATCTTATTTAGATTTTGGTACTGATATTAGCTATACAATCTGTAGGAATGTGTTCAATTTGTGAACTCCAATTTACTCAAAGGCATAATGGGGACATTGTTTCTCCACTCTTGTAAAGCCTTTTTTAAACCTACAAATTAAGCATAAAAAGCAAAATATTGTTATCCCAAGAATTATTTGCAGTAGGAGATCAGTAAATTGTTTACAGGTATATCCTAAGAGCTAAATAAATCATTGCAAAATACCTAAACTAGGGTTTTTTCATCAGAACACTGGAAGTATGTCACTTTTTGGATCTGAAACAAGGAGCAATTTTCTCCCAAGGAAAATTGGAACCCAAGAGAGACTGAAGCCTTGGAGAGCTCCAGGGTCTAAGAAGCATTCGTGTTCACTGAGTCTTGGCAGAAAACACAACTATTTTTTCTCCTACCTTGCAAAGAACTGTCTCATTTCACCGAGGGATTCTTGTACATGAAGGGGGAGCAGGGAGCAACTAGTGTACTGCTGTGTGAAGCCTTGGTGCCCCGGTGGCATTAGGGCCTGTTAGGGAACTCCTTGGGCACCTTTCTGGTGGGCTGAAGACAGCATGACCTGTGGGACTGGGAATGAGAGCTGTCCCTGGGAACTGGGTCGCAGCTTCTGCTCAAAAGTAAATCATCTGCAGAATAAGGACTGCTGCTTTCATTTCCAGAATATATCAAATTCCTGCACATAGGGCCCAAGAAGAACCAGAAGGGAGGGCAGAAAAAACAGTTACGAGGTCTGCTGGGATATCTGATGCAAAATCAACTTTGTTGTTTTCCTTACTGGCTTTTTCCTGGGCTCTGTTGCAGCTGAAAAAACAACCCTTCTAATCTACAATAAGAAGGGAAATTCTGGCATAAAGATTGTCCACCCAGACAACTTGGCACAATTAGGGGAAAGATTTGTTTAGCTTAGCACTGATTTTATTAGTTTGTGAGTCTATCTGAACTTTGAGAGATAGTCTTTTCCCTCTTGAATGACACTGTCAGTGGTGTGGGCTTCCTTCTCAGTTCTCAGCTATGCTCTTCCACGCAATCGTGGTGTAACTGAAGGAGTTCTGAAATGCAACGATTGTTTACTGCAAACTGCTGCAACAAGTAGTGCAACAGTATGAATTATCAAAAAATCCCAGCAAGCCAGCCTTGTTACAATAAGAGCAGCAAGTGTAGTGAGAGCCAGACTCCTTTCACAAATCTCACGTGTTTGATAATTCACCAGTAGACCTGAATTCCAAAATACATTGGCTGTAAATGTGGTTTTGTTATTCATTCAGTCCTTAGTGCACATATGTCCCTTTTGTCAGTACAAAAGATGAGATAAGGTGAGTCCAGCAGAGAAAGAAATCTAAGGAAAAACTTAACACAGAACTGAATTAAAAGGTCTAAGTTCGCTGATAAGAAGAAACTGACATACTTTAAAAGAGGCTTTGAATGATTTCACTTGTTTTCCTCAGTCATGGCCAAGAAGCAATTCTTGTAATGGTTTCAGTAAAAAAATGGGGAAGAAACTGGATGTCTTTCCAGTCTAGACCAAAATGATGTATTAAACGATAATATAACTGATTTTCTCTAATATTTAATTGAAATATCTTAGTCCATTACTTTTGTCCAAATGGTTAGTTTTTCGTTATGAAATCACATTTTTTTTTACCATGTGAGAGCTTATAGCTCAGTGAAAGTACCTTGTTACTTCACTGTGTGGTAGTTTATCATCCTGGCATTTTGATAACTAATTTGATATAAGACTCTGTCCCCTTCATCGTCTTCACTCTTTTTTTTGCCAGGACACTGGCTTGATTTCTGGTTACCAGACTGCTTCTGAAAGTCCATCCAATACATTTTCCAATTCATCACTTTCGTTGCTATTGACAGGGAACGTTGTCACAATAATTAACGTTTTCTTCTGGGCCTCTGTGATCAATTTCTGTGATTCATCTCTTCCATAAAGTTTATAAACAATAAACTTCATTAATACAAATGCTTTCATAATTAAAAAACAAACTTTAATGTACAATTTTTCTGCTGTCATCATAAATTCTCTCTCAGCTTTTTGTTTCTCAACTGCTCTGTTTGTGTCCCATTTATCTTTCTTTATCTAATCTAATGGCTTCTGTCCAATTTCTATTCACTTTTCATCAAGGTGATATATTTCCTCTTCCATAATATCTTTGTGTTGTTAATGTGCCTCATGGCAGAAATAATTTTTTGGTTGTTTAATGTTTATTCTATATTGTTGTCAAATAATACATAATTATTGCAACCCAACAGGGAAATGTGATGGTAGAAAGGAAAGAAAGGAAGGAAATTAAGATTGACCATTTTGTAAAGCTAGAACTTTGCAAAGCTTTGATTTTTTACTTTTCTCATCCACCTCTATCTTTCGCACTTTAGTAGGACAGCAGCATAAGAGTAACTGCATCTGGATTTTATATTCCATTCCAAAAGCTCATGGATATTTCATGGATTGGATTCCAGAAGCATCATGGATTGGATGTATTAGACTCAGTGCCATTTCATCATTGTTCTATTTCTATTTTTTGTCCATTTCACCATTCAAATAATCATTTTTATAATCTGCTAACTTCTTCAGACTGTTATTTACATTACTGTTTACTCATATCAACATGTGTATTCCTTTGGTTCAACCTTGACTGCACTTAAGTGTCAATAGGAAAAAAAAATTCTGGTGAGCCCTGGAATTCATCTTTGATACCTTGACTAAATAGGGCTTACCGTAAAAGGTGTGTCTTTCATTTATCTGGTTAGGAAACAAAGCAATTAATTCCTTTACATGTGTCAAGCACATTGGTGGAGTTGTATTTTCCTTTCTTTTCCTGAAGTGAAAAAAGAACCAAGGAAATCTTTTATGTTGGACTGAAAATTTAGGTTCTTAATCTTAAATTTGGGAAAGGAAGATTGTGGAAAGAGGTTTTTGTTTCAGCTTGTTAATATAATTCTGATTCAGATCCAGGTTCAGATAGTGAACCTTTCTGTTTCCTCTTCAGTTTTTGGACAGGACTCATTTAGAATTGGAACAAGACATAGAGATAAATATATGTGAGTTTTAGAAATGCCTGTTCTGCCTGAGCTGTCTGCTTCTGAGTTTATCCTGGAAGACCTCTTGTGTTCTCCACATCCTCAGGTGGCTGCTTGGAATCTTAGGGAGAGGAGTACATGCTCACCAGAAGATGGACATTAGAAGACTTTAAATTATGAATTCTGTATTTGAAAACCAGCAACTTGTTCTTGGTTTATTGACCACAAAGATCCTTAGTTGCATATGGACTCAGGGGACATTGTTAGTATGTATTATTCCAACTCTGTCAGTTCTATCAGCATAAAAGATGAGTTGGCAGGACTTCGATGCTTCTCAACATCCCCATAGGAGTTGAAGAGACTTTATAGTTCATGGAGTGCATCCCAGGCACTGTTTTGTATCCCTTTCATAAATATTTTAATCCAAATCCTAAAAACAAAGATATTTTTTAGTCTTACCTCTTTGAATTGAAGGCTTTTCCAGAATCTCACTTTACTGATGGCTATAAACTTTAGAATTTCTAGCCAAAATGTCTTTGTGGCTGCATGTTTGTTCTTGTGCCAGCATTGTCAGTTTGAGAAGCTCTTCTCTTTCTTCCTCCTCGGTTCACTTGTTTTCCCTCAACCCCTTCACTTAGACACATAGAAAACAGTCAGCCTTCATTTTTGCTAGATTCATTAAGCTAATTTTTTTCTAGTAGCGTCTGAGATGACCACTCCATTCTCCACACTAGTATACAGCCCATGTCTTGCCGTGTAAGTTTGTGAGTGACCTGTACTGTATGTAGTATTCCAGATTAAAGTTGGCTAGCAGCTTGTACAGAAACGCCAATGTATCCCTGGTTTTGCCAGGTGTCAGTGGTGGTGCGCTATACAGTGGGATCTGCCATTGTCCTGGCTACATCATTGTGTGGAGCAGTAATTGTGTGAGAGGTGTATATATATTATAACTCCAGGTTTTATTTCCTTTTTGATATTGTTAATAAACTTTCCAGGGTCAACATTATCTTGATTTTTGTTAATTCGTGATTTATACTTCCATTTCTTGGTCCTCAAAACATAANTTATAACTTCCTTTTTTATACATAAGAACCTACTCTGTGTTGGTTATTCCAACCAGAAGATGGTTTGCAATGACGTCTTACAGTTTTTTTCTCTTTGGCTGAAACACAAATCTAAATATGTGTTTACTTACTTTTTTTTTTTTTTTAAGTTATGTTGATGTAGAGTTTGGTGTTATAAAAAAGCATTCCATATACTTTATCTGGTTATGAAATATACAATCATACTTTAAAGATTATTTTTCTCAGTAAGCAAACACTCAAAATAAAGCAATACCTTTGAATATTCTGAACTGTTCCCTTTTCACTAAAATGGAAGCTATTCTGAGCCTCAGAGTTAACTGTGCAGCAGCAGCCTTTCAGAGGGGCCTTGTGATGTGCTGCTGAAAGGATGTGATTTATTATATTTTTTCATTGCTATACTTAGTTATGCACATATTGTAACTGAATAAAAATGCAGTAACAGAATGTACATGGGGTTATTTGAATGTCTATCCATTTGCACGTACAACTGTGCCTAACGCATATGCATACATAGGTTAGTATTTATGTGCATAGGACTGTACAGAATGCCAAAAATTTGACCTTAGACATCAGATTTGTAACTGTTTAACTTTGGGCCTTTCTGAGTACACATCCAGCTGTTGTGGGAGACTGTAGCTGACCATTTGTATGGTTTTTCCACCCCATCCTCTTTCTCGTGTTCTTAGAGCTGAGGTGAGGGGGCGTGCAAAGCACCCTGCTGTTCCCTGGCAGGGTCGCCCTCCTGCCACGTCAGTGGGAAGTGCTTGGCTTGGGGCATAATGATGGTCAGAGGAATTTGGGTTTTGTCAAGGTGCGTCACAGACTTAGGATGTGACATGCCTCTCCTTTCTCCAGGAGTTTGTTCCAGTGAGAATGGTAATTAATGTGAAAGAGGGGAAAGTGCTAGCGCAGCAGTTTTCCTGTTTGGAGTAGCTCGCAAAGGTTGTATTGCATCCTGAGTTGGTTTTGCCAGCTTCATATGACTGAAAGGAAAACATTGACATTTGCACTGGTCTGATGTTCTCTGGCTCTATTTTTGGTCTTTATGTGCCTGCCTGGTTTCTTTTGATGTCCTGAAGAAGAAGGGAGACTGGTTTAAATCCTGAAAACCATAAAAATGTTAGCTAGTTAGGAGTACATGTGGGCAATAGTGGTTTTATTTAAAGAACCAGATATGAGGATTTGGTTTCTTCAGCCTGTATGAAGACCAGATGAAAAAGAGTTGCAGGAACATCTAAGCTTGGTCCTATCTTCAGACTACATATGCCTACCTACTATAGAGATATCCTTGGCATTTAAAGTGCTACAGGAAAGTCACCTGAGCCCTGATTTCAAAGGAGAATTTGCCGCCAAATCCTCTCGTTACATAAGGACACCGCAGAGCTCCAACTTCTGATGCTTGATATTGTTAATCATATACCTAGGAATAAATGTCCTTGTTCTGTATATCTATGAAATGATTCAGTACGGTCTGACTTTTCAGTGAAATGCGAGCAGTCTTGGTGACCATGAGCATCGTCGTTTTTCTGTAGTCTCTCAGCTTTTATAAAACCTGCTCACTGTTTTCCTGGGCACCACCAACCGAAATTCATATGCAGTGACCCTTACAACTGCTTGAATGTTTGGCAGAATTAGGGCATGACCTTTGGAAATAATGTTTTTTTTTTCTCTCTGTTTGAAATTAGCAGGACCCCACACCTCTAAAGATAAGATTGTTACTGTCTGTAGTTCTAAGAAACCTGTATTCGAATGTATGCGGCAGAGGGCTCCTTGCCTTGGGCTGAGAGGATGTAGTATCTGACAGGGCATTGGCAATTTAGGCATGGAGGTGTGGGATGGTTCCTCAGCAGGCTTCTAGGCAGGCCTCAGGGCCCAGTGAGGTGAAATCAGTACATGGAGGTCGGCAGGCCGGCTGTGTGTCCTCAGCAGTCATGGCTCAGGCATATTGCTGTGCTTGGAGCAGATCCCCTGTCTGGATCGTGGTGCGCTGAGGTGGTGCCACCTGCCCAAACCTTGCCCTCAGGGGCTGGGAAAGTGGGAAGGCCCTTCCCTGGTGCAGGGCCACCACTGTGAGGGACTGGTATCCAGTTCCTGGCCTTTTCCAGCTGTTGAGGAGGTGAGCAGATAAAGGTGTTTCAGCTTTGCTGAGCAGCTCTGTGCCAGACGCAGGGTAGCAACATGCTCTCTACCTCAGCCACCACCATCAGAGTCTTTAGCAGGCCCTACATGGTGACCATTAGATCACTGCTTGTGCTGATCGCACTCTGGGCAGAGCTTATTGAATCTATCATTAAAATATCACTTCCACGTAGATGACAGAATGGGGGTTGTTTTGAGGCAGGCTGTGCAGAAGCAGTCCTCGGCAACCGGCAGGAATCAAAACAGTGAAGTAGTGAAGTGGGAGTTTGACTGGCACTGCAGATCCCACGTTCTCTGCCAGGCCAGCAAGCCCATTTCTTTTTTTTCCAAGCTCTGCTGCAGCTCATCTTCCACAGAGGGTGGTTCCTCCAAAGTGGAGCTAGAGAACTTGTGGTATTTCTGGCCTGATCGTGGAGGGCCAGCACACCTGAAAGCTGAACTAAATTCAATTGCACTAAACGCCCAGAGGGAATTTCAGTTCCTGTTTGAAAAATCCAAGGACAGGATCCTTGAATAAGGCTTGACTTGATTGTTACCCCTCTTATAAAAGAGGACAACCAGATAGTGTGGTGACCCATGGGTGTCCCACGCTGCTCCCAGGGACAGGAGGAAGATGGTGGGTGGAGTTCTTGGAAAAGCCAAGGGAGTGCATCTGTGGAACGGCTAATGGTGAATAAAACTGCATTACACAGTGCCGGTTGCAGTTTTGCTCAAAATCATCTTCTATCTGACTACAACTGCCTTGAACCAACAAGAGTGATTAGGCTTAACAGGATGCCAGTAAGACAAGCAAAGCCTGCTGCTTTAATGATGGGTTTTTTCTAGAACCTGTGGATCTTCTTAAAATTGCAGCATGATCTATACATGCCTATGAGAAGACTTCAACTACCTGTAAGTGACAGGGCTAGATCAATAACTACCTTGTTATTCCTGCAGTATGCTTTACCATTTCTGGAATTTAAATCCAGTGAGATTATTCTACAGATTCAGGCTGTGACCAGTATGTCATAGGTGTGTGTACTTACACATGACTTGTTTGTTTTGCAGCTCCTGGTTGCTAAATCCCCTGTTGCTCCATTCTCTGCTTTTTTCTACACCATTGAGAAATCAGGCTTGGTTCTTCAAGGTAAGACCAGAGCATTGATTGGTTTGTCTTTACAGTTGGTATTTTAAGCAGGCTGAATGGACATAACAGCGACAGAATGGTGCTGCTTCGACCTAATTAAAAGCACACATATTTAAACAGTCTGGTTGACAAGGGCAGCCTTCTGCTATGTTCAGTGTTTTGTCATGGATTATACTGAATTAGTTGTTGCATATTCCCATGGATCTAAGAATGAACCCTAAAATTATTAATCAAGGATCTCTGTTTTCTGTGAAGGTAAAGTAGAATGGTTCTGGCAACATTGCTCCTACAGGATAGGTTTCTCCAGGAGAAACATACCCATCTATCATTAATAACATGCTCTAATAAATGGTTCTTCTTTAACCAGTGGCTTGGCATCAATAAAAATAGAGGAAATTAATATCTGTTCTGTATTTTTGTGATCATTTTAATGCTAATGCCCCATGGTTGTAAATAATCCTCAGATTCTCTAGGATATGAGGTAGTGTAGTGAAAAGCTGGATATTACTACCATGATGGCAAGGAACTAGGGTTCCTTGCGGCCATGTCCTAAATCATGTACTTTCAGTCCACAGCAAAAAGTTCATCTCTTCCCTTCTTTTCCCTGTTTATCCTGATAAATCTTCCTTTAATGTCCTTACTGTTTGACAGACATTCATAGATCAATTTTGTTGAGCTGCTGTCTGTTGATACGCAGCCTTATTCCAGATTGCTGCATCAGTTTAGCAGACTGAATAAAAGTAGTCAGTGTCTGTCACTTTCTGTTCAGAGGATACAGCCATGGCATAAAGAAAAGTGAATATCGCTGTTTCTCAGGTTCCAGTGATTGAGAATAACAGATCACATAAAGCACTGCAAACATTTTAAGGTACACGAACAGTTTTCTTTGTTCTGGTTGTTCTTTTCACATCTTGAAACAGGCTGTGCCAGACCAGCAACATATTTGCATTTACTAATGACTAAATACACTTACATCTCTGATTATATATAATGTAGGAAAACAGAAGAAACAAGAGCATTTTTTTGTGCATTTTTGCTTCCATTTGATACCTCTACATAATGCTAATGTGCAGGTCCATCCATTTTGGATAAGATGCAGAAAGTGGCATGGGTCTGCCTTGTGCAAGAGAGGGTAGAGTTTCTATGAGAGTTGTCGCTGGTGCTTCTTTCTGAAGGGAAACTGGATGCACGGTAAGATGTCAGTAAGGCAAGTGGCCATGGGTCAGCCGGTGAGGGAGTGTCCCTGTGTTGTGGCATGAGGGACATCGTACAGTGCTAACAAGTGGAATCTGTCCCAAGCCTGATTGCAAAGGCAGCGTTCCCATTCAGGCTTTGTTGTTTAATTCAGTTGGTGTCAGGAGGTGAGCACATTCAGGGCGGCTGATGGGAACAAGTGGATGGGTGTGGGAACTTTCAAGAAGCAGCAGCTGGCTGAAATGCCCAGGATTCTTTCTTCTTATGCAGGGGGTCCCATCCTGGGACCATTAACCAATAGGCCATAAACAAATTGATATCGGAAAATGTGGCTGGAAACTCCTTGATTGGTGAGGGTGAATGGAGAATGAAAGACAAAGTGAAAGTGTGATTTAACAGTTCCACAAGCAATTTCCATTGCCACCTCTGAGGGATTAGGATGTGTGGAATGGGCTAAAAATGAGGAGGAGCTCCCCCCCTTTTGTTCTGTGGGCCGGAGGATAATAAAACGGCAGGAGAGGCAGTGCGGCTAGTTAGGGATTTCACAGGCTGCTATTTGATGCAGTTTAAGGAGCCCTTCTGCTATTGTTGCAGTTAAAATGGGAAGCGGAACTGTTCTCCATTCGCAAAAATCTCCAGCGTCCTCAGGAAGAGGGCTGAGAGCAAAAGGCTATTAAGATGGTAATGCTGCCCCATTTGGAGGAGTGTATCAAAATCCTCTTTGTCAATGTAAATCGCTGCTCTGTTTCCCTGGTATCTTTGCATCTCATGGCCTCTGTGCAAGCACAGAAGTGTTCAGAGGACACCCTGGTGAAGGCAGAATTGCTTCTCTCATACTGTCAGAGCTGAGCTCCAGACTGCCCAAGGGTGCCATGGAGAAAACTTCTTTGCTTTTATAAACTTGAAGTGTTCAGGAATGAAAAGAATCCAGTTATTCACTCATACTTTTATTTCCACTTGCAGACTAGAGAAATGAAATTGCATGATTACAAAGCAAGACTGGACAGTCAGAGATTTAGCAAGGAAAGCCATCCTTCAGTCTCCTCCTTTCATTGCTCCAGCATGCTCTGTGTAGTGAAGAGGGTGGAGTGCAAACCTTAAAAAAGCCTCAATTGGCTTTACATTGCAACACAATGTCATGTAGTGTACTGCCATGCTGTACAGTGTGACTCCATGATGAACCTGAGTTGTGACTGCAAAATCCAGTCTGACAGCAGATCTCTATTTTGTAGAGATCTTAAACAGTGAGGCAGAAGCCTGGATCTAAGCACCACAAAATAATGGAAGTTTTACTCTCTACTTGTGTATTCTGTTTAAGGACTTGCTGTTGGTTCCCCAGTTCAATATACTAGTTAAAATAAACAAAGTGATACTGTCAAAAAGAGAATAACAGTAAAAAAGCTGCAGGTCTACTTGATTAAGGGTGCAAGTCACAAGATGCTTTTTCTCGTTGGCAGTGATATAGTTTCTGTTTTGGACTGAAAAATATTAGCTGGTAATTCTGTTCCTGGTATATCAGTCAGAACAGATTGTGGACTGTTCTGCCCAGTTGTAGTTTCACTGAAGCCAAGTGTAACACACATGCTGGGTTAGATCAGCTGAACTAGAAGATAACACTCAGCCACTCACATAAATATCCAAAAAGAAGATAGGCTGAATAAGCATAATCTGTAGTCTATGGACAATCGTCCAAATCCAGCTTTAGAAGGAGCAGCGTTCTAGGGCAAGTTAGCAACAGACCCTAGCTATTAGTATCTAGTAGCTTGGCTGTTTATGGAAGTACTTCTCATTCCATCTCACCTAAGTAAATGTCCTCTCTTACCAAGAACATGGTGCTGCAAATGAAGACAGGGAACATGGAGGCTGGCTGCCAACTAGAGAGTCTAGTGGGACTTTCACTGAATGCTTTAAGCAAGTGATTGACATCGCTTTTCATGGAAAGATCTCAGAAGCACTGAAAACATAAAGCAAATAATACTGGTGAGCTTGGATTTGCATTTGAGTAATTATTTATTTTCAGTTTCATAGGGTTTAAAGATGGATGGAATCAGCAGTTCACCCAAACTGACCTCCTATATATCAAAAATGTTTCCTTCAGGTACCTGAGAGCTTATGTTATGCAGAAGCATTTTTTTCTAGAAAGGCATTCGCTTTTATTTGAAGACATCAAGAAATAAATGTGA
Source organism: Nycticryphes semicollaris (assembly GCA_013400055.1). Classification (NCBI taxonomy): domain Eukaryota; kingdom Metazoa; phylum Chordata; class Aves; order Charadriiformes; family Rostratulidae; genus Nycticryphes; species Nycticryphes semicollaris. Next base: position 99,412 of record VXBJ01007221.1, read on the forward strand.
GTTTCTGATTTGCCTTGATGGTGTTTTCAAGCTTTAGTTACCTTGCTGCTAAATACTTGTTCTGCATTTAGAATTTGTCCACCTTCAGCTTTTGGCCTCAGGTGTTGTTATGACCTTCAGTGCTAAGCTAAATAAAGCATTCTTGCCATTAGATGTTTGCCGTTTTGCATGAGGGTACTTGATGTTAAGGTTTATCCCGTTATCTTTTATTCGTCCTTTTGAGAGGAAATTATCTGCAAATTCAGCCTCAAAACTTGTGTCTCATGCTGACTGGCTCCCCTCACTACCCAAAGACAGGACAAAATACCTTATATTGCTAAAGAGAAGAGTTTGGGTTTTGTAGACCGGAGTGGATGATTAGTTAGTTGATTAATGCACCTTTTTTCCTGCCCTCTTTTCCACTGCACACGTGTCTGTGTGTGCACAACCACACTCACCTTGCCTGTAAGGTCTTACTGAGACAGGTGACTTCTGATAAGTAGGAAAAAAAATATGGGGCACTTGGAAGAGAGTGTCTTAGATTTTAAGTTTTGCAGTACTAAGGGGGAAAAGATCTAAGAACAGCTAAATCTTGGTATGCTATTTTTCATTTGTCACTAATATAATGAAAGAGGCTTGTTTTGATCTCAAAAAAGCATAGGATCTGGATTAGTAGTGCAGCATGGCAAACGGTCTCCAAAGTGCTATAGCTAATTTATATGGCTGAAGCAAGTGAAAAGTGCCTCATTTTATTTTGTAAAGAAATGCTTTGGTAATGAGTAGTGAGGTAGAAGGGGAATTCTGAAAGAAAGGGCAGCATTATTTGTATTGTATTGTGTGAGTTTGAACAGGGAGAGACAATGATTTACTGCATCAAAAGCTTTTATTCAATTGAAAAACTGTAACTATAAAGTGACCTTTGTCTGGAGCAACATGGATATAATCTGTAAAATGAAGCAGGATTGTACTTGATGTGTGAATGGATGGAAGACAGATTAATGGGAATAAAGTTGTGCATTGCTATTGAGATGGTAACAGATTTGCAGTGCCACTGGTGATTTCCGGCCCTGTTGGAGGGATAAAGATGAACTGATCATTGTTAGGATCTCTGTGGGGTGGAACCGTTTTTGCTGTATTCCCCACAGGACACTGAAAACCTCATGCTATTTCTAACAGGTTTGTAATAATGAAAGCAAGTCTATCCTGGCAGTAGGAATGTGAAAAAAATAAGACTTCCATCATCCCAATGCCAGCAAAATCACCAGTAGAGATGTAACTGACATTAAGGAAAATGTCCTTTTGTTCAGCCAGTTCATGGCATTTTGGGGAATGAGTTACTGAACCTGACCCAGGAATGGCATTCGCTTGCTCGAGGGGGTCCTCAGTAGGTGGCTTTTGGGGAATCGCTCTACTGCTCTGCAGCAGCATTGGCAAAGCCTCCCTGGAGCTGCCAAACTCCATGGCTGACAAATGAAGGAGTCCAGAGGAACAAAGCGCAGATGCAAAACCAACTAAAAATAGCAATGAAGAGAGGTAGAGGGAAGATATGCTAATTGTGAAGGAAGACTAGAGGCATTTTGGGTTTAGGTCCAAACTAAACTGTCATTTGAATAAAATTAAATGTTTATCTCTGCAAACATGATCTTTCTAGTGGCATAGTAGACAGGCAACAGAATGGTAAAGTTTCTGGCCATACTTTTTGCTGCGAGCTTAACTTGTGGGAGAGGATTATGCTGGATAAATACAGTTTAGCACAAAGTATTGAATTACCTGCTTATTTCAGAACACTAACATAAAGACACTGAAGATACAGAACTGCTTTCTTGCACTGAAAGCCTAGCATGTCCCTAAATGTTAGACTGCAGCTAAAGTGCCAGCATTTAATTTTTCTTAAGTTTTACTAAATTAAATATGAAATATGAAAAAACTATGTGGCAAATTTGTTACCATTTACACAAATATGAATCAAAACTTTTTTTTTTTAAATCCAATGTTGTTAAGTCAGTAAGCTGAAAAGTAGAAGTCTGTATTTGCAAAGATGTTCTTCTTTTCAAGGCTGGCATAGACTTCCTGGGACAAAATGCTCCTTACCAGTCTCTCTGTAATGAATTCCTGATCAAAGTCAGCTGCTCCCCTGTGTTTTCAGCACCATGCTAAAGCAAATGGCCTTTTTTCCAAAAGGCTTTTAACATAAGGAGTGAAGTTGTCTGTTGATTAGAGGTAGTATCTGTGATTTGTGACAGTATATTGTTCTGGGAACTGAAAGTTGTTGCAGAAGACCATGACTGTACTAGTAATTTGCTGGATTTAACATAGATGTTACATCATTCAAGCTGAAGTTTTGTAGAATGAGGTCGCATGTACCTAAAATGGACTTAATGTTCTTAAGCAAACGTGTTCATGAGTAGGAAGCCAAAAAAATGTCTATCCAGAAAACGCTTTTCAACCAGAGGAAAGACTCGTGATTTTGTGTGCAACTTAATAAAGTAAAAGGCAGTTAAGTCTGACTGTGATTTACCCATTTCTCACATGGGTACAACTAGATTTCTTTTGCTGTCCTCAGAGGTTATGTCTGTTCTGGCTTCACCACTAGCATGTTTGGTGAAGCCATCACTGCTGTCGTTCCATCTTGTACAAGTCAAGTTAACAACAGAGGACTATGACCCAAATGACTTAACCTCGGTAGTACATGCAACTTTTCTTTAGCTAGAGGACTTTATGTATTCTCCATTCTTGTGAAATATCTGCGTGTACAGCCTTGCTACTGAAGGGACCTGGTCGCTGGGCCCTTTATTCCCTGTGCTGGAGAGGGGGGAGTGGTGTGGAGATCCAACAGCTAGCTTCAGTCTAAACCTAGAAGTCTCCAGAGTGCAGTTCTGTGTAGATAGGTGCATTTGAATAGTGTTTCATCTAAGCTAGAAAACTTTGCCTGAGGAGGGGCTTATTAGTGCAGGGATAACTTTTTGCAGACAGGGTTCCCACTGCTTTGGCCCCAGTGCTGTTTTTCTTTAAAACTTTCTATTTGTTTTCAGAATTAGCACACCTAGAGCAACCTCAGGTCTCTCTGTATCTGATGTGTAGACTTGCCCTGTCTCTAAAACTGGATTGACCACAAATTTAAATGATCTTATCATATGATCTTAAATCTGTCTTGATAAGAAGGAACAGGAATATGTAGCATTTTCACAGAAACAGACACATGTGATAAACCCTCCCAACAAACAGGTTTTTACTTCAAAAGGTTTTTCTTATTAAAATGGTTCCCTAAAATTAATAACATTGGGCTGTTTCTGTGAACTATTTTCTGTAGTGCTCATTTGAACTTTTAACATGATGTTAATGATTGTTGTAGCACTTCTCCTCATTGTTTATGCTCTAGTTAAACTAGAATCTGGCCATTTGTCATCCAGTTCTGTGAAGACCCCTGAAAAATTTGTGAGCTTAAATTTCAGGGCTGGATTGAATTAACCAAGGATTACAGAGATGAGAGAGGTAGCCAGTTTAGTCAGTGGTTTGTTACAGCATGGTGTATCAGCCCCGGCTGTTCCTTGGTTTGCCACCTGAATAACCCTGGAGGGCCTGCCTTAGGGCTCCACTGAGGCAAGGCAGTGCATGCATGACCGTATGGCTGAAGGGGAAGCACAGGCAGATGATGCTGTAATTAACATTTCAGCAAGAGATGTTGTTGCTGAAAATAATTTACTTTATTATCCACTGAATCTCATTTTCATTTAAACTGCCCAACTTTTCCATTACGGAAACAATCTCCCACATAGTCCCAACACCCTGTGAAGTTTTGCTCTCCAGAAGCAGCAGCAGAGATGTGAAGAGTGACATTTCTAGGAAGTGTTGTGGGACTATTAGAGTGCTACCAAGCAGCCAGCAACAGGATGATTTCTCAGAATGCCATTGTGGAGACCTCAGTTGGGATATGCCTTACTACTGAGTGAATGTGCTTAGAACAGGCTGGTGTCCCGAGTTGTGAACAGGAAGCATTGCACTCTTGAGGATGGTCTGAGTGAGTTTAAGGATAAGACTCTTGCTTAGTAGCATATAGGAAACACCACATTCCTAGTTCAAGCCGTGCGTGTTTGATGAAGGACTTGAGGCATGTCAGGAGGAAACTGTGCTACACCTTTTACTTTCTTCATGCTTTATGTGTGCTGTGAGTGAATTGCCCAGAACAAGGTATCGGGCAGCCAGGCACATACATTGCAGCTGTGTGTTTGTAGACTGCATCCTGTCTGCCGTGGCCATTTGCTGAAGTTCACAGAGGAGCAGAACATCCTGTTTGCTTAGTTTTCTTTTGTCTGCCCTGTACCAGCACAGGGAGAATATTCATATATATCTTTTCTTTTCTTCTCTGAAATTGGATCACAGTACTCATGATTGTGTTCAATAGCTGGAAATGCAGAGGATATCCGATTGCTGAGGTCTCTTATTTTAAACTCCACATGCCAGGAAAAGTATGTGGGATCCCACTGGAGGGTGCAGGATGCATCAACAGGAAAACCAAACAAAACATGAAGTTAAATTCATTTGAAAGGGGAAGGGGCTCATATACCACCCATCAGCAGTGTTTAAACTCTTCGTATCCACACAATAGGCCTTTTATTTTCCTGCAGTTCTTCTCAATATGCAAACTATCTTAAATTGATTTTTAGAGCTGCAGCTGTCACTGAAGTCAGTGGGAGCTGTAGGTGCTTGTTACCTTTGAAAATCAAGCCAATGTATTTTAATGTGTGAGCAAAAGCCAAAACCACTAAATTAGGGTGGTTAAAGCACGTCTCTGATAGTTCTGTAATGTGATCCCAGCCACCTTCATATTTGATACAGAGGAAGGGCCTCATGCTGTGCACACCAGAGCTCAAAGGTTTGTTGTTTCTTCTTTGCCTTTCAGCCTTCCTTCCCCTACATCTTTGTGGCCTTGCTTCATCAGTACAGTCCTTCCAGCTGAGTAATACTAAATAGGACTCTCCTGGAGTTTAACACAGCTAACTTTTACTCATCCAGAATACTTTATTTTTCTTGAGAAACAGAATTACTCCCCCTTTTTCTTAGGCTGAGGTGGGGAATGAGGGGTAACACAACTGGCCTGTAGCCTCCCACGTACAGGAGCTCCTAGCAGCCGCAAGGATAGGCAGCCACCCAAGGAACTGCTTAATTTTCATTTGGAAGATTTCTCATGCCTTAGGAAAGGTTGCTAAGCAGTGTCTAGAAATCAGAGCAAGTCCAGATTTCTCCAGTGTAAAAGGAACTAAATTCCACTGTCATGTCTGAACATGAGGGGAGAAAGGCATCTTTCCAGCTGGTCCCAGCTGTCTGGGCTCAGGAGGGACACTGCTTGCTGTTGTATCACTCAGGGGCACAGGAACCTTCGACACACAAACTGAATCTGCAGACTTGAGTCCTCTTCTGGCAGAGAGGGTAAATGAGCTGGCTCACCTGAGGGCTGCAGCCGACAGCGTGGCGCTACCTGCATCTGGGTTCCCTCACCTTCAGTTCAAGGGTGTGCCTTTTGTAGACAAATCTTTGCAGAAAAAGCACCTTGGCTGAGGATGAAGCTGCCTTCCCCTTTTTGCTCCCCTTCCAAGTCAGCACCGGAGCAACTGCATCTCAGTGTAGCTTCTTGACTATGCCTGAGTTGATGGTCCAGAGAGGACTGCACAATTGTCATTAAATCTGTTCACCTCTCCTTCCCTTAGCCTAAAAAGTGAGTGATAACTTAATAACTTGTCCGAAACAGTTACTTGTCCAAGAAAAGTAAAAGTCTACAGGAATGCACAAGTGATGAATCTGTGGTAAATCAGGTTTGCCACCTGTCTGTTACAGATCAGAGGGTGTGGATTTTTTTGAATCACTAAAGGCCTTTTTTGCCCATAAAGCAGGAGACGTGACGGGGAGCTGATGTTGATTTCAGGAAGTGTGATCAGATTCCTGGATGTTTTCAAATACAGTATATTTCAGGCCTAAACTGGGTTCCTCATGTGCACTTCCTTCAATAGTTGCCANATCAGTAGCTTATCTGGTTCAGAGAAAGCTAGTTTAAATGGCCTTCTGTTGCTGCTTGCCTCTTAGACTGGCAGTTTTCTCCATTCATTGGTTCTGTGTCTTCCTGTTTTTCATAGTGCCACAAGTTGTTGGTAAAATAAGGAGACTTGAAAATAGAGGAAGTAAAGATAATATTGATCTTGAAACACCAGCAATTGAAAGGATGATTCCTGGTTTCCTTCAAAACAAAACGGAGTGGTAAGATAATGCTAACCAGGGCTGGGTGCCCAGGAGAGCATCATAATGAAGCATCCACTGTTATTGTTCCAACTCGATGTTTGTTCTTCATGTGAACAAAAGGAAGGAAGAACTCTGCTATCAGGCTAGAGAGGAAGGAGTCTTTGTTGCCCTTGGCTACCCTAACTTTAAATGTGAGGAAGCACGGGGCACTGCAGCATAACCTTTCTGTAGTATTAGACGAGGAAAATTGATAGTTCAGGAGGTTAAGGGCGGACACCCTGTTTACCTAAAGAAGAGGCTTCCCTTGCATGACAGCCCCAAATCAGGTATGTCAGTGCTAGTATTTACTTAGGTCATGTGAGGTTTTAAAACCCTGGTTCCTCTGCTTTGTTGCTTTGCTGCTATTTGATTCCTGCCTGCATTGTTGCTCATCAGTAAGAGATGCCATTTCCTTACTGAGTGTGACAGACACCCAGTGTGTCCTGAGTGTAAAGTTCAGTTGTGTTGCTGAAGCATCAGGAGTGTATCTGCTGGAGACTGAGTCAGGCTTACTGTACTTTTCTGCTCCTGCTCCACCCACAGAGTTGTCTGCTGAAGTGGCAGAATTCCTGCTGTCCCTCTCCCCCTCCTTCAAGTCATGAGACTGACACACTGTCAGATTAATGACAAAGTTTACCATGCTCAGAGACATCGTTTCAGATTTTCAGATGACTCAGGCAATGTGTGTGTGTGTGTGTGTCATCAGCTAAACTCAGATCATGACTTAACGATGTTCCTTGCAATCGAGAAAGTTTTTTAGCCTGCCTGTGCATTGGTTGTTCTTATGAAACTACTGAGAGGGTCAAGTGTAAGGTATATTCAAGGGGTCATAGTATATCAACTACATGCAAAACTGATGAAGGCAGGAGAATTAGGGCCAAGCTCAAATTAGGTATGCTTCTTGTATGGCCAGCTTGGTTCTGGAGGTGATCAGCTTGTGTGTAAAACCATGCTGGCTATAGGAAGAAATAAAACAACTACTCCATATCATGTTTCTGGTACTGTGGCTGTGTAAAACCACTAAGTTCAACACAGAAAATGGAAAGAAAACTCTGAATGTCCTGGAAAATAAAATTAAGAAATAGAATGAACTCAGACCACCCACCAAAGGAGCCTTCTGGAAACAGATTGATGTTTACTTCATATAGTAGATGTGAAAGCATAGTAAAATGCTGAAACACAGATGGAGCAGTAGGGGAATGACTCTGCCTGTGCTTAGGTTTTACGTTACTAGCATCTTAAAGTGTGGTGGTTCTTTGAAGAGAAAAATCCAAGATTTTAGCACTTGCTGTCAAACCACAGCAAGTATACTCAGTTTACAAATACAAATGTTTTGGCTTTGCTTTGTTTTCCTAATTGCTAATCCTAGAAATTGTTTCCTAAAAGCTTAAAGGGCTTTTTTCTTTCTCACGTATCATCATGAGTGGTTTTAATAGAATTGAATAGAACAAAATGTGTCTTCCATGCCAGCTAAAACTGTTGTCTTCAGTTATGCCAGTCATGGAGGTCTACATATGCAGTTACGTTTTTTGTACTTGGGTGTTAAAACTGAAGAGGCACAGAAGCAATGGAATTTACTTAGGGTTTTAGTGGCCCATTTGCTGAACAGAACTAGCAAGGCTGACTGAGTAACTAAGATTCATTAGCGCAACTGAAGACAATAGATGAGCTTCTGAGTACTGTCAGGGAACAATCATGTTGAATAAAAGTAGGTGTTGGTTTGATGCATCTGTAATTAGAGCTGCCTAGCACCATGGAAGGGGTTTCCTTTCCTGCCCAGGGCTAGAGGGCTTGGCAAAACCTCCTTTGGTATGAAAGTTTAGAGCGTGTCTCTAAAAGGTTTCTTGGGGCAATGACAACCAGATGACTTTCTTTTTTATGACCACCTATATCTATCTGTCTGTTTGTCTGCATGTCTATCTATCTCTCATCATTTCGGGTTACAGGGGACATAAAAGACCATATAGTAGATACCAGAGGACTGAAAGTCTGGTATCAAAGCCATGCCTAATGGAATTGCTTCTCGTTGGTGGATTATCTCTGACGGACTTGAGCAGAAGTTTCAACTAAGAGTGAGGGTCATGCTATAATAGATATGAGTGGGGGTGGATATGGCCATGGCCTAACTGGCAAGAAGAGAGGGAGAATCGTGGGGAGCACAGCTGTGTGTTGCACTGCAACAGGACACATCTTGTGGGCCATTAGTGGTTGGGGGCAGGCTAAGCTCTTGCAGTATTCCTCTTCCCACTGCCTCACCTTTCTCACCTGCCTGGACAGGGAAAGGTATTTCAATACCATTTTAGAATACAAATCAGAAGATGTCTCTGATACAATGAAACTGAGTGTGATTTTACTCCTTTACACTGGATAGAGGCTTACTGGAGCTCACAGGGAACTACCCTGGACACAGGGAGAGAGATAGACTCTTCATGTGGCTCCTCTAATGACGTTTCTGAACAAAGGACTGGACTGGCTTGCTGTGGGAGATAAATTAAACCTGCCTGCAGACAGGTAAAAGCCTTTTATAAAACAATCCCAGTAAAAAGACTAAACCTGTTAACAGGAGGAAACTATTTCAAGTGAACTGATCGGACAAAAGAAACAAGAATAAACGAGGCAGTGTTACTTCAAAAAAGTGTTTCTTAAAGAAGTAAAATGACTTTATTTTCACAAGGTAGCAAGCGGGATATTGGTTCCTACAGCAGGACTCCGATGGCATCAGATTTACCAGCCTGGTTGTGTTCTCATAGGGATACATTCACTGAGTGTTTCAAGCACTCAGGGAGAAAGGAGAGACTGAGGACTTTGCTATGTTTTATTAATTATTTTTTTCCAGTGCAAATTACACTGAAGAAGACAATAGATAAATCCTGATTTCACTTTATTATTAGTTGTTGAGATATGCATTTATTACAAGAAATGGGAAACAGATTACACCAGCAAACACATCTGGCCTCAGACTGGCCTTCAAATCATCCAAAAAGAAGCACGAAATATGGCGTTGTTTACAGCCAGGCACTTACAATCCCACACAGCTGCGGGGGTGAGAGGCAGCAGAATAAACTCTGAAGACAAGCTGACAACAGATCCACTGCTGGGGTGCCCCTTTCGCAGACGAGACAACAACAGATGAAGAAATCTTGAGAATGACCCAGAGCAGTGCTCATTAGTGAATGAAGCACAGGCAGGAAATGGGACAAGATTCCTTTTGTCATAGTTTTTCACCCAGCTGTCCGCCCGTCCCACAGCCACCCACATGCAATCAAATATAGTCATAGTCAAACTCCAGAAAAGTTATACAAATAAAACCTCCAGTGATTGCAAACAGACCGCGTCCAAGCTACATTTGCCCCATTAGCAAGGAATGAAAAGTTTCTGGGCTTAATCCAGGCACGTTTATTGTTGCAACTGAGACTTAGTACGAGGGGTGTATTCAGGTAAAGCTGATAGGCTCGTGTAATTCCTCTTACTCATGTCTGTCTGTACTTCTGTTTCTCTGCATATCTACTGTTTATTATTGATTACTAGCACTTTTACTACGCCTGTTATATTTCCTTCTTATGGCAAGGCTTGATTTTTACTTTATGCAGGTATATACTCTCCATGTTTGTGTTGAACAGATGTGTGTTGTTCCCAAAATGACAGCATTAGCAAGCAGAGAAAAATGTCTGGACTTCTGAAACGGACTCTCTGAGGAATCAAATGCTGTTTTGAGATTTTTAAGTTATCATAATGACATCAAGACTCCAGCTTCTTGGGTTCTTTTGTTTGTGAATATAGCATGCTTAAAGTCTTGCTCATATGTTATTAAAAACCTTTTTCTTTTCTCGTGGATTGAAAGCAGTGGCCATTTTTAAATAGAGAAGTTGTGTGTGAGCTATTCATGAGATTCCTCTAAAGGGAAGTCTATTAATGGATCAGCACTGAGGTTGAGCATCAAGAAAAACGAGTGTCACGTTTGCAGCTTATTGCAATTATTTTAAAAATCATGGATTCATGCAGTCTTGAGCTGTCCAGTGTGATTGTGTGTAGAGTTCTGGAGTGACATAAAGCAGGCAGAGAATTCAGGTTGGCTTAAAAAAACCAAAATGCATAGACCTTTCTCACTCAAAATTAAAATAATTTAAGATTGGCTTTCCCAATTTTCAGATCCTTAGTATCACGTGATAGCATTCTCAAACTGTTTAAGTCTAGCTAGTTTAGAAAGTTGATGAAGAGATCATCAACCTTTCTGAGATGCAGGAGGATTACAGCATTCAGTTCTTCTTCCTTCTGTGTGGCAGGAGGAGAAGAAACAAAGATGTCTACGTGGGGTGGTTTGATACCAATAAGACAAAAGTCTTTTGACCATAATCATGTTAGTGCTGGTGCATAGTAGTACTGACAGCCTTGTTGACAAGTCAACAGCTGTGGTCACAAGAAACAGCACTACAGGCAAGTGATTTTCTTCTGGCATCCTTTAGCCTGGTGAGAACAGTGTTGTGTTAAAGCCTCTGAGCTGTTGTGTCATACCAAAAGTAGTTCTCCCATTTACCTGTTGTAGCAGATTAGTTTGCCTTTTCTTTTTCATACTTATTAGATCTAAAGTTGGTTTTCTGAACAAAGATAGAAATCATTTTGCATTACATTGGCATGGACTTTGTTTCTTTCACTTGCCCTGAGGAGCTCAAAACTGTTTAGAGGTTGTTCAGAGGACAACATACCCATATACCTGCTTTGTCACTTTGTCTCCCAAGGTATCTCAGCACTGATCTGAGGCAACTCTATCTAGATTCTGCACCCCTTTTTAGACATCCCACTTGAATCAGTCCACATAGAATCATAGAATTGTTACAGTTGGAACAGACCTTAAAGATCATCTAGTTCCAAGCCTCCTATCATGGAATAAGGATATATATGGATCTAATGGAATCCTTTATACACACAAGGTTGAGTGTCTGCCACATGGGTATCACGGCATCCTTTTATACTCTACTAGGAGCTGGTCTAAGACCAACTTATTCCACCTTAGCTACCAGAGAGATGTGAGACAGAAAGAGGTCATAGTACTGGGAAGCCGTGCTGCAAACTGTCAGAACAGTGTTTGAGGCATTTCGTTTGCCACTTCTGGAGTCTTACTAATATTTCTTCTGTGTTATTATGATGGTAATGGTAGATACCAGACATTACTGCATCTCCTCTTACCAGTATGTCTGCATACAGTATCACTAGAGGTTTTAGTTTTGTATTTTTCCCCCCACAACTCTCATTTCTCATCTTTATTTGAATCACAGGCTTGTTCAGCAGGTCAGCTAATGGAGAGCAGATTTTTTTACTCATTCTGGTTCTTTTTTTCCCTTTTCCTTCTATTTATATAACACACAATTTGTAATCTTTTTAAAACCAAAGAAGAGAGGAGTCTTGAGTTCATCTAGATTAAAATCAGCTGCAGCCTATTAATGGACACAGCCCAAGCCTGAGACTTTAGGAAACAAAAACACTGGACTAAATTATACTGAACTGGCCTCTGTCTCCTGGTGAGGGGATTCATATAGCAAAAGGAAAGGGGGAAAGAGGGGTAAAGGGAGAGGATCTCCATGTGGTTTTAATTCATTTTGATTCTCTTCCTGAAGCTAATTTACCCAACACAAAGGCTCTGTAGTGGGCAGCCAGCTTTTTAGACGATTTGCTTTCACTGATAAACAACCCAATTCCTGTTCTGAATGTCTGAGATAGCTCAGACCTGTGTGTAATCAGCCAAGGTTTAATGTGAGTATTTTGGTACAGGGTATTTCAATTACATATTAGAGTCCTTTCATCATCTGTCAAAGTGTATCCTGAAGACTCTTGGATAATTGATCTAACTCCTCCATTCATTCTCTCCCCAGAAACAGACAGTGAATTGTCTCATTGAAGAATCAGATCAGCAAACACACGAGCGTGTTGAGCCAACAGTAATTCCACTGGCATGGCACTCTCAGAAGGCAGTTCTTAGCTTCTTCTGGCACAGGAGCCTTCACCACCAAGTTGCAACATACTGGTTTCTGCTGAAGGGGAAATACTCGAATGTTCTATTCATCCCCTTTGCCGTTAAATCTTTTTTATTGCATTCTTAGCCCCATTGGTGTATGTAGTCCTCTAGAAATGATGTCTTTGCCCTAAAAAAGCCAGACAGTGGGTGGGGAAGTGAAGCAAACAGTAAATCATTAGCTGGAAATTATTTGAGTGATTATGTTAGGCACAGACTGTCTTTGGTTACAGTTTTCATGTACTTAGTGACAATAACTTGTAATCTAAGCAAAACTAAAAGGCAAATGGGGAGATTAATGGAAAAATTGAGATGGAGGAGGGAATGGAACTGGACCTTGAAAGGAAGGGTTGATTGAGACAGTATCTGTGGGTGTATGGTTTCCCAGAGCTTCAATTCCATGTGCAAATATTTGTTACAGTAAATGAGTGTATGCAGGGCACACATCTGTCACCAACTGGGTAATGAGCCACAACAATCAGCATCAATTGCGCACTGCTCTTTTAAATGTGCCCTTGGAATTGAGTAATATCAAAGGAAATATATTTTTAAGATTGAGGTCTGAAGATATCTGGCTTCAGCGGCTAATTCTTGCCAGTTTGGTGTAATAGTGGATAGAAGAATTTCTCCATTTTGTGTTTTCTACCTTCTTTTCTAATTTACAGAGATACTGAAATGTTCAGCATTAGATGTAGGATGCTCCATTTCTACAGTGTTAAAGGCCATTATATATATACATAAATACATAGATGACCTAGGTCAGAGATGCTGCAGAGATTTTGGGAATTAGATTGGTATTTTTTAAGGCTAAATCAAGTTTGATTTGGTATATTGGTGCCATGAGAAAGACTATTTGAGTATCAAGGTGAAGGACTGGAAATCTTAATATTTCCTGCCCATATATCTTCTTCCCAAAATATAGGGCCTGATCCAGCTGAAATAAAGTGACCCAAAGTCTTTTGGATACTGTTAGGTGTTCAACTTTCTTCTAGGACTTTCTCAAATGCTGCTATAAGCGAATTGGTCTACTGTGTTTTTCTGATACTTTGTTTTGTTCTCTTGTTTTTATTCTGTCTGTAAGTCTATTATGTGTCTAACGCTCTGATAGATCACTTCCTCCCCAGTTTAGATTAGATACTGATGACTCCAACAGAAGTGGTTAAAACTTTATGCAGAAATAACTAGAAGTAATTAGCCATCTAGGACTTGATCAAGGATAAGGTGTGGTTAGAGGATGAAACTGAAGTCCTTTTCACCTGCTTAATGGGTTTCAGGGATTTTTTTTTAAGACTCTAAGTAACCATTCGGTATTCTGAGAGATAGCTATGGCTGCCTTTCTTTAAGAAGAAACCCGTTATTGGTATTATTTACTCCCCCTTAAATAGGCAGGTTTATGATTTTACTATTCTATGTGCTTTGAGTGACAGCTAGCAAAATATCAAAGAAATAATTACAGTAGGTAGTTTGATGTAGTAAAAATTATGTACTTAGCATTGGTTTACAGTAAGCCTCACATGGTACGATCTGCTTCACGTGTCAATAAATATACCATATTCATCCCCAACACTTTTAGGAGGAGAGCTGCACTACTTATTGCCCTAATCTCCACGTTTAGGGCATCTGTTCCCATGATTCCCTTTGTCTTGTGAGGTCCAGACCATGTGCAGCCTGTGGTTTTATGCAGTCTTTTGTTTTTAGCAATTACTAAACAAAGAGGTATTTAACTGTAGCCTTATTTAGCTTGAAAGGAAACATAGTGCCAGATCTACCAGTTTCAATAGGTCTTAACCCAAGACATAACAAAAAGCTGCGGTCTTTTTCTTCCATTGATTCAAACCTGAAGAAACAGATATGTTCAAACAAAAAACTCTGGGGGAGAAGAATGGGGTTCAGACAGTCATTTCAAGGCATCAAGCTATGACGTGGAAGTTATTTTTGAGAGACCTGTTTTAGTGTGTTTGCCATCTTGGGCAACTTACTATATTGCTTACTCTCAGTTCACAATGTAGAAGTCGTCTTCACAACCATAAAGCTAGAAATACATTTTTGAAAAGAAAAGATTGGAGAGCACAATATTCAGTTACCATGAAAAGCATTTTATCTTTATATTCTACCCTGACCAGTCCAATTTGATCCTCCCTGTCATACAAAATGACTCAGTGGTAAGGTCTTGGTCCTGGAGATTCTCAGGGATGTGTCAGAGCAGCAGTGATGTGTTACCTCAGAGTATCTGTACCAGGCTGAGCTCTAGTTACTCATGCTCTAATAAGAGCCTGCAAAACTTGCTCAAATTTTACATGTAGAGAGGAAAAAGCTCATGATCTTTCAGATTTCAGCTACATAAATTTCTCTGCAGAGAGGAAGAAAATGGAGAGAGACATCCTGCTTTCATGCTCTTGCGGTCCTGTAGCTGGCCACACAGATTCATGGGCAGCTACACATGCCTGGGCACCCAGAGCTTAGTGCTCTTGAGCACACGTGCATTTACGTGACTCAGAGTAAGTTCCACTCCTCTGGTCTGGTGGCTGTTAACAGAACAGGAAGCAGGGCCTGTTGGGAGGATTTATTTTAAGAAGCTGCTGTAAAATTTTGGTTCCTTTTGGCTGCAGTGTTTGTTGTCAGCATATGGCTGCTCTCTTGGGGGTGCTCCAAGTGAGCTGTACAGCCATCATTGTTGTTTCTCATTTGCCTTGCTGTGCTACACACCTAGTGTGATTTCAGAGTGCTCTGCTGATCTGTCAAGTCAAGCTCCTTGGGTGCTGCTTCTCAGATGGTAACCAGCAGTAGTTCACCCTGGCTGCTGTCAGACCTGTTTAACTTTCTTTACAACTATTCTTGCTAGTGTGACAGTCTACAAGTATTTTACCATGAAACATATAAGCTTCAGGGAGCTTCTGCTTGTACGATGCTCTGGGGATACTATGGGCAGAAGATGCTGCAAAAAGTGTACAATTGCTCACAGTCTGAAACTAGGTTTAAGAATAAAAAGAATAATGTAGATGAGGATACTGTAATATGATAGGTTTTCTACAGAAATATCACTAGAAGGATCTTTATAGTCATTGCAATACTTTACCTGTGATGCTGCTTAATACTTTCTGAAATGAGATGGCTTTATTATTTAGAGAGCTCCAAGAGGTGAAATAGTCCTTAGCCTGGGAATTTTCCTGCTGGTGTCTCTAGCAGCTGTTGGTGCATAGGCCATGAGTTCCTCCTTATCACTAAGGCTTGATGGGTGAACAATGCATTTGGAGTAATTTCAGTTTGCATTTAGCCTGTTGGTGAACATGGGCACAGAGCCTGAAGTGAAATGGTGGAGGAAAAATAGTTACTGGCTTTAGTTGTCAGCAATTTTCAAGGAAACAAAGATGGCTGAGTCTGGCACATTTTCCAGGAGTTGGACGTATTGTACGTTGATCTCAAGGTTTTCATGCCGGGCACCACTTACTTTTCTTTTGTACTCGTAGGCTTACAAGCAATATAGGCTTCCCAGCTTTCCAGTGTGGGTCAAATTCTCTTACACTCTCCTTTTTCCTTGCAGCGCTTTCCACGAGTCTCCTAATAGTATCACATTACTTGTTTCTCTTCCTTAATTAGTAGTTCTAAAAAATCTGTCTTCCATGGTTCGGAGAGAAATAGGCTAGTTAATAAAGGCAATAAAGGCAGAAATTGAAGACCAGTTGGCTGTGTTGGTAGAGCTCTGAGAATCCAGTCATGCTGGTTTTCTGAGTGCACTTAGCATTTTGCTTTGATGCTGTGAGTTCTGTACAGTGAAGGGTAAATACAAAAGTAGAATGTTGGTACTAGTCCAAATCTTCAGATGTTTATCATTCGTTATCTGTATTTCGCATACCTGCAAAACTGGGCTTGAGATTCCACAAGAGAAGTTTTCTTTTAAAGTTTTTACTTTGATATGGGTTGGATCTGTCCAAAAAATGTCTTTTGGCATGTCATTTGAACTTTTTCAGCTGTTTCTTCATCAAGAAATAAAGTTCTGATCCAGTGAAAGAAGGTGAAATAAGATAGAAGATGCTTGTGTAGACAATTTCACACGTGTTTAGAGGTTTAGTCTTCAGATTTTTGCCAAGTTTTGTATAGAAGTCTGGTCTGGCTCTGATATCATCCAAAATGATTCATCAGCTTCTTGCTGTCTCCCAAGTGAGTGAATCACGCTGTATATCTACAAGATGCGCTGTCAACATACACAGACAGAGGGACACTAGAAAACATACCTGTCCTGAGGGCAAACCCTTTCCTTGTAAGTGACAACTGGCAGACACATGGAAATGCCCTTTCCTGTATTTTCTAGATAGTCCACTCTTGATTCCCTCTGCCTAGAAAAAGGTGAGGCTGAGAAGGAGGTGAGCCTGCCTGTCAGAAGACTAAGTTTCTTTCCTAATATTGAGCACCATAGTTGGGAAGATTATTTTCTCATTCCTGCTAAGTTCCCTGGCACTTCTGGTTTTTACTCAAATATTGCCTGGGTGTATCCAGTGGAAGAGATGGGCCTGTTTGGGACAAAACTTTATTTATTTCCCCTTACCCCTATTTTCTTTTTTGTTTTTGGTCCTAGACATGAATAAAAATCAAGTTTCTATTTCTACATCTGCTTTTCTCCTCAACCTTTTATCTGTTGATTTGACTGATTTGCAGCCCTTCCTTCCCCCCATGCTGTTAACTAATGGACTTTGGTATTAAGCCAGCCTTTCAGTGCACGCACCACCATGCCAGGGAAAGTGTGTGCAGCTATTCTGTCTGCTTTGGAAGGCTACAGATGCAGCCAGAGCTAGAACAATTCCCGTATTGATCCCGCACTTGTCAGTTAATCCGTCATAAGGCATGGGAATCCTAGCCCCTTCCACATCTGCCTGCATAACTGCAGGGGGAAAACCAATTCTCTGAAGCTCTCACCAGGGAACAAGAAAGCAAAGAGAAATGGGAGCTCGCTGGGAGAGGGGGCTATAAGCTGCTGGGCTGGAGGGCAGTGAGATCGCCTACCTGCTCCACCCTCTCCCTCCAGCTCCTTTTCATCCTCCTGCAGGTCAGCGGGATCAGGTTTATGTTAGCGAACCATGAAGCTTATCAAATAAATGCTGCAGCAGCAGGTGTTTGGCTGTCTCCACAGGCCAAGTCTAACAAGGTTGATATTGTGTCTGTGGCCAAAGTAATGCAGTAATTACTTTTCTGGGCTTGGAACCCCCAAGAGGTTTCTGGGAACCAGTTAGAAAAACAAACCTTGCTAAGAGCAGGGGATTTTTAAAAAGGAACAGTGGTGCTCTCTTTGCCAGAAGGAGAGGACAGGCATTTTGAGTGCAGCATCCAGTGTGATGCCCTGTTCCCCAGCAGCTTGCTTGCGTTATGGGGGCCCAGGACAGAGACAAAGTGCTTGAGCCTGGTCATTCCCATTGGGACAGGCAGCTTACACAGTGGCATGTGGAAAGGTGGCTGCTTTCTTTAAGGACGTTAATGTGGTACTGCAAGAAGAGCAAACCCTGGGTTAGGGGGTTCTTGGGTGTTTGCAATTCCACCTATATAATTCAATTTCACTTACAAATCAGGACTTGCATAGCATAGTATTCCCACTGCTGCCTGTTTCTTGCTTGTGAGCATTTCTCTGGTAAGCTATGAGCACAGAAACTGAGTTACAGACCCTGATGCAGCCAATTACACCAAAGGGAGAACAAGATCTCAGAGGACAGCTCTGCTGTTCCATGCCCTTGTATCTCAAGTATCCATTCCATGCTATGGAGGGGAAAGTTACAAGAGGTCTGTACAGTGATGACATTTTGAGACAGCAATTTTCATTGTTCTTTTTGAAAGAATATTGATCATTTAGGCCAAACCATTTTCCCTGTGGCTGTTCATTACACGTGGTAATGCCTGTTATTGTAAGGTCATTTCACCTAGGTTTAGTAACTTCAAAAATGTCCTGAACTTCTGGAAATATCTTCTGCTGCTGTATGATTGTCCAGGAGACCAGAATTTGAAAGTGAGAAGAGGAAGAAAGCAAAACTAATTAGACATTCATTGGATTGTCCATTAGATTTGAACCTGGTATGTTTTAAAAAAATAGGATTTTTATAAAGAACCTATAAAATTCTTAATACCTATAAGGAATTTTTAGGCATCCTTCTCTGCTGTTGAATCAAGCTGCAAAGCAATGACTTTGTCCTGATGAATGAATTTTCCCAAGCTAGGAGGGTTAGCATTTCATTAAAGTCTGGCAACGCTTTCCCATTCCTACTGTTTATGTTAAGCTCTATTTTTCCATATTACCTTGCACTATGAAGACCTGGTGCTTTGGCAATGGTCCAAAGATACAGTGCCATTCACTCAGTGTTCTTCAGTGTTTCTTGCTAAAGTGTTTTGTTCTCAGTACGGTGTTTTGCTGAACATACTGTAACTGAGTGTGTTGTAAAGCCCGCTGTGAGTGCCATGGCATGCTAGTCTCCGATGTTTAATTTTGTGCTAGGAATACCGTGCACTTGGAGGCGAGTGCAAGGGGTGGGTCAGACACTAGCTTCTTCGAGGTACTCAGTGACTTTCTATAAATACTGTGATTTGCCTCAGCATTATTGCTTTAAAAGTCTAATCTTAAACTGCTGTTGAAAATATAGTACTAGAGGTGCTTCCACAGTATTTTCCCCATGCTGTAAAGGCCATTCAGATCAGCCAAAAATCAGGCAGGGTATGTGCCTCCCAAGATGGCCAAGATGGTGCTTGTAGAGCTTACTACTTTAATTAGGGACACAAATGCACAATATAGACATTTTTGTTTAATGTGGTACTTTGATTTTTATATATATATATATTCCTGAACCACTTGTGCACATTTAGAAGGACACACAAAACAGCTTAAGTAGGATAGATTTTTTTTATCGTGTATTTTGCAAATATTCATGAATGATGTCTGAAAGTTATTTTGGGGAAGGATTGCTGCAGAATTTAGCATAGCTACCTATCTGTACTGAAGTCTCAGATTCTGGGATGAGATGAAGGCCCTATATTTATTTTTGTAAAAACAGCAACTACCAACTATGTCCAACTATAATAGATTGTGTATATTATTAGTACTGGTGAGGAGTGGATCATCAAGAGGCCATTCAGTACTAAACTGTATGACAATGTTAAAAAAAGGCTGAGGCATGTTAGGATTGGTGTTGCAGTGTCAGAGCTGCGTATGAGAACCTCACACATGACTTATCAGTGTTCACTTGAGTGTAACTAGACATGAAACAGAATATATTTGCTATTAATATTGCAGCTGTGATTTTTTTTTTCACTTTTGTGATTAGAAGATTGTGCCAGCTTGTATGTGTGTGTGTGTTCTGGCAGCAGAAAGTGCTTACAGTTTCCATATGAAAGCAAGAGCATGCCTTCTCTAGGCCCAAAACAGTTACAAAAGTACCTCATAAACCTCAAGAAATAATGACAAAGAGGAAAAAAAGTGACAGTGGATCAGACCAAGCTATTTTATGTACTGTGATGTTTTGTGTAGTCATCTGGAAAGAAACAGAAGAGATCTTTAGAAGATCATTGATTGGAAACAATCTTTATTACTGATCAATTTCACCTTTGTCAAAAGGATGATTATGTAAATATTAGGCATCTTTTATTCCCATGGCAGGAAACTGATTCAAAGACTTAACCTGATAGATCAACTGTTAAATGGCTCATTAGATTAGATAAGGGGCTTGGAATGTATTTGATGTTAACATTACATACCTACATACCATATAAAATCTCTCTCCATCTATCGTCTGGTGAAATACATTAGCCAAGTATAGGATGTCATCTGCATGTTGTGCAAGAGTCTTCTGAAGGTTGAGGACTGGCCTGGTTATTACTTCCGCTTTCACTACTGTTTTTTTCCCAGTTGGAAAAAATTTTGGTCTTGGTCAATAAAAAAGGAAAGCTGTTGAAGTTTTCATGAACTGGTAATGGACAAGTTCTTACCTAATAGTTTGCATTTAAATCTGGGCTATGTCAGAAAGAGGAAAAGGGGACTATGCTATCCAACATGAAGAGAGTGGGTTTCATTCTGTTATTTAATGGAGCAGGATTATTCCTGGCCTTCTAACATTGAAATTGCCAACATGAGTGGAGTTACATGGATCCCTCCAAAGACTTTCCTCTAAAATAAAATTCCTAATATTGTCATTTCTCATCAGGTTCCCAAAACAAGGTAATGGTGGGATCTACTTGACACATGCTAAAAGCACATCTATCACTTTAATTCAGTCAGTCTTTCCATGGCCTGGTTTCATCAACCTTATTTTTTCTGTAGCCCATTTGGTCAAAACAGGAGTTTAAATCTCCAGAATTAATTGTAAGCCCTTAATACCCCATGTGATTCCTGACCTGGCAAAGACTTGGATCTCACAATGACATAAACAGCAAGAAAGTGAAAGCAAAACAAGACAAAGCCACCTTTCTTGAACTGCTGATAAATTGGCCAGGAAAGTTAACATAGTTTAGGGAAATTTAGGTTTTCATGCTATTTTCTACACCTGTGATGAGTAACAATAACCATTGATCAGTTACTAGCATGGTATATGCACTTACTTTGGTTTTGGGAGCCAATTCTGATGTGACTGTGAAGTATGGTGAGAGATTGCAAGTAGAGTGTTCCTTCTTCTGGGCAGCCTTATGTATTGAGCTTTTAAGCATCATTTGACCACTCAGTATTGCTTGAATGACTTGTCCTACTCCTCCCAAGTGCTTTTGCATTCTAAGCATGGACATATTTTTTTTAGTGACCTGCTATCAATTAAAAGGTGATAAAATGAGTCCTTGATGACTTTATCATACACTAATTTCAAATGCTCATATATTCCGAAAAGTGAGTCTGAGGCAATGGTTGGAGACACTTCCTAAACCAGGCAGAAACAAGTTCTTAAAAGAATTCAGTGGGGAGTCTCTCTTGAACAACTGGTTGTGCAGAATTGCTTCTTGCCATCCCCAAGACACCTGCTTACCACTATGTTTTAAAATCTCTGGAGACAGAGACAATTTTCAGGAAACATATTTGGCATAAAATAAATAGTACTTGGGCCTTTACATAAGTTAGTCTGATTAGCCTTGGGAACACACGCAAAATTATACAGTGCTTACTGTGAACTGTGTGAGACTCAGTGACTATGAATTTTAAAAAAGTAAAATAAAATTTCAGAAAGTTCTATCTGCAATGGTGAAAATTTCCCTGTTGACATATGAAGTGTGAGCCATCTTATAGATAGTTCATGCTGCTAACGCTAAATCAATAGGAGTTTTGAGGCCCATTGCATGGGAAACATAAAAAGTCTGTAGTATCAGAAGGAAGTCCAGTGTATCTGGAAATAATAGACTCTGATTTCTCCATGTTAAGTTATTCAATTTGTTTATTTTCCTCTCTTTCTGAAGTTGTCTTGCTCGGAAGTCCCATTTGAGTCCCTTACTCCTTATATGTATCTTTTCTGTGATAGTTTTTGAGGAAGCAGCAATAATGTTAAAATACATGTATCAGTATCTCTCTCTGTACTAGTAAGACACATGTAAATAAAATATTCCTTATATTTTTTGGAATAGTAATCTTAGGCCGCTGTTAAGATTCCTGTTTCCCAGACATTTAATACATTGGAATTTTGTTCAAGGGATATCAAAGGATATACCTTTTGCCAGGGGAGAGCAGTTTGGCAGACAAAAGACAGGAATAGTAGAGATCGGAGGTCTTTTAATATGTTTCCATGGGATGGGAAAGAAAGAAAGCAAATTTAAAAGAAGCCTAAAGGAAAGAAAAGAACCAGGGAAGTCTTTTAGGAGGGAGGAAAAATTAAAGGACAGTACCCAAACTGAGAAGCCATCAGGGAGAGAGAATCATCTGAGAAACTCCAAAGGGTGGGGAATGGAAAACTGGAATTAGGAAGGGACCTTAAAAAAAGCTAAGCCTAAAGCTTTGTCCATGCTGCCCACAAATCTGTTTTGCTCAATTTTGGCTAAGCAAGATAAACATTTTTTCTGGCATATATATAGGTGGTGCCCCAAATTTGTTTGTTACAAATAGGTTGAAAAGAAATGCTTTTGCCTAGTCTAGTGAATTGTGCTAAATCATATTTTTACTTTGAGTCAAAAAAATTTGGCCCCACAGAGGCTGGCCAAACAGTGAGGCAGATCAGACACAGTTGGATTTCACAGCTGTTTTTAAATTCTGTGGTTTTAGCTGTGTGGATGTGGCTTAACTGCAACATTCTGCCAGAGCTCCCAGGGAAGGAGAACCCCAAGGTAGCATTCTCCAGCTCTGCCAGGCATCAGGAAAAGCATAAGCAAAGGAGAATTAGCAATGAATGGTCTTGATGTTTGTAGCGTAAAATCGTGGCAAAAACGCCTGCAGCAGGCTAACACAAAGCAAAGGAGGATGCAGTCAGCTAGTGGGAGTATGCTGGCTCTGCAACAGCAGGCCGTGTGTTTGGCTCCGTTCTGTGCAACTGCAGTGGGACTGGGGCCTGAGGTGGACATGAGACCTGCTTGGAGATGGGGGGAAAGTAGCTGAATATTGCCTTTGTCTTTGGTTTCATGAAGGTTTGTTTGGCCTAAACAGTGTTGCCTGGTACATCTTCCCAAAGAGTCATTCTGTTGGGTGAGGATCACCAGGTACAGATGTTTGACTGTGGCCACGTAAGACCACAGCCAGGTTTCAGGTTATAACATTGCTGCTCTGTCAACTCACAGTCACCAGCCAACCAAAGTCCAACTTCTGCATCAGTTCTGGTGCTCGTCAAACCCACCAATGAGTTGTCTAAGGGAGCTCAGAAGGGCTTTCACTGCTTTTGCTCCCTGAACTGACTTCTTGCAGAGAAAGATGAGCACCAGCGCAAGGAAAGCAGCAAGCCTGGATGAAAGAGAGATGGAGGACAGCATGGGACCATGTCTTTTGCTAGCCATTGACACATACAGCAATTTGTCTCCAATGTCAAGCCATGTGGGGCAGTAAAGCAAAGCTACTTGTTTCAGGATAGCACACGCTCAGCTGCAGATACTGTAGCGGTGGAAAAGTGGACGTTGTACCAGTGGAAAAGTGTGGTAGCACAATCCCAACGAAAGCTGTATGTTCCCACTTTTTCCTCTGAAACAGACAACTTCAGGATTTTTTTGGAAGCTCAGACAAACCTGTAAGCATGGTAAACTAATGAAGTGTGGCTTGGTACATGTCTCTACCTTGTGACTGGTTGACTGCATCTGCAAGTTTTTCCTGCAGTTGATGTGCCTGGAAGTCCTCTGTCGTTTTTATGGAATCTAATAATGGGTAACTTAATAGGCCAACCAGGGGCATTTACAAGAGCTCTCCCCTCTACTCAGTCATCTGTTTTCACTGAATTTCTTTAACCTCACAGATGTTTGAGAACCCCGATGCTTTGTCAGTCTTTGTTGAAAGCAATCAGTGGTTGAAAAGGCTATAAGCTGGACACAAAATGTGATTCTAAAAGTGTTCTCTGTGTAGAAAACCAGACCAAAACAGAACCAAATAAACAGTGTTAGGAGGAAGATGACACAACTGTATTGTTTGACTGTAGTGACTGCAAACAAAATTTTAACATTTCTTCCTTCAAGCAAAATCTAAATGTCCTACAGTGTCTATTGAGCAGAAAGTTGCAACGTGAGCCTGTTTGTTTTAGTTGAGAAAAGACTGGACTCAGAATTGCATATCTAACTCTTTTTATGTCACTTCCAGCACATGCAGAAGAGCTAATAAGCATGTACTAAGCCGATTCTGGCCATTGTAAATATGGTCTGTATTCCTGGTCGTTAGCTTTTGAGGCTTAGAGTGGTGGATGGGATGTAGGGCATTAGTTTTGGGCAGCTAGCTAAAGGCATCTTCATCTTATTCAGCACCGTTTTCTCTGGCATGCCTCCATTGAGAGGTAAATGGAGGAAGAATGGTGACTTGAACCACTCAGCCTGATTTTTCTGCCGGTCTGAGTACCTAAAGATCCTTGTGCAGTCCCTGGTTGGTTTGCAATAGCATCTGTGACCCCTATTCAGCATCCAGAGCTCCACAATGTAAGGCACTGTGCACATGCAAAGAACAAAAAGATGGCCCTTGCCCTTCCTGACTTCAAATATGGTTTATGGTTCATCCAGCAACTCAGTATGTCAAACTTAACACCAAAACTCATGACCAACAAAATCATAAACCCTTTGAAAACAAACTCAGCTTTAAAAGACCACAGGAATCACCGTGTAAATGTTGTCCTGTTGTACACTGGAAACATTTCTGACTTTGGATTGGCATGTTGATAAATTCCTGCAACCAACTTCATGTGAGAAAAGGGCTAACCCAACATCCAGTGTTTCCTAAGTGGTCATAAATGGGCTCAAACTTCTTTACAAGCTCTCAGAAAGGGAAAATACATTTTTAAATTGCTGTACTGGCAAGTTGGAAGGGCAGATGGGGAAAACCAAGAACAACACATTTAGTTGCAGTAAGTGCCCGAACCCATAGAACGAATACCAGTGCTTTATGAAAGAGTGCTGCAAACAATTTGAGCAGTCCATTTTTCTTAGAAAATTATCTAGCCATGAGCCATTGCCAGCAGATAAACAGTGCCCATCAGTCCTTGCCAGCCAAAGAGGAAAGGGGGAAAAAACTTTGCAGCGAGTTTACTGTGGTCCTTTTTGGACTTGCAGTCGTTTCGCAAAGCAGGGTTCACAGTCATTCATTCTGTTTTCAGCAGTGTCCTTGACCATATCCCCTGCCAGTAACAGGACCTTTAAGTCCAAGAGAGAGAGAGAAATAACTTTTTTTTAACCAACTAGCAGAGGATGTGCTGAGCCAAAATAGAAATAGCAAGGTCAGGTCAGGGCAAGGCCCTGCATTTCATTAGCCAGGCCTGGCTAGGAGTGATTAAATATGTACAAGAGGCTTTGAATAGATCCAGAGAGGAGGGTGACATTGTGGAATACAGAAAAATCATTCTTTGGTGCTGTCAACTGACTAAATAGAGGATGGTACTTAATTAGAGAGATAAAAGGAATTTATTTTAATTATTTTAATTTTGTAGAAGAGAAGGGATTTTTTTAATTTTCTGTTGAGTGTTTTGTAAAGGGAGGAGAGGAGGGTCTGGAGAAAAAGTGTGAGCCTGGCTTAACAGAATCCAGATTGCCTCGAGGTACATGTTGACCTACCCTGCAGTTCTCGTGAGTATAACTTGATGAAGACACAGTAAGAAGGACAAAATTATACTGGCAATGGAATCAAGGCCCTGTTAAATTTTGGAGGCACTCTGATTAGAAACTGATGACCTTCTGAACACATTGCACTGTCTGTTTCATTAGACATGTTAGAGAGAGAATTTGAAAAGAATAGAGCTTTGAAGCCAAATAAAGTACTGTGTCAAGTGGTGCTTTGGCTGCCCAGCTTGAATTTGCTATTAAGGCTGCCTGACTTAACTGACATTTTATAGCTGTATTGTAATTCTGGTATGACAACCGCATTGTTGCATAGGCACCTAGGCACTGAATGCCTGTAGTCCTTTTCCACAGAAACTACCAGCCCAGCTGGTTGAAACTAGAATACATTTACATTTGTCCAGAGCACCAGCAATAATGTCTTTGCAAAATTTCTAGGGGTCATTTTCTTAAGCCAGCCCATAGAAATTTGGATCTTAACTCTTCTGGAAGATGATTCTTGCAGTGGCATAGCGCTCCTTAGTGTCATGTTGGAAGGTCGATTCAGAATCAGATGGGGATTTGTGTGGACTCATTTTTGCATGAATCTAACTTAGAGCATTGTGAAAGCCTAGATGTAGTTACAGTAGTGCAATCTCTGCATCTGGATACTAGTGTTATTTACACTAGTATAAAGATATTTGTATCATGCTGGTTCTCGTTACCTAAATTGTTATCTATTCTTCCTTCTGGTTCAGTTTGTCTGTTACCTAAGAACTGTTTTCTTGGGCGGTGTCATATCTTCTCTTCTCTATTACAGTAAATATAAAGCTTATAAGAAATCTTTTGCTCTTCTCAAAGTCATTTGACAGTGGAGCTGACATTAATGGTCAGTTCACTGGCAGAGGAATACAGTTTGATTTATATATGTTTTCTTGCTAAGATGTCAGATTGACAGCCCTGGGAACAGAAACGCTCAGCTAATTGCCCAAACATGCAGTGTGCTGCAAACTTTGCCAGCCTTTAACAGTGATAGTATCTTGATCCTTGAGCATGAGAGCATATCTAAGCCTTCAGAGGGCGTTCAGTGCTCAACTCGATAGGGCCTAAGAAGTACTTTTTGTTAGATCTCTTCATGATTCACTAAGGTAAACAATGACTGTGACTTTCTTTCATGTAAAACAATTGATCAGCCAGCCTGGCAATAGCAGCTCCAAGTCAGAATTAACAAGAACTACTTTTCAAGTTACCGTAACATTATCCCGAAAGGCTGCAGATCCCACTTTCCATCCCATGAGTGGGCACTTGCCCCTGGTTAATTGCACCTCTTCCTGCTTTTCCACTATCAGGAATGACCAGTTGTGGGCTTGCAAGTTTAGGCTGCACATTCTTCGAGATTTCTAAACTAGCCCTGGTGTAAATTTAGTCTCTGAGGCTTTGTCAGAAGCAGTATTTGTCAACAGATGGTTGCTGAATCAACACTGCTGTTCTGTGTACCCATCACAGCAAGTCCTAACTGCTGACTGATTGTGAAACTGCTCATTCTTTCCCTGACCCTTCCCGCATCTGCTCTTCTCCTTTTCAGGTTTTCCCCCTCCCATTTCTCTCATCTGTGCCCTTCCCCATTTCCCTAAAGGAAATGTTCTCTCCATCCCCTTTTTTCCCATTTTTTTCTGCTTGCTTTTGTTAATTCCAATCCCCCTGCGTGTCCCCATTCCTGCTGCTCTCCCTTTCTTGCATTACATTTTTTTCCTTCATCTGTCCCCCCATTTTTTCATCTTCTTACTGCTTCTTACCACCCTCCCTCATTGTTGCATGGAATAAGCAGCAGTTTTATGAAGCTGGGGATGCTATTAGCAGCGTTGTATTAATCTATCCTATGTCACTCATCTGTCTTGTCCTCGTAGTTTCTCACTACCAGTTGCCTTAAGGTGATGTAATTAATATACCAAATTTTATTCTTTTTCTTCCTTTTCATTAGAAATCTAGAAGAAGGAGGCGAGGTGATAGAGATGTGCTTATTTGTCCTTTTCTCCTCCCATGAAGCCAGGGTGGTGCAACTGTGGCCTTTTGCTGTGCACAAGAAAGGGTAGAGGCCCTGCTTTGAAAAATTTGGCTTTTTCTTCCGTTGAGGTTTTCTTCCAGGCCCTTTTTTAGGCGAATGGAGAGGAGTGATTTTCTTGTATTGCAGGCATTCTTTTCTTTCCCTCCTCCCCTCACACAGTCACGTCCCTAATTAATTGAATTCCCTACTAGACCTTTTGTGAGTCATTTCAATTACCCATTAGTGAAGCAGCCTGGGATTTCTGCTGTGTTTTCACTCATCTTCCTGGAATTTCTCTTCTCCTCCCTCCCCCCCCCTTCCCCTTTTAGTCACTGGTCTGTGAAAAGCATTAGATGGACTTCAGTGCCGAGTGCCTATATTGTTTGCAGGCCCAGCTGCATACTTCCACACTCTGCCTTGTGCGTCACAGCTATTCATCTTGTTTTGTACTTGGCTCTGCTGCAGATGCTGTAAATATGGTAATTTTAGATTCCCTGATTGGAAAGGGTTGCAGGGCGGGCCTAAGTGGTAAGAGCACTGTTTGATTTACACTAGTTTGTTCATTCCACAGAGCTTGGGGTTTTAAGGATACAGCTGAAATAAAACAAGGTTTTAAGGGCAGTTTCGGTTTTTGGGTTAGGAGAAGGATAAATGTGGGGTTAGCTTTGTGTACTGAGATGCAAAAGTGCTGTCCCAGAAACTCTAGGGAGACTGAAAAGAAATAAAACATGATCAGGAGGAACCTCCTCAGATTATTGTCTGGGATGCCTTCACACTTGAATAGTTGCAAAATGTGGATGGATCTGAAAACTGTAAAACTGGAAAAGGTCCCATACAGGGAACTGTGAAAGGCAGATCTGGAATTTGACAGAAATGCCGTCAGTACTGAAGTAGGGTAGACATATGACAGTCCTTGAAGAAAAAAAATCAATTAGCAGCTTATTTCTAGAAAATTTTGGAAATACTGGATAGGAATGTCAGAGGTAACGTGTATTATATTTCTGACAAGAATAAGGCAGTGATAAAGCCAGCTTGCTAAAATTATGATGGATGCAGTGAGTGCCTGAAATCTGATGTCTGGAGAATCACATTTCTGTTCTGAAATTGAATTTGTACAGCACATGACTCTTTCAGGCTCAGGGTAATTCTCAAGTGATACAGAGATGCAAACAGCACACTGGGGACCAACCTGCCGGAAATGTGCCCCACACATCCCAAGTTACAGAAGTAATTTACAGTGCCCAAGCTATTATGATACTTGTATATTATTATGAAACCTGTCCCTGTGAGGTTAGAGTATTTCACCAGAGAACTGATGTTTGATAATCAGGCTGTTGTGAGAAGGCTCTCTCTCATGGCTTCCCAGGGGGGATTCATTTGTTGGACTGACGGGAAGTGAATTTATGAGGGTTCCCTGCACATCAGTATTCATAGGTACTTTTTTTTCCCCTCCTAGCTCTTTATCCAGTCAAAGGAGAGAAGAAGAGAAAGTGTGAAAATACCGCTTGGTACAGACACATTAAGATGTTTATAGGAGATCTACTGGGAATTATTTTACCTTTTATGTCTTGAAATCATGGCCCCCTGATACACAGCAGTGAATTTCAGAAGGTCATTAGATGACTCGGGAGTTCTGGTGCTTCACAGGGTGATGTTGTTCAAGTCGAAATGAGACACTGTAAAAGAGAGAAAGGAGCTAGTGAAGAGCTGCAAAGATGTTTCTTCATGGGACACGCAGCAGTAGGGCCTATATAATTTTATCTGAAGTTACCACATCATGGCAACACCTTTTTTCAGCTCTCTCTGGCATGGCTCTGATTTTTTTGCACACATACCATTGCTAGTATCATGTTACAAGGTTTTATGATTTGGCAGGTCTTACACCTTTTTATTTCTTACATATCCTCTTAGGTTAAGCCTTCCACTGCAGAGTTAGCCTGGTGAGGACTGCTGCCCAGCTTCTGGACTGAGTGACAGCAGTGTCTGAAAGGGAGCCTTGGTCCTGCTGTCACTTCACCTGACAAGCTGTCCAGCCTGTGCCAGAAGATGCCAGCTGTGCTGGGGCTACTGATTAAATTGCCCAAGCTCCAGGAAGCTTTCTGCCCCTTTCCATAGTAACTCTTTTCTTTTCCTGAGAGTACCCGGTGGGACAGAGGGCTTCTGCACTACACTGAGAAAAGAAGCCATTTGTCACAGCACAGAGCTGGCTCCTGTAGTACTGGGAACACAGCACATATAGTATAGGTGAAAACCGTGTTAGCCCTCCCATGCCAAAATATAGCTGAAGTTCATTTACAGAATCACAGAATCACAGAATCTTAGTGGTTGGAAGGGAACTTTGAGATCATCGAGTCCAACCACATGAAAAAACAAAAAAACAAAAACACAACAAAAAACTCCCACACAAAAACAAACAAACAAAAAAGCCACCCACCGACTAAACCCCACACCCACAACCCCACGCACAACACCCCACCACAAACCAATAATCTTGGCCACTAGAGCATGCCCTGAAGAGCCACGTCTACACGTTTCTTAAATACCTCCAGGGATGTCGACTCCACCACCTCCCTGGGCAGGCTGTTCCAGTGCCTGACCACTCTTTCAGTAAAGTAATTCTTCCTAATATCTAATCTAAACCTCCCCTGCCGCAGCTTCATACCATTTCCTCTGGTCCTGTCGTTATTCCCTTGGGAGAAGAGGCCAATCCCTGCCTCTCTACAGTTTCCTTTCAGGTAGTTGTAGAGGGCAATAAGGTCTCCCCTCAGCCTCCTCTTCTCCAAACTAAACATGCCCAGTTCCCTCAGCCTCTCCTCGTACGACTTGTTCTCCAGACCCCTCACCAGCTTGGTGGCTCTCCTCTGGACACGCTCCAGCACTTCAATCTCCTTCCTGTAGTGAGGGGCCCAGAACTGAACACAGTACTCGAGGTGAGGCCTCACCAGTGCCGAGTACAGAGGCACGATGACTTCCCTACTCCTGCTGGCCACACTGTTCCTGATACAAGCCAGGATGCTGTTGGCCTTCTTGGCCACCTGGGCACACTGCTGGCTCATGTTTAGCCGGCTGTCCACTAACACTCCCAGGTCCTTTTCTGCCAGGCAGCTTTCCAGCCACTCTGCCCCAAGCCTGTAGCGCTGCCCGGGGTTGTTGTGACCAAAATGCAGGACCCGGCACTTGGCCTTATTAAACCTCATCCCATTGGCCTTGGCCCATTGATCCAGCCTGTCCAGATCCCTCTGTAAAGCCTTCCGACCCTCAAGCAGATCAACGCTCCCACCTAGTTTGGTGTCATCTGCAAACTTACTGAGGGTGCATTCAATCCCCCTGTCCAGATCATCGATAAAGATATTGAACAAGACCGGCCCCAGAACTGAGCCCTGAGGGACACCACTGGTGACTGGCCGCCAACCAGATTTTGCTCCATTAATCACAACTCGCTGGGCACGGCGAGTAATTTACCTTACCTGGGATACAAATTCTTCTCCTGTAATGTTATTAGATTTCTTTATGTGATTTTTAGTGCTGCTTGGCTCCTACAAAGTACTGCTGTGCTTTATTCCAGAGCTCTTTTCATCTTAGTAGTGGATAAAAACCTGACACCAACTTAAATGATGTAGTTAGTTCAGTTGGTTACTGAACAAGGAGCTACAGAAATTTAAGTTTATTGTATTTGTAACCTCTCTTGGAGATTTTATAGATAGGTCTGTGTGTATAAATAAATCCACAACTTCTCAAAAATATTGTCCATCGTAGAACTATTTGGGACTTCCAGAGTTCTGAGTTGTAAAGTGTCCCAGAGCTTGACAGGTTCCAAATTACAGGGTATTTTCATTACTGTATCTTTTCTGAGAGAGCAGCAAGAAAAACATTGATTTTTCAAATGACTGGACAATGACGGAGTTTTCTATTTTTACTTCTGTTTGATAAACAAAAACTAGATTTAGAATATGTCTGCTAAAACACTCCACGCTGCAAAAAGCAAATGATAAAGATGATTTTAATTCCCCTTGTCTCAGGACTATCCAAGGGACTGGTTCAATCGCTGTACACATAACACATACTAGTGGTTGCTCCAGTATATGCCCATTTATAGCAGTTCTCTAACAGCACCTTCTCCCCTGACTGTCTATCACTGCTTGTGCACTAGATGGGGTGCACTGTTGGGAAAGGGAGTATAACATGTGTGACACAAGAATCACAGCCTGCCAACATAATTTTCAAGGAGCTTTAGTGGTTATCAAAGTTATGACTATCTAATATTTTGGCTATGGAAGTAAGATGTAAATAGATAACTAAATATCACCTGCCCAATCTTTTCCATTGTGTGCTGGCAAATTACTTGCTGCTTTTGAGGGAGAAGTGGTCCTTTGGATAGGATTTGCTAGGAGGAAGAGGAGTGTACCCATGCATGCAACCATAAAATTTTAACTTGTTTGTGCTATGTGCAACTAGATGGTTACTTCTCAGAGCTGTAGAATGAAGGACAGAATAGTACCACAGTAAATGAGTAAGTGTGGAGAGAAAAAATATGTAAGATTTGTGAAGGATGTAAGGAAGATGAAGGAGAAAAGAAAGAACAAAAAGGGGACATTCCAGGAAAGGTATTACAGTGTAATGATGGGGAAAGTAAGACCTTAGTAGCTGTGGGAACTTTTCTGCAAGCAAATG